>OX375876.1:99179998-99612498 GCA_947359465.1 Metellina segmentata
AACAAGTGCGGATCTATACATTCTTCGACAAAAAATGCCTATTTGAGGCACCTTTTAAAGTTTGGCCCGAAATTTTCAAATCACTCTACATAGAAAAAAGTATATATATTTATGTATACAATTTCAAAAACACAGGAATTAAAAAAAATTACAACAAAAGTGTGTTAAAAAATGAAGAAGTGTTGGTGGATCAGGGCGTCATCAGGGATGAGCCTCACCCAGATTACATAAAATGGTGTTTTCTACATGTGAGCAGTATTAGGCTGAAAAAATTGCTCACTCATACACTCCCCCAAAGACCACCAAATAGCAAAAATAAATAAATAAATAAAACAACAAAAAACAGAGCATGAACAAAACGAAATAAAACCCTTAACAGCAGCTGGGAGATCAACAATTGCCCTATGTAGAAAACACCATTTTAGGATGTCTGGGTAAGGCTCCTCCCTGATGACGCCCTGATTCACCAACATTTCTTCATTTTTTAACACTTTTGTTGTAATTTTAATTGAATATATATATATATATATATCGTAGGAGTCGAAGGAATGTCTGTTTTTACCGGCTCCAAACCATTCATTGAAAATGATTTGCATCAACTTATCGAAGCAACTGTTCATCGTAAACCTATACATTGAAGTGAGTAAATTGCTGCGAGCGCCATCTGGAATGTGTCAGTGTGTTCGTCATAACGTCTACCAGTCTCCAATTGTGGTAGCCCGTATATGAATGGTCAAACTTCCTTCTACTAATACTTACTTTATGCGCAAGTGGGTTGTACTACTATAAATACTAAATGCAATATTTGGATGGGTGGTTTAGATCACTACACTTCATATACATTTGTAAAATCGTATAATGTGATCAAACAGTTTGTTCCATTCTTCTACGATTATTTATATAACCTTAGTTGCGCAAGTTGTACTCTTGTTAAACTAATATTTAATTTTGAATAAAAAATGCTCATGTTATAATCAGGGTCATATCATATAGCTTTTGAAATCCTTTTAATTTGTATAGGCATAAAAATAGAATATTGCTGCCATAATTTTATATTTTTCAATTCATAAAATGAGTTTGTCTCTTAGGTTCACATGTTAATACTCTGCTATGAAATAAAAATGAATACACACTTTACAACCCGCAGCTATTAATATCAATTATCTCATCCAACGAATTATTTTTGGAGACATCAAAATATTCATTTGCTCAGAAATATTTAATTTGTTTCTGCCTGTTACATTATTTTTAGCTTTTTTGGAAAAGCTTAAATCGGATGTGGTTTAAAAAAATAGATTGAAAGAGTGCCTTTATTATAATGTTTTTATGTCTTTTGTCAGACATGTGGTATTTTCTAGATTTTTGCTAATTCAAAGGTATTTATTTGCTGCTTTAGTTAATATTTTTTGCATATTTTGGTATTTTCCTTGAAAAAGAAGGAACACTGGATGAATTTTCTGGGAACTCAATTTTTCATCAGCTAAGGGAGACTTTTAACTTTGATATTTCAGCAGATGTTTATATATATATATATATATATATATATATATATATATATATATATATATATATATATATATATATATATATATATATATATATATATATATGTATATATATATATATATATATATATATATATATATATATATATATATATATATATATATATATATATATATATATATATATATATATATATATATATATAATAACTTTTTAATGTTTGAAACTGTCCTTCAGAACTTAATAATTAATTCTATTTTAAAAATCTGTTCATAGATTTTGTTCTGCATCTCTATTTTGGGTTAATGAAATGCAAACTAAAAACATTTCATTAACTATTTTTGATGGAATAAATCAAACTTTAATTTGAATACATTAACTATCTGAAAATATAAGTTCGATTCGCATTTTTTTATTTCATAGAACCTATTTTCAATTAATTCAGTTGGCAGAGAAACAAACAATTTTATTTTAAAGGTATTTTTAGTAACATAGGGAAAGAGAGTTCATATTTTAGGTTTCATAACAACCTTCCTTTAACTTTGTTACTTGAAAAAATTTATATAATTTTTAGGTCCATTTTTTTAGGACATTGTTTGAAGTTTATGCATCATAAATGCTTCTTATTGGGCAGTCTCTACAATATATTTAGGTCATTAAAAATCCTAATCCTACATGTATTATAAATTTATATACAATGTTGAACATTAAATACCGAATAAATTAATTGAATTACCAGCACAAGGTCATTCAAAGTTTTAGGTAGTACAGGTTCGATACCTCTCTTCTCTGATCTGTGAAAGCAAAGCTTTCCTTGTGCGCATTAAGAATGCGACATCGATGGTGATGATTTCAAAATATCGATGTTTTATAAAAAACATCGTTTTATTTACCATCGATATATTGAAGCCGATGATTTTTTTAACATCGATGTTTACAACTGTCGATGTTTTTAGGTTGTCGATGAATAACTTTTAAATGAAAAATTTACCATAATAAAAATTTAAAAAATAACCAAGTAGCATAATTTTTATAATCAGTAAATTGAACATACTCTTAGATCAAAGTGACATAGAGTGAATGTTCGGAAAAGTAGTAGAGATGAAACATCAATGTCAACGTTTTCAAAACATCGATGTAAATAAAAAGCATCGATTTATTTATCAATGGAGCCGATGTTTGTTTAACATCGATGATTTAACACTGTCGATGTTTTATGTTGTCGATGTTTTATTTTTGAATGAAAAAGTACCATAGTAAAAATTAAGAAAAATAACTGTGCAGCTAAATATTTGTCTGTGATGGCGACATCCGTTCCATCAGAAAGAGTTTTTTTTCCCTAACTGGTGATATAGTTATAGAAAAAAGTAGTTGGTTTAAGGGAAAAAAGTTAACACACTTCTTTTTTTTACGAACTGTAAATAACAAATATTGGGGCATAATAATTATAGGCCCCAATATTTTTTATTTGCAGGACATAAAATAATACGTTTATGTTCCCTGTATAAGTTGATAAATAATTAATAATATCTAACAATAGTTGTTATATAATGTTAGAGGTTACTAAACCAGTTTTTAAAAGGGATGAAAAAATTTAAATACATCGATATTTAAAAAACCATTTATGGTTTTTGGGCGATGTATTATTAACATCGATGTTTTAATATTGAATATCGATGTTTTGTTGTCGATGTCGCATCTCTAGTGCGTATATCCATTTACTTGACCTTGTTTGGCACAACTTGGACAAACCTGCCCATCGAAGCACAACTTGCTTGCTCCCAAAATCCCACCACAACCAATATCAATCAGATTTTATTTTATTTCACAAAATAAATTTATGTCCTCTTACATCAAGATGATATTTTGATAGGAACACGTAATGACTGTGATAAGCGAGCTTGCTTCCACTTTGGGAAAAGAGACATGAAGAATTTTAACTCTTGCTGAAACAAGAAGAGCATTAAAGAGATGTATTGCATTAAACTAAAAGAGAAGTTCGAGATGAAATCCAACCCATTTTTAATAATCCATTTGAAGAACTTTTCACTTGACAGCATCCACACTAAAAAAAAAAAAAAAAAAGAGCAATCAAAAATTTCAGATTTAGATCTCCAGCCTGGCTTATTGGAGTTCAAATGTTCCCGAGTCAAAAGAAACGGTGTTCAGTTTACTCGATTTGAAGATTTTAACTCGTCTCACATCAGGTTGTTGTTACGAAATATAATTTTTTCTCCCAAATAATATTCGCCAGTGAAAAATAAAGGCAAATTTTTCGTACCAATACCACTCTCAACATTTTTGTCGAGTGTCAGAAGTAAAAGGAAGCCTTCAATGAAAATTCCACTTTTATATGCCTCTTTTGATCGCAAAAAAAGTTCTCGTGTAAAATTGCGCAAAATGTGAAGAAAAAAAAATGGCGCTTCGTCATCTAAGAAGGCATTGAAGTGAATTTATTGGGTCATTTTAAATTCAAAAAGTGTTCGAAAAATGTAATATAGCTGAAGTAGAGGAGTGGGAAGAGAAGAATAAAGAAGTGCGTATGAGTAGCAGGAGCTCTCTCTCTGCGATACTTTTCCCAGCATCGCGATCGTTGCCCGAGTATAACTTCAAAATCAAATCGAAGAACATGTTTCTATCTTTAGCATATTTTATGGAATTTAGGTTCTTTCCCTCCGCGATTTTCATGATGAACCCATACAGTGATGTGTTCGTAGATGTATCATGCGTACTGGGTAGCTATTCATTTCAAAATATACAATTTTTCCGTTTCTTCACGTCGACTGTTACGTTGCATTCTAATGTTGACTTCCTTTTTAGGAAATTTATCTAGAAAATTGTATACTAATACGTAGCTTATTATATGCTAATTGTTTTGGATTAAACATCAATAAAAGTAATTGAATTATTTCATAATAAAAAGAATCAACAGCGTACTGGGTAGCTATTCATTTAAAAATATACAATTTTTCCGTTTCTTCAAGTCGACTGTTACGTTGCATTCTAATGTTGACTTCCTTTTTAGGAAATTTATCTAGAAAATTGTATACTAATACGTAGCTAATTATATGCTAATTGTTTTGGATTAAACATCGATAGCATTCATTGAATTATTTCATAATAAAAAGAATCAACAGCGTACTGGGTAGCTAGTCATTTCAAAATATACAATTTTTCCGTTTCTTGAAGTCGACTGTTGACGTCCTTCTTAGGAAATTTATCTAGCAAATTGTATACTAATTCGTAGCTAATTATATGCTAATTGTTTACGATTAAAAGCAGAGCGATAACATTCATTGAATTATTTCATAATAAAAATAATCAACTGTCTTGTGTAAAATTACGTGTATGGAACAATTTTATGGAATTCTTTCTTTTCAAGTTTTGAACAAGTTCTTTTCTTTCGCGATTTTCATGATGAACCCTTACAGTGATATGTTCGTAGATAGTTCATGCGTACTGGGTAGCTATTCATTTCAAAATATCTCATTTGTCCATTTTTTCATGTCGACTGTTACGACACATTCTAATGTTGACTTAGTGAATCCTTCAAAGAAAATTTATATTTTGCGAATTGCTGTTTCATTTAAAAAAAAATCAGTACAGAGATTGTTTTTCAATTAAACACTGAGAACATTTATTGAATAATTTCATAAGAAAAAGAATCAACTGCAAATCTTAAAAATTGTTCTACCAGGTATATTGTTTAACAGAAAGATTGAAGGTCGCAGTGGTTCATTGGTTGAGCCCAATACTCTAGCAAGCTGCCAGTTGTAGTCGGTAGAGGTTAGATTCCTTCTGCGTATTTCACTCTTCTGTATCAATAAAATTTCATTTTGTGTATGTCCATTTGAAGTCGTTTAACGCAGCTTGGCCAAATATAGCTCTTGCGCCATAAAACCGAACCAACCCAGAAAATAGGTTCTTGATTATACGCTATTTAAAGGGTCAATTACCTTTTTCCCCAAAGATCAAAGCAATCCATACTGTCTGTTATCAATTTTATGTGCAGAAAAAATTTTCAAAGAAAATAAGTATATAAGTTCCATATAGTATATTAGCAATTTTATTGGTAGAACAAATTTCAAAAGGAAATTAGATTGATTATACCTATTTTTAAACTTTCCATACAAGATAAGCTAAGAATATTGTTAGGTGGTAAGTAGTTTTGGGTTTTATTGCCCAAGGGATATATTTGGCCAAGCTGCACCAAGACAGACAACACAATGAGTGTGGAATCAAATGCTAAAAACAAAACGATAGGCGAGGGTAGAGTTAGAGATTTAGAGATTATATTATACTCCATCTGTGTATTTCACTCTTCTGTAATAATAAAATTTCATTTTTATAGGTACATTTAAAGTCGTTCAACGCAGCTTGGTCAAATATAGCTCTTGCGCCATAAAACCGAACCAACCCAGAAAATAGGTTCTTGATTATACGCTATTTAAAGGGTAAATTACCTTTTTTCCCAAAGATCAAAGCAATCCATACTGTCTGTTATCAATTTTATGTGCAGAAAAAATTTTCAAAGAAAATAAGTAGATTAATTAATTTATTTTGAAACATTTCAAACAAGATAAACTAGGAATATTGTTAGGTAGTAAGTAGTTTTGGGGTTTATTGCACAGGAGGGTAATATTTGGCCAAGGTGCACCAAGGCAGACAACACAATATGAGGGAACAATAAAAACAGAATTTTAAGCGAGGGCAGAAATGAAAATAAAGAAATATCACTCTAGTACCTTGGGATCGTGAATTCCGTACAATTCTGAGGAAGATGTGTCCCTGATGACCTCGTAAGATTGGAGTGCCATCGTTGATAAAACAAATGACGTTGCGAAATCTGCTCAATATGAATCTTTCTACCATAAAATTAAATTTAAACATCAGGAAATAATTATGCGGTATTACTTAGTTATGACGATTTTCGTATCAAAATTTTACAACTATATTTCTCAGAGTGGTGTAAATATAACACATTGAAATCTTCCAGCCTCTAAGAGGGAGTTTTCAGAACTAAGTCAAATTTATTTATCTTCCACTCCTTACACAGATTGATATCCACTTTTCACTTGCATCATACAAAATTCCCCCAAACATAAGCAAGTGCTTGAATTTGTCGACCAGTGTGTTCAGCGTGTCCTACGACACAAAAGAACCCCCCCCCCACACACACATACCACCCCTCGCTTCAAATAAACTAATTGACAACAACGGAAAGGACCATGTATTTGCAAAACTCCCCATTTGTAACGGAAACTTTATTCATAACCCCCAAACTTTAGGGACAATAACAGGATTCAAAATTAGCCCCTCTCTTTCGTACGACCGGTCTTTATTGGTTAATATTTCATCAACCGACTCTGCGGGCTTCCCCGTGTTATGAGCTCTCCCCCCAGTTAATAAATTATTGTTTATTGCGCTGTTCCCGAGCCTCAATGAATAAGCGGAAGGGGGATGAGTCCACGCTTGGAAAGAGGGTGAGTGGGTATGTAAACTATTGAGATCGATCATTAACGATGAATAATTTGAGAATTCAGCTTGCCTTCCTCAGAAGTAGGCTATTTGGGGAATGAAGTGTTTGAATTAACTTAACCCTGCGGATATTGATGAAACTTTCTCATAATGGAACTAATGCCGCTGTGTGGTTAAAGTAAGATAGTTAACTTTTCTGTCAGATTCAACCGTATCTGTCTAGTTCACCACTGAAAAGAATACAAATTAAGTTTTTTCTGAGGATTCTTTGTTATGAACACACACACACACACACACAATCTCTCTCTCTCTCTCTCTCTCTCTCTCTCTCTCTCTCTCTCTCTTCTTATAAATGAATATTTATAGCCACTGTAAGTGCAGATGAAGGTGTTAACATTCGTGTCCTGTCGGGGTGATTTAGTAGGCTTACCCACTACGCTAGTAACCAGTAAGTTTAGGTGGCGCATGTTCGTTTCCACCCTGGATATATTTCTCTGTTCGATGCCATTACACTTTCATTTCATGTGTATGATCAGTTACTTAGAGTTGGTTGACGTGTTCTGTCGGAAAAAAACGCAGATTTAAATGTAGATTAACATTTAAACATACATCCTTGGCTCGTCAAAACACAAGCAGTTATGTGTAGATTGACATGTAAGTATCCCTGTGTAATACGAAAATGTTTGGTTTTAAGTGTAGATTAACATTATGCCATTGAAGACTCACCATTTAGGAATTGTTTTACTGCCACAAGAGTCAATTTAGGGTGATGTCCATGAGGGATCATGAACTGTATTTGAAAAACTATTGAATTTAAATAGATTGCTTTCAAACGAATATCATTCACAACAGATTTTTAATTAGTTAATTAAATAAGAGCTACATAATTCGAATAATAAAGATATTAAAAATAAAAGTTGTCATCGGTGGCTATTTTGGAGGATTAACACTTTCACCATATTCAAGGCCACATTAACCTAATGTGCTCAACCCAGGCAAAATTGGGATTTTATGAGGATAGACGTATATTAATCCTTTGTAATTTTTCCTCTGAAGACAATTTCTATTTTTATTATTTTACAGTCAATTTTTTCTCCTTTAAAGCTTTTTAACAACTAACTCCTATTTTCTCCAACGATTTCAATGCCGACCAACCGGTATAGTGGTTAAGGTGTTAGCCTCTAGATCGGAAGGTTCCTGGTTCGAATCCGGGTGCGGGCATGGATGTTTGTAAGCGTATGGTGTAGAGGCGGCTGGTGCACCTTAAATCCGTCGTGGCCGAAAGTCCTCACGTTGGGTTGGTGTGGAAGTTTGGAGAGTGGGGTGCCAGCTCAGGTATTGCTTCGTCATCTGACCGTGGTTCAAAATTACGAAGTGTTGTCCTCGGATATTTCCCTCAAGGGACTGATCCCGGACCGTCGTCAATAGCCCGTTGTGTTGCTCTAGTACGACGTTAACTAAAATTACCATTACCAACGATTTCAACTTTATATTTTAGTTTTTAACTCTCTAAGTAATTAGATGTGTTCAATCTGTTTTTATCCAAATAAAGTGCACTAGGTTACAAATTAAGTACGTTGTACTTTGGTAAAGTACGTTGAGCTAATGTGTCTTAAACTTTTAAAAATATTTTAGTTGACGGATAGAGTGATCAATTATGATCGTATTTATGTATTGGTACTACTTATATGTATGAGTGAGGCAGTCATTCTTTCTCAAAAGTTCTGGAGGGGCGAGTTGGCATTTGAATCATCGTGGGGTAAGTTGTTATAGGAAAAATAATGGACAGTGATGATGATGAATTCTATCTTTCCATGAAAAAACACACAAGCTTTGGAGATGGCCAAACGTAGCGGACACAATCTGGTACAACCGTAACAAAATTTTAAAGCCACCAATCAAAGTGGACGATCGCCCTACTTTTTTCGTGGACATCAAGCTTTAAGATTTCCTTGTTGTTTTTGTTTCTTGGATTGGATTGGATGCCGTAGGTGGACACTATTTCACCTGTGCGGCTTTCAGCTGTATAGTCTGCCTTATAGATGATATTCAGTGATATGGGAGAGCTGAGCAATCCAAAATACATACATAAAACATTTAAGTACCCAGAAGGGGAAAGGCGAGTGAAGGGCAAAATATATAAGTACAAAATGACAAAAGAAGAGGATGACAAAGTTTGAAAAATTTACACAGAACAAAATGAGATAGCAAAAACAAAAAAAGGACTTATACATAAACAAAAAATAAAATAAGAACATAAAAACAAAATCATTTCCAAAAAAAAATAATAATAATGATAAATCCAGAAGTCAGAACGTTTAAAAGACAGCCAAAATGACCTATATAATTTTCGAAAGAAAAGCAAAGTTATTTTGAGAACTTTCGACTTAGACTTCTCAGCTCTTACAGATATAATCAATGTTGGACCTCAGAAATTCCATCACTTTAAGGATTTTGTGGTGGCAGTGTATGTTTCTTGGCAGTATTTTGGCACCAATGTGAGTAGTGTTGCAGAGAAGGTTTCAGCAAATGCCATTGACTTGTGAGATCACAGTCAAAAAGGTAGTGGATGGGATCACCTTCTCGGCCGCAGATACACAGCGCACTAATTCGAAGGTGGAAACATTCTCTTAGTTTTCTTTATTTTGTACCAAAATATAAGTTTTAAATTGGTTAACTAGCATTAATGCTAAGATCCTATCACAATGATATGCTAAGCCAACTTACCCCAGGCGTTATACCAACCTACACAACATCAGGGGTAAGTTGACATAGCTTGAGCATTTTCGTAAACATTATTTAAAGTGTACACTATACTATTTTTAGTGATGTTTTCTTCATTAATTTATAGTCAGAGAATTCCACTATCAGCAGCATTGGTTATATTAGCTGTGTGTGAATGTATTATTGAAAAAAATAATTTAAAAAAACTATGCCAACTAGCCCGGTTTCCCCATACAATAATATTTTTTCTGTATTAGTTTGGCTGTATTGTGTTACTATGTTCATATCATCCGCGTTTCTTGTTATTCGAGGTGGCCTGGGGCCATAAGATTTCGGATAATCTAGAGAATACCGTAAATTAAACGTTTTGTTCTAAAGTAGTTTTCTCTAAAGTTCTGATCTTCAGTTGATAAATTTAATTCTAAAATTATCAGTAGAACACTTAAGAACTAGTAACTTTAAAACAAACATGTAATTGGTTAACTTATCTGAGTTCTGATCTAGAAGTTCTGATGAACAATTTCTACTTTTAGAATAAAATTTAAAAACCTTTTATTTTAAATAATTTTAGAATGAAATTCAAAAACTTAATTTTGTATAATTTTAGAATAAAATTTACCTGCTGAGCATCACAATTTTAATCCTCCTGATGGTTGCCTCAAAAGGATATCTCGACATTAAAAAATACTGATCAGAGCATAATGGACGAGATATCTCGTAAATCAAAGAAAATTGACCAGATCTTGATCTCGTCATCATAAAAAAATTGTCAATATCTTGGGGACGATATATCTCGCCATGAGCAAAATTGATCAGACCGTGAGGGACAAAATATCTCGTAAATCAAAGAAAATTGACCTGATCTTGATCTCGTCATCATAAAAAAATTGTCAATATCTTGGGGACGGGGTATCTCGCCATTAGCAAAATTGATCAGACCTTGATGGACGAGATATCCCTCCGTGTGCAAAATTAATTATCCCTTGATGGACGAGATATCTCGCCATGAGCAAAATTGATCAGACCTTGATGGACGAGGTATCTCGCCATGAGCAAAATTAATCAGACCTTGATCGACGAGATATACCTCCAAGTGCACAATTAACTAGCCCTTGATGGACGAGATATCTCACCATGAGCAAAATTGATCAGACCTTGATGGACGAGGTATCTCGCTATGAGCAAAATTAATCAGACATTGATGGACGAGATATACCTCCAAGTGCAAAATTAACTAGCCCTTGATGGACGAGATATCTCGCCATGAGCAAAATTGATCAGACCTTGATGGACGAGGTATCTCGCCATGAGCAAAATTAATCAGACCTTGATCGACAAGATATATCTCCAAGTGCAAAATTAACTAGCCCTTGATGGACGAGATATCTTGCCATGAGCAAAATTAATCAGACCTTGATGGACGAGATATCTCGCCATGAGCAAAATTGATCAGACCTTGATGGACGAGGTATCTCGCCATGAGCAAAATTAATCAGACCTTGATCGACGAGATATACCTCCAAGTGCAAAATTAACTAGCCTTTGATGGACGAGATATCTCGCCATGAGCAAAATTGATCAGACCCTGATGGACGAGGTATCTCGCCATGAGCAAAATTAATCAGACATTGATGGACTAGATATCCCTCCATGAGCAAAATTGATCAGACCTTGTTGGACGAGATATCCCTCCATGAGCAAAATTGATCATACCTAGATGGACGAGATATCTCGCCATGAGCAAAATTGATCAGACTTTGATGGACGAGATATCTCGTCGAATTTACTTGAAGGTTAAATAGACCGAGAATGGATTACGTAGTTTTCATTCTGAACTAGTTAAGCGTATAAATATTTCCAATACTTTATAACTTCGGGTGATTTTCCCCGAAAATAGTTTCGATATCTAAAACACTTAAAAAGAGAAGTGTTTGTTCTCAACGTACGAGTATCGATTCATTAACTTCACAAACGTGTACCCTCATTAAAGGGACGTCATTTAAATTTAATAATCCATTCGACACACCGAGCTAGGGGCACTGAAAATAACATCAATACCCAAGAAAAAAAAAGACTACTAAATATAAAAATAAAGTGAAAAAAAAAGGCTTTGATGCGACAAGTTCCTCCAATAAAAAATATCGGAAAGAGAATGTTGCCTTAGTGCCAAAAGTTTAATGAGTAGGCCCTCTTTTACTTATTTGTCAAGATACCATTGAGCTTGCTATAAAAAAGAGAAAAAGTTTGCCTCGCATGTGAAAAAAAAAAAAAAATCTTTAAAGGAAAAAAACTGTTTACGTCCTCAATATTTTCGAAAGGTAGATACCGTCCAATACACCTTTTAGGTGACAGCTAATTTCTAATACGTGATAAATTGGATATTTAGCGCGTTTAGATATTTGATGCGCTTCTCTCTCTTTGCAGCGTAATATTGCGAGGAGGAAAAAAATATCAAGACTTTTTTCTTTTGGGGCATGATTTTTTATAGATTATTTTCGCGTTTTATGAGGGAAAAAATGCTGTGAGCAATTTCCACAACAAACTTCTTTCAGACGTTTCTTATTTTGTTTCGTCTGTTGAAAATGTTTTTCGCAGTTAGTTTGGACCTTGATAATAAATAAATGAACTGAATAAGTATAAAAAGTTTCCATTTGACAAAATTAAGGCGATTTAACAATTTTTTGAAATTTTTGGTACCAGATCGGACACATGCATAATACATTATTTGTGTGTGTGTGATGGAGTTTTATCTTCAGTATCCCCACTCGTCAGACTTCAGTTTTGTTTGGCACAGTCTGGCCAAATATGCCCCTTGCGGCATAAAACCCAAACACATCCTTCAGACGAAAAACAATCATGGCATTTTAAGGCCCTTTCAAAATTGTTTTTCATTTCAAGGCTACATTGGAAATAGTGCTCCTTTAGGTCAGTTGTTAGAAACGGATTAGTAACCGGAGGGTTGCAAGTTCAAAACTAGATCCAATCAGAAGACCGTCGTGTTGTCATTGGGACATCCACTTCGGGATTACCCACCGGGACATCCGCACTGGAGCAACACAATAGCCCAATATGTTGCTCCAGTGCGACGTAAGTTCAAGCACCTTTTAGATACACGTTTAGTACCATTTTAGATGCATCGCAGCAGTATATCTCATGGGTATATAGTCAAACATAAGATGAAGAAACTTCATGTTTATGTTTGGGTCTCACTGACCCAATTTCAAAAACACTAATTTTTACCTTACCAATCAATAATTTGCCTTCAATTTTTTATGACACTCGTGATTGGAAGAATATCATATTGATCTTTGTTTTTAACTGTATGTGAAGGAAAATGAGCAGCATTCTTGTAAAATTAAGGCTTTTTAAAACTGTTTAAGGACTCAGAAAATATTAAATAGTTTTAAAGGCCTTTAAAAACTAAGATAAACAACCAGGACTTTTTAAGGCTTTTGGGTATCCCGATCTATATATGTTTGTGGAACTCTTATTTGATGTAAAAGGACGGAAAGAGACGTTCTTAACTATTAAAGATGTTTTTTTTTTTTTTTTTTTTTTACAAAATATGGGAGCAACTATTTACACGGAATCATCATTACATCACATCGTTTCATAGTTACCTTATGCTACCCTTTCCAAAGTCTTCCTCACGTCTATCTTTATATGGACCATAATCAGTCTCAATGTAAAATAACATTAGTTGTCATACAAACTAGCAGAATGTATTGCAAACGGAAAGATTTGCTAGTATATCGAGCTTTGAAACTATCTTGTAAAGTGTAGAGCACGTACAAGTTCAAACTACATTTCAGGTTTTCTCTTTCAAAATTAAAGCATTGTGATTAACCATGTATGGAAATTCTCGGTCTCACATGAACAGAGTGTGGAAAATATTATGCTAAATATTCGGAAGACAAACAAAGAAAACGAAGGATTATTTAATAATACTGTAAATACACTCTTAAACAGCACTCGCTTTTGTCACACCACATCCACTCACGAAACTATTAGGTTTTGTTTGTACAGCTTATCAGTCCGAAAACTAAATTTGAAATGCAACCAAACAATCTTTCCCCCTACGTATCCAGACAGAACTCATCACAGATCCTAATGCTCAGAATTAATAATTTAATCCGCTAAAAGTCTTTAAGAATTTAAGGCCAGCGAATAATCTTGCGCCGTCGCTAATTACATTGCCCTCCGCGGACACGTTTATTTGTGTAAACACATTAAACGATTTTTCAAAGCTTGTTAAATATGATGCACGTAATGGCTGCTTTCAAAAACAAAGAAGACAGGACGAATAAAAAAAGTGCACATTGTTTGTTCAAGATCGATGGAAAACATGTGTTTTCGTGATCAGCGAGAAATCTGGTTTCTTTCATCCTTTGGTTACACGACAGAACTTTTCTCGGCGACAGATTCATTAATAACGGGGAGATGGCAATTCAACATGAAAGAACACATATGATTGAACGCCCGCTGTTTTCCCCGTGGCCATCTTTGAGCGAGACAGCAAGAATCAACAATTCTATTGCGGGTTAAACTGCACAGCATACTTCGTGACTGCAGAAATGCGTTTTATTCATTTACGAGAAATGAAATTTTTAGAAACCTTGTTTTAAAGTACTTTTCTTTCATTTTGACCATCCTGCTTGTTTTTTACATCGTGTTATTAGTTTCATAGAATTTCAGAGTTTAATTCTCTTTAAGTGGTTTCTATGAGGTATCTTGTCCATCACAATCTGATGAATTTTCCCACTGACGATATATCACATCATCAAGATATTGTGTGTTTTTAGAAGATATGTTTTTATGATGACCAGATCAAGATCTGGTCAGTTTTTTTCTGAAGAAACGATCTATCGTCCATCAAGTTCTGGTAAGTTTTGTGCTAATGATTAGATCACACGTCAAGACATCTATCTCGAAGGTAAATATATCTGGAAAGTAAATGTGTTATTAGATATGTCTACTGCCTTCAAATTACTTCAGTGGACTTGCGCTGCATTAACAACCTGTGAGTTGTACGCAACATAGTTTGAGTTCCTCTCTGGATGTATTTGTATCACCTGCATTAGTAAAAATTTCCTTGTTGTGCATGTCCATATTTTTTGACATTGCCTCGTGTTCGACACAGCTTGGACAACTATTTCGTTTGCGTTATAAAAACCAATCAACCAAGCAAATTAATACGGCTTATAAATTGTTAACAAAAATTCATTAGAGTTGTAAATTTAATAAAAAATACGTCGCCTTATAAATTTGCTATAAATTACACCTATCTATATAAATACGAATGGAGTGTTTGTTTGTACATTCAATATTTTCGACCCATTTCAAGTTTTCTATCCGTTTTGGACCCTTCTGATGCCAAATCCGTCTTTTTCTCGTTTGGTGTCTGTCTGTCTGTCTGTCCGTCTGTCTGTATGTCTGTATGTTGTGCCCTATACACGTCCACGCGGTTTAAGATATTTTCATGAAAATTTGCATACAGTGAGTACTTATCTTCATTTAGTGAGTGGCATTGGTTGCGAAAGTCTGTCTGTCCGTCCTTCTGTTCTATGCTCGATTTTGTGTTTGTGTGTTTGTGTAAACATCACATGAATTGTGATCCAGATATTAGATTGCATTGTATTTTATTTTATACATTATCTATATGTTTAGTGAATGCAATATTAAACATTTCTTTATTGTTATATTTAGTTGAGTTTCATGCTAAAACACCTGAGTAAGTATACTTAAATCAACCATAATTTGGTAGTTTTGGAAAAATTGGAATGTCTATTGAATATCACGATTACTTCGATTGCTTTACCAGTACTGCTGAAAAAGTAATTATTCTTCAAAAAATTATTATTTTTTAATGGAATTTCCTCTCTGATACTTCATTTATTTCGAGTCTTATTTTTATTCTTTGCGCAATGAAAACGATTTCCGAATATTTGGGACAGACGATATTTTTCAAGGAAACGAGAATGAACAAGATCGCGTGAGCAGTGATATTTTTTCTGTTTCTTTCGCTCTAAATTAATTTCACACTTCTAAATTTTGTACACTTTTAGTTTTAAGTTGTGGCAACTGTGCGAGATCAAGAGATAAAATTGAATCACAAATTAATATCTTTAGAACAATTTTTCCCGACATCTTTTATTTTGTTTTACTTCGCTGTTTCCTGTTTTAAATATTTATTATTTTAATAAATGTGTTTTCCTTCTCATCACACGCAACAGCACCACAAAGTATTAGACTTAAAAATGTTAGGTAAGTCAGTATAAATTTTCAGTAAATTTTAAGTGTAGTTATGCCATTATTGAAAGAATAATGCCGTTATTTAAAGAATAATGCCGTTATTGAAAGAATAATAATGTTTATTAATCCAAACTGGAACTTTTTCTAACATTAAAATATTCGTTGTAGTAATGACAGTAGAAGATTGCAAAATTTCACAATGTCGCATACCGGAGGCAAGAGTGCCACATATTGTTTTGTTGACTATGAGTGCGAGAGCACTCCCCGTAAATCGTAATTTTAATTAATTGAGTTGAACATGAAAATAACTTAAGAAAGGGAATTCCAAATCTTCCTATAAATCGTAAACCGTAGTATCACCTTTCGTCATTTTGTAGCTTTGTCATGCAGCAATTGTGCGATGTATGTGAAATGTATTACATGAATGGATATGCATGTGTAGGATTTGTGTCCAAAGTAAGTTGTAGAAAATATAAAGATGGCGAAAGATGTTAAAATAAATTTTTATTCTACAAAAAAAGTAAGTCATTATATATTTTGATTATCTCTTCAATCTAGAGTAAACCAATTCAAACCGAGTAAGGTCGGGTATTTTGCTAGTAGAAAATATAAACCATTCTACTACCTTTATTCCCAAATTTCTAAATCTTACCTTTTCTGTTATCTTACCATCTAGTTCGTTACACATTATTAGTTAAATTACAACCACATTATTTATTTTAAATTGCTCATAAGTTTTCGGCTAGATTTAGTTTTAACCAAGTTCTCTATACCTGCAATCCAATCCCTAATGCTAGTCTAGATTATGGTCTCCTCATTAAATTAATGAAATGTGTGTTCCGTGTTTCACTTGCATAAATGCAATGCTTTTTCTTGATCTTAGCAAACCTGGTGTGCAACTTGTCCGTTTGTGGACCTTGCACTATAAAACCTAACCAACAGTACACTTGTAAAAATTTAACAAATACCATGGAGATTTATTAATTTTAAACGTAGGAAAAACAGATTACATATAGCTCGAGTTTAGGTACCATGGTACCGTTTACCACCTTCTTGTAAACCGTGCTCTGGTTTTAGTGAATTCTGGTGTGGTTTTAATTATTCGTACGAGTGTCGTATTTAATAAACATGTTATTTGTGCAAGACTACCAAGGATGCATGCAGTTTATAATATTTTCTAATTTTGACTAATTCAACTGTGAAAGACTGGACTTGGGATACATTTCCCTTCGTTTGTTAGCTACTCGAATACATTTTTCTTCAATATTACTTCATTTACTTTTTTTAATAAGAATTTGAGACAAACCAAACTTATAATGGGGTGAAAGCGAAGGACGCAGGGAGACACTTCTGAATAAATTACTATTATTTAATGAATAAAATATAAAAAAGAGTAAAATGGATAATTATTTACAGAGTTAGTTAAACATCTCAAGTGGACTGTGACGTCATGCCATCGACCTTTTAAAACCCCTACCTTCGTAGAAAGTTGCAGTTGTCCTTCTGTCCTTCCACGAGTGTCTACGTCCATGTTCCTAGAAATCAGAACAGTTGGCATGACATCATCTCATGATCGAAAGCCACGTACATGTCTTTGTGCATGCTCTGATCGTTTAGAAGTTTAGCCACCTGTATATCTTCACACTCCTTTATTATAAAATTTCCATATATTACACATTTTGAAAGAGTTAAGTACAAAACTCTAGTAAAAGAACCCTTCACTTGAATGTAGCACTCTTCACTTCTATTTTATAAGCATTTTAAAATGTTATTATTCCCGTGTGCTTACTATTTTCTCACTTACTATACGCTTTGCAAATGGTTTTGCATTTTATTTTGAGCACGTAGCAGTAGTTACTATTTCTGTGATAATTTGCTTTTCAAAGCAGACAAACAAGGATAGTTGCATAGTTATTCCACGAGAACTTCCATGCATTTGAATAGCGAGTTAAGTTCATGAGAAGACAAGCTAGAAGAGCTTAAAGATAATAATCTGTTTACGAGTGTATGCTATACATTCTCTTGATGTATATTCAACATTCAGTTTAAAACCGTCTTATCTTGCGTCATGTAACAACTGTATGGGCCCTTTTATGTCCATGGAATAATGGAAAAGCATGAATCTGCAAAATCGTTCTTTGAGAAAAACTTGTTTACAGAATAGACTCTACAGGGAAAATAGTGTCAGGGTGAAAATGTACATAATTTAGGTTGCGAATGAGAATTGGAGCTTTTTCTGCAGTATAATAAAAAAATAGTCTAGAAAATGCATTTAAATGAAAACTCCCAAGATTGTAGACTTGTGGTTTTTTAGTGTGGCCTTTTCCCGGTTATAAAACCACCACTATTAAAAAAAAATTTTGAATTTCCAGTTTTATGTGTAGACTAATACAGGCATTAGCATACTGCGAAACTGCTGTAGATTTCAGTAGAGGGCAGTTGAAACTCCAATAGGGAGAAGTAGCGATAGTTTTGCAGCATCCGAGGCATGTATTTAATTTTTCTCCAGAAAAAATTATAAATTCATTTTTGAGATATGTTGGTATTGCAGGGGGTGTGATATACTTAAATATGACAATATTTTATTATACCAATCAGTGATCAACAAAATAAGTCATCTCGTAAAAACATTCATAACGTTATACTATACTTATTAAATATTAAATCTGATTAAAATGCTGATAGATGACTTCACCTTACATTTTTGTAAGCAAAACAATAAGGAAAGATTATTATGCATAATTTCACTATTTCTGAAAGTCTCTTACTATGTCGTAAACAACCACTAATCCCTTCCCCAGATATTTCTTTTGAGAACATGAGCATAAATTTTTGATGCCCTCCAGGAATCATTACTCATGTTTTCTTTAAGAAATACTGTAAGTAGTCTTAATGTCGGGACAGGAAATAGAGAAGAAATGTTTCTACACCGTCTCGAAATGGTCTCAATATGTTGGGTATTTTTCGCTCTGCTGCAGTTTGTCTGCAATTAAAAGAAACAGGACAACCTTTTTTTTTCTTCTGTAGACTAACATGTGCATTTAATGTACACAAAGGTTCCAGCAAGACAATAGGGGACACTGAATAAAAATAGGACAGGGTTAAAGGATAGTGAAAGAAACTCCATTCCACAAAAGTCCATGCTTCTGGGACGAGTAGAAAAAGAAGAAGAAAATGGGAAGAAAATGCATCTATAAAAAAGACAAGAGGAGAAAAAATCCTTCACTGGGTTCTGACTTAAGAGTTCATCCTCTTTGATCGTGGAAAAGCACTGCCATTCAAACTCGGTTTCTTTCGGCCTTTTTTTTTAGTTTTTTTTTTCATCGACAATTTTGCGCTATTTTCTTCTCGGAAAAGTTATGGTGGACTGAGAGAGGGATGGAGGTTTTCGAAGGTAGAATTCTCTCTATTCAAAGTAGCCCTTCTAACGGTAGGCCACTTTATGTGCTCTAAGGTTTTGTAACCAGATGCATTCAGAATTGCCGGCTTGCTGAAAAAGGAGTTCTTCACATCAAATAGCTTTTGAAGACTGAATGCAGGACGATTTGATCTTCTATTAAAGTTCAAAATAGCAATTCTATTTGTGTTTGTTAAGTCCTCCAAGGTGGTTTCGACGGGATCTCTCATACATCAAGCCCCTGACCAATTTCGTTAACGACGAGATATCTTGTTATCAAGATATTGCCGATTTCTTTATGATGGTGACATCAAGTCAATCCTCTGGTCAATCCTTTTATAATGACGAGATATCTCGTCCATTAAGACCTGATTAGTTTAGCTAATGGAGAGATATTTCGAGACAACCACCAGAATGGTAAATAACATGCATTGAAAAATAATTATTAATATTAACGAATGAAAATGAACACTTGTTAAACGAACTTGAACTACTTGAACCCTTACTTCTGAGCGTGATGTCTCGGTAATTGTAATACTTATTAATTAAATGCTGTCTGTCATATTGATAATTTTAAAGCAAGCGTTAATATATCTTGATACTTGAAGATTGGAATGTAAAGGATACTTTTAATTCTGGTTGCATTTCAACGTAGAAAAAATGTTTAGTACAAGTAATACTTGTTGCCAACACCATGATTCTAGTACATTAATAATTCCAAAGTAAGTGTTAAGTGTTGTAGATACGTATGGGTGGAGTGTGTAAACTTTTATTTCCGATTGCATTTCGAGGAATATTCATGTTTCCAACAAGTTTATATATATATATATATATATATATATATATATATATATATATATATATATATATATATATATATATATATATATATATATATACATATAAATATACATGTATGTATATATATATATGTATATATATATATTTATTTATATATATATTCTAACAAATTTCCCACCTGATGAACAATGGATGAATTTATCTGCGTCCCTAATTCTCTCTTCTGCGTATTGTTCTTTATGTAATGAAAGTTTCACGGAAAATTTTCTCCTAGATCCAAACTGTTAGCAAAATATTAACCATGTGTCATAAAATACCTCCAATCAACCTACATATGAATTATAATGCTTTAAATGAAGTCAAATATTATTTTAAACCATATTTAGCAAACCAAAACATTGGATTACAACGTTCCGTATAGTTCTAAATAAATATTTTTTAGAGTTGCAAACACATTTATATGACAAGACGACAATTTATATAAGTTTAAAGTCAATCAACATTTCTTATAACTAATTTCTTCAACGAGCAGTACATTGAGAAAAAAGGATCTGCATTTGAAAAAGAAAATGTTTTTCAGAATTGATATAAAATAGTTATGCTATATAATAATAAGGTTTTTATGAAATATACGATTGTTGTAAATATAAAGTAGTGGCAACTTAGCCCAGAAAGTCACAGAACATCAAGCATACGTAAATATGATATCGGAATGCAGTGAGGGGACACTGTTGGCGATGTGTAGAGTACATAAAACCGTCGATCCAGTAGAAGGGGTAGTTGTTGCGTGGCGTTGAAGTGGACAGTTTCGTTTTTACCGCTCTAAATCATGTTTACAAAAAGTGATCAGCGGTCGTGGATTAATTGCTCGTGGCAAAAATGCAGCGCAATGTTATCAATGATTATTTGAAGCCTGTGGCGAGTTATAGGCGCTAGTTCGTTTCCTGATGCCTACTTTGGGCGCATTTTTCCCTTGTGTGACAGCAAAACTTTTCTTGTACGTGTATATCCGTCAATTGAAGTTGTCTGATTTATGTTTGCCGCAGCTTGACCAAATATGGCCTTTGTGCCATAAAATTCAACCAGCCCTCTAAGAAATTTAATTACGTTTGTTCTATTTATTTTCAATAAATGATTAATGCTAATGCCCACATTTATACTTCAGAATTGCATTAACATTTCAGGAATAGAAGTATTACTTAACATATTGGAATAGAAGTATCCATATTGGAATCGAAATATGCATACTGGAATAGATGTATTCATACTAAAATAGAAGTATTCATACTGGAATAGAAGTGTTCATACTCGAATAGTATTCATAATAGAATAGAATTCGTAGTCGAATAGTATTCATAATAGAATAGTATTCGTAGTCGAATAGTATTCATACTGGAATAGAAGTATTCATACTGGAATAGAAGTATTCATACTGGAATAGAAGTATTCATACTCGAATATTATTCATACTGAAATAGAAGTATTCATACTGAAATAGAAGTATTCATACTGGAATAGAAGTATTCATACTGGAATAGAAGTATTCATACTGGAATAGAAGTATTCATACTCGAATAGTATTCATACTGAAATAGAAGTATTCATACTGAAATAGAAGTATTCATACTGAAATAGAAGTATTCATACTGGAATAGAAGTATTCATACTGGAATAGAAGTATTCATACTCGAATAGTATTCATACTGAAATAGAAGTATTCATACTGAAATAGAAGTATTCATACTGGAATAGAAGTATTCATACTGTAATAGAAGTATTCATACTGGAATAGAAGTATTCATACTCGAATAGTATTCATACTGAAATAGAAGTATTCATACTGAAATCGAAGTATTCATACTGGAATAGAAGTATTCATACTGAAATAGAAGTATTCATACTGAAATAGAAGTATTCATACTGGAATAGAAGTATTCATACTGGAATAGAAGTATTCATACTCGAATAGTATTCATACTAAAATAGAAGTATTCATACTGAAATAGAAGTATTCATACTGAAATAGAAGTATTCATACTAAAATAGAAGTATTCATACTGGAATAGAAGTGTTCATACTCGAATAGTATTCATAATAGAATAGAATTCGTAGTCGAATAGTATTCATAATAGAATAGTATTCGTAGTCGAATAGTATTCATACTGGAATAGAAGTATTCATACTGGAATAGAAGTATTCATACTGGAATAGAAGTATTCATACTGGAATAGAAGTATTCATACTCGAATAGTATTCATACTGAAATAGAAATATTTATACTGAAATAGAAGTATTCATACTGGAATAGAAGTATTCATACTGGAATAGAAGTATTCATACTGGAATAGAAGTATTCATACTCGAATAGTATTCATACTGAAATAGAAGTATTCATACTGAAATAGAAGTATTCATACTGGAATAGAAGTATTCATACTGGAATAGAATTCGTAGTCGAATAGTATTAATAATAGAATAGTATTCGTAGTCGAATAGTATTCATACTGGAATAGAAGTATTCATACTGGAATAGAAGTATTCATACTGGAATAGAAGTGTTCATACTCGAATAGTATTCATAATAGAATAGAATTCGTAGTCGAATAGTATTCATAATAGAATAGTATTCGTAGTCGAATAGTATTCATACTGGAATAGAAGTATTCATACTGGAATAGAAGTATTCATACTGAAATAGAAGTATTCATACTGGAATAGAAGTATTCATACTGGAATAGAATTATTCATATTAGAATAGAAGTATTCATAATGGAATAGAAGTTTGTTATTCATAATCTGCCGCGGATCAAAACTGCGAGTTAAAATGGACTTCTCCCTTCGGGGTATACACCGGACCTTCACCAATAGCACGTTGTATTGCTTTCACTGCGACGGTAATTCGACTACCCACCTTACTGTTATTGGTAATTCATTTTGTATTTAATTCTTCTAACAGTGCTTCCAAACTCCAACAATGGCTCAGTGGGTTTGCGCACGGCTCTAGCAATCTAAGAATTGAGTTGTAGTTGGTGTGGGTTAAATTCATGTCACCTTGATATCCTTCTCTGGTTGCTCCTGGGATTTACTTCTTTAAGCAAACACGGGTGTTAGAACCCCATGATACCCTTCTGATCTGTCCTTGTATCTTTTACCAATCTTTTAGTGTGTGAGGTAGACGTAGCTTTTCCCACTGCGATAGCAACTTTCGAGTTGAAAGAGGCACTGGTTCGATTTATTTCCGAATGCATTTGTGTCAATAAATCTTTTATTGTGTGAGATGCCTATTTGTTTGACGTTTTTTAGCTAGTTTGGTCGCATTAAAAGCCAATCAAACTCCATATTTTTGTGATACGGTGAGTTTTACCCTCTAAATGGTTTCGGTGAGATTTCTCGTCCATCAAGATCAGGTTATTTTTCGGTAGTTACAAGATATCTTGTCATATCAATAGTTGTAATTTTTTGTATTGACAAGTCCAAGATAGCGTCAGTTTTGTTTCTAATGATGAGATATCTCACCCATCAAGATCTGGTGAGTTTTTTTAATGTTCAGGTATCTCGTCCATAAAGATCAGTTTTTTTAATGATGAAGTATCTTGTTAGTTTTTTATGATAAGGTATCACGTCCATTAAAATATGGTCAGTTTTTTTAACTATGAGGCATTTTATCCATCAAGATATGGTCAGTTTTTTAATGAGGAGACATCTCGTCCATCAAGATCTCACATCTCATCTATCAAGTATCTCATATATCAAGTTCTGGTCAGTATTTTTTAATGATGAGGTATCTCGTCCATCAAGATCTGGTTCGTTTTTATTGATAAGGTATCTCGTAAATCAAGATCTCGTCAGTTTTTTTAAATTATGAGGTATCTCGTCCATCAAAATCTGGACAGATTTTTTAACTATTATGTATTTCATCCAACAGGATCTGTTCAGTTTTTGAATATTGAGGTATCTCGTGCATCAATATTTGGTCAGTTTTTTTAATGATGAGGTATCTCGTCAGTTTTTTAATTATGAGGTATCTCGTCCATTAAAATCTGGTCAGTTTTTTTAATGAAGAGGTGTCTCATATATCAAGTTCTGGTCAGTGTTTTTTTAAAGTTGAGGTATATCGTCCATCAATATCAGTTTTTTTAATGATGAGGTATTTCTTCCATCAATCTGGTCAGTTTTGTAAACGTAAAAATACCTCGTCCAGACAAACAGCTAGAGATTTAAATCAATGGACCAAATTATCAAAGCTAGAGCGTGTAAGATACCCATGATAAACACTAAACGAAAGCGATCACAATTCGGCTGTTAAAGGAAATTCAAGAGACCACATCCGACACGAACAATTTTTGCGAACGTGAATACGAAATCCACTTCAGAAATACTCCGCTTGGTAGGATTTACAGAATAGAAGATCTCAACGAAAAGGATCACCTCCAACGCCAGAAGAGATTATGCATAAGAGTTTTATTCATGCATTCCGTGCTCACGATAAGGTACTCAATTGTTTTTTCCAATATTCATAGTCAGATAAGATATTTAAAAATCTACTGCTTGCCTCCAATTCAATATTCAGAGCCCCCTTCGCCGAAAAGCAGATCGCAGAAAAACAAAACACTCGAAACGAAGGTGAAATGGCGAACTGTTTGAAATAAACTGTCGTTTCCTCTAGCCATAGATCCTGCGTCTGAATCCTCCCAGCCTTGTTGTTTTCTGTTTACTTTACTGTCCCCTTTTACTGCTGTTATCTTTTATTCTTCATTTCTTTTTTTTCCAGGATGCTTTTGTTCCTGTTTTTTATTCTCCCGGAGAAAGGGAGATGAGTGTTCCCGGATTAAAGTTGGATGTGGGCTCACCCTCCCCGCTGTCTGCAAAATGCTGTAACGGAATTTCGAATCCGAAATCTTCTGAGAAACTTTATGACAGATGATTTTTTTCGGTGGGGGAGACAGAGCCTTACATTTATATAGATATACGTGAGATAAGGCCTCGGATTTTCCTCGGGATTAGGGATAATAAATCAGCTCCTTGGATTGCTTTTTGTTTGCTCGCCAGATGAATGGGATTTTGCTTATATTCCCTTGGTACCTCACTTTGTCAGAGAATGCCACATATTCATCTCTCAAAGAATGCATATGTATGTCTCATTTCGTAGGAAATCTTTAGGGCTGCCTTTCGTTTTATTTCTGTGCACGATTGATAAGAATGAATAGTGTAACACAATCATCTACCTTCTAATGAAATGACGGAATATGCGCCAGTTGTTTCATGCTATTTCTGCCTATACCTTAGTGTGTTGATTTGTTCGGAAAAAGAATTAATCCAAATGTGGGACAAATTATTGATTGATCATTGTGGTTATTCAGCTATATAAAAAAGTACGAGATTTAATACCAATCAGCAGCATTTCGACAGCCAATCGACCTAATTCGATCCTTTTTTCTGTACACGATTGATAAGAATGAATCGAGTAACACGATCATCTACTTTCTAATGAAATGACGGACTATGCGCCAGTTGCTTCAGGGCACCGGGAAGTCATCACAGGCCAGAAATCATGAAAATGTGACCAATATTCGAATGCTTATAAAATTCAAGCTATTATAAGTACCAATATAAATTTTTGCACGCATATTTGTAATGCATTTTAATACTAATTCAAGCTAAAAATAAAAATTTTAAAAGTCAAAATACTTTGTAGAGTGCATTTATATAGAACACGATGATAAAAAATTCAATACAGTGAGTTCACTTTGGGTGCGCTCGGAAAAAGAACTTTAACATATATTGAGTAGAAATATTTTCCCTGTCACTAGAAATGTTTTTTGAATTCATTAAAACATTTTTTGTTAAAAATAACCAGGGAAAAAATTTTTTGGACACAATTTAAATCAACTCATGAAAATGTTTTAATTTTATGCCTACTAATTATCCATTAAAAAAATTTATCTTCATATTTCCTCTCAATCTATATATATATATAATTCTCTTACGTGGCACGCAAAAAAGACGTTATTAGTTAACGCGTTTTGGCAACATTGTACGATATTTGTTTACCTCATGGCCTCGCGCATCAATTGAATTTATAAGCATTATCGGATGAAATTTATTGAATAAAGTGAATTTTAGTTGAGCTGTTGCAGTTTATAATATAAATCAAAGAAAACGGATGATCTTTTCAGGGCCATTTTAAAACGGCCCTTTTCAGGGCCAGCAATTATAGTTCAACAAGACGCTTACGCTACAACTTTCAACAACAAACGCAATGAAAAGTGTGGGTGGTTCGAGAGCTGGGGAAATGTACACAAACAGCATGCTGGGTATTCAATTTCCAAAGCAGCGCTCACATTTCGAGTCCAAATTTGCTCAAAGTTTTCATTTGATTTCGGATTTTAGAGGTACTGTATATATGTTTTCTGTAATACAGCAATTTTAGATTTGAAAAACATTTTTTTGGAATATCATATTTTGTAAACAATTTCTTCTGCTAGGACACATGTCTTCATTGATGCGAGCGAAATAGATAATAATGAGGATTGCGAAGCAATCCTCCGGGGGTTGGTGAGCGTCAGCGAGCAGGGGGCGGGCCCCCTAGTAGTTTATATTTTAACATAATTGCCTAGTAGAAATACATGTGTATGCAAAATAAAAAGCATCTCCTTACCTTATTGATTAGAACTTTCCAAAGCACAATTAAACAAAATTCGCGGTTAAATATAATAACAGTCGCAGTTAAACTTGTTGGCAATCGATTAAAATGTATACTTATACAAAAATATAAAATATTAAAAAAAAATATAATCCATCATCGGCAAAACCGTAACTTCAAATTTGAAACCGAAACTAAAAAGGATAGTTTCAAAATTAAATTTTTGTAACTTAAAATGCATTTTACATAATAAGGGGATACATCAATCGATTCGTATTGGTGCCCTCTATTAAATGCAATTGAATTCAAAAAATTGATTTTTTGAAGAATTGTGACTTCACAGTGCCCTTCATGCTATTTCTGCCTATAGCTTAGTGTGTAGATTTATACGGAAAAAAATAAATCCAAACAACTGGGACAAATTAATGATTGTTCATTGTGGTTATTCAGAGGTATTAAAAAGTACGAGATTTAATACCAATCAGCAGCATTTCGACAGCCAATCGACCTAATTCGATCCTTTTTTTCTGTTCACTATTGATAATAATGAATCGAGCCTCGCAATCATCTACCTTCTAATGAAATGACGGAATAATCGCCCGTTCCTTAATGCTATTTCTGCTCATAGCTTGGTGTGTAGATTTGTTCGGAAACAGAATTAATCCAAAAGTGGGACAAAGTAATGATTGCTCATTGTGGGTCTTCGGCGATATCAATAAGTACGACCAAATAAGTTCATCGATATCAAAAACGAGCCGTGGTGACCCGGTTGGAAGAATAATGGATTCGCAACCGGATAGCTTCAAGTTTGAATCCAACAAACACCGTCGTGTACAAAGGAGGATGGTGCACGTTAAATCTGTCGTGTCCTCAAATGTCCTCACGTTGGCGTGGTCTGGAAGTTTGGAGAATGGGGTGCCTGCTCACGTGTTGCCCCGTGATCGGACCGTGGTTCAAAATTACGTAGTGTTCTCCTCAGATCTTTCCCTTGGGGGTTTAATCCCGTCCCGACTTCAATAGCCCGCTGTGTTGCTCCAGTACGACGTTAGAGAAAATACCTCCGTTTTCCATAACCCATTCCTTACATAAGTAAAAACCTGTTTCCATATATTTGTCGAAACAAGAAAATATTTTTTATTGTTGACATCCGTCTGCATTGGATGACTCCAGATTCTGCAAATAAACTTTATATTAGGATTTCTGAAAAGCACTGATGTTTTCATTGGATAAGAAAAATGTATATAGAAATGAAAAAAAATGTAAAATAAAATGTAATATTAATATTGGACAGTGAAAAATGTTAAAAAAGCATCATAGGTAAAACAGCGGAGTGCAATTGGTCCGTTGTTCGAGGAAAGTCTTTTCATTATAAAAAAAGGGCAACGGTAGCACGGTTGGCAGGGCAACGGAGGAGGGCTATGAGTTCAAAACCAACCAAATACCGTTTGCAAATACCTATTCAGTTGGTGTGGACAAATATCTATTCAGTGGGGTTTCCAACTCAGTTGTTGACCTCGTCATCTGACCGTGGTTCGAAATTACGTGGTGTTCTCCGTTGGGGATCAATAGTCCGTTGTGTTGCTTCAGTACGACGTTATTTGAAATACCTACCCTAAAAAGAAACATGCAATGAGAAATTTAAATACAAACAGAATATTCAGCACACGATCCTACATTTTATTTTATGAGTGGTTTCTAGGGATCAGCTGTTTTGCTCATTATGCTAGCAACCTGCAGCTTGTAGGTGGCGAGTGTTCCATTCCTGTCAAGTTCTATTAATCTCTGGTTTCATTTTTCTCTTGTGTCTCAGTTAAATTTTCCTATCATGTGTGTACCCATTTATTTGACTTTGTTCGGTGCTACTTGGGGCACCTATGACCATGTGTCACCACACCCAAGGAACATTATTTTATGTAAATTAAATATCACACATTCGCCTTTTGGCTTGTGTTGTTGAAGCCTGTGTGCAAGCAAATATTTCTATGAGATTCCTGATATAATGTTGGGTTTTTTGAGCGTGCTCGGTTTTGTTGTTTAGCTTTGCCGTAAGGACTAAGTAACAACTATAAATATCTTCGGTAATATTAATGCAAAAGTGTAGTTGGTATTACCACTGTTCATTTTATCTTTGTTCTAACATTTATTAGATTCCATATTTACATCCACACGCAATCGCTGAACTGTGTTTTAACAATTTAAATTTAACCCCTCGATTATTAACCCCTCGAAATTTATTAATTTCGACGAGATATATCGTCCATCGAGTTCTTACCAATTTTGTTAATAACGAGATATCCTTGTCATTAGCAAAATAACTTCAGTGTATATATTGCTGTTCTTTTTATAATAACGAGATCAAGATCTGTTCAGTTTTCTTCTAATGACGAGATATCTCGTCCATAATGATCAAGTAACCTTTGCTAATGACGAGATACCTCGTCAAAACAACTACCAGTAAGGTAACAGTAAGTCACGAGCTTAAAGCACGGCACGTTTCCCGTGCTACTAGTTTCGTCTTTCCTTTTAATTACAGCACTCTTGGTAAAGTAGAATTATATGATCGTTTGTATTGCTGTCTCTTTTATCTCCGTGTATGATACGAAAAGAAGAATTGAGCATTCCTTGTTTAATGCTAGAGCAATAAGAATACATTTACTTACACTAAATTTTTGGAAAAGAAAAATTAAATTATTAAGATAAAGAAATTCTACCTGGATCACACATGAAATCCGAAAATTCAACTTATGGCCCTACATTTTACTATTACAAAACTCAGTGTCTTTGGCGGGTAATACAGAACTATGACTATCGCTGATAATTTTATTTTTGTACACGATAAGAATCATGTTATTCCCAATGGAATGATCCATACAGACAAATTAAATCATTCTAAATCTTGGAAAAGGAACGCATTCAGTTATCAAGATAAAAAAATACATTCAACTTTGTCTATGATTGCAGAAAATTCTGCTCGCCAACATTTTTACCGCATTTTACGAAAATAAATGTTTTTAGACTTAGTAATGTGGCACGATATATAATTGTCTGTATAAAGAGTTGTTATAATTGACGATATCAAAGCAAGAATGGCCTAACCCATCAGCATATTTTCAAAGAAGATAAATGGGATTTTATTCCCACCATTTTTTACATATTCATATATATCCACAAGATGATTTGAGATTATAAAAATTCGTTTTTCAGTAACCAACACTAAGTTATTTTCATATTTTAGAGCACTTGAACTTGCACGTTTAATAAAATAAAAAGTCTTCTTAAAAGGTGATAACAAAATTTTTCGCTCTTGCTTTCAATTGTATGTATCACGTGATTCAGAGCAATAATGACAAATTAAATATAGTAACTTCTGTAAAAGTATTATTTAGTTAAGAAATATCCTACCTTTTTTTATTTTGACTGCTCATAGCAGACTGCTACTAGAAAGTACTGCTCATGATCATTTGTATTTCGTTTTAAGAAGGCTTGGATCTTAACGATCAGAATTATATTGCCATCTCAATTGAAGTCTCCATTTTATCCTTACTTCCAAAAGAAAATGTAAAATTTCATCTTTCCCAATTTAGTTATTCGGAGCTACAAAGTTAGATTTACCTACAGCAAGTTTTTGAATAGAGGTTCAGTTATAAAGATAAAATAAAAGATACCTTGATAATGATTGATTCTGCACTGTCCCTTATTTTATTTTATAAAACCAAATGTCTTGTCATGGTAATACAAAACTATACGATCGTCTGTATATTGATATTGATTTTACCTTTTGTGCCTGATAAGGATGTATAGAATGATGATATATACATCTTAAAAAAAATGATGCAGAGCAATACAGAAAAGTAAACTGCATTACTCTTTATATCCAAAAACAAGGCATTCAACTATGAATACAGATATTAGTTTAATTATTACTGTCAAGCATCATCTGTGCGTTATTTTGTGAAAGCAAATGTCTCTGTTGCCTTGTTAAGCCACCTTTTGGTTGTCTCAATGAGGTATTTCATTATTCATAAAACTGACCATATCTTGAGGGACAAGATATCTCATCTTTGGAAAACGTCGCCTAATTTTGATTTCATGATTGTTAAAAACGGTGATATTTTCGTCATTCGGAATTCAATCCTCGCCATTAGCACAGTTGGTCAGATCTTAATGGACTAGATATCTTGTCAAAACCACTTACAGGTGTAATATGGGACATGTCATATTAGAAAGACAGGAACTGAAAAAAAAATGGCTCTCTTTCGGAGAAAGGGAAAGATTCTCTAGATCTTTAAAGCGCATAGTCCATCCATAGAACTCACAGTAATTTTCGAAAAATAAAATGCAAATTTTTGAATAATTATTCTAATAAAATATACGAAACAATATTTTGAGCTGGAAATACTAACTAAAAAGCTTCTGTAGTAAATATATCATTAATAGGGTTGGTGTTTATTTTTATATTTCACTTTTTTTTAGACTAACAAATAATTTTGTTTTTAGTAGTAGATCCAAATCTAGCTTTTGTGTATCAAAATATGACCCAGATGAAATCAATCTTTTGTGAATAAGATTATAAGATGAATAATTCTATGATGACAATGATGAGGATTTTAACGAAAACATTTCATATTTGTAAATAATATAGATTTTGTATTTGACTTCTTGCATTGTAAAAACTCGATATTTTGTAAACAAACACACCATCAGATTCTTGAGCCGCTGTTGAATAGTCTTTAGAGGAATAATTATTATTGATACTTAATAGATTTTTTATGCACTAAAATTAATAAAGAAAATTATGATATATTCAGACTACGTCTAATGCAAGTTGCTTTAGTGAAAATTAGATCCTAATATCGGTTGCAAGACATTATGAGATCTGTGCAATAAAGAGACAAATTAACGGATATTGTATAAGGTCCTAGTCTAGTAGAAAGGTCTTCAGGAGGTCCAAGAAATATGTTCGCCCATGTTTTATACATCAAGTTTCAACAGGAATTTTCCGGGTCTTATCAACCTGACGATATTTATTAAAGTCGGTTGATTCTAAAATGGGTATATTAATTTGGAGTACATGGAAACTTAACATTTTAAAGTCACGCAAGCACAAATCGATTAAGCAATAGAAACTACACTTGTGCTTGTGATATACTATATGATGTTATGCTATCGTCATAATTAAGCATTTTCATGGAAACCTTTGAGCTCCAAATGTTTGTATACCTAAAAAATTTAATTTTCCAGGATGTAGGCTGTTCTTGTGTTCATATTAATATACACCCGGGAACAGAAAATGCTTAAAATTGCGACATACGTCGCAGAACAAACAAAATCTTTAAAGAACAAGTTTTCCTTATTTTATCAAAATTTTGGCCGATTTTATTCTTAATCACAAGTCATGGTGTTTTGCAGTGCAAAGAGCGCTCCTTGTCATACCATTTTTTTCTTTTCTAGCTACAAAACCACTTCCCTACACCGCTCCAAATTACCACTAACATTTTATAAATAACACATCTTCTATGTCAATGACAAAATATTTAACTTCAAAAGTTATCGACAAAATTGCGAATTCTGAAAGTATGTCTTCGTTTTAAATAAAGTAAGTTGATTAATGTTGTTGTTTTATTATAAGTATGCAATACAAATTTATCCGATGATTGTGTTGCACGTCTGTTTTTGATTTTACTGCAGTTTTCAAAACTTGGACAAAAGGCTTGCAGAGCTATTTCAATTGCTTGGAGTTGTGTTGTAGAACATTGAATATAATTCTGCACTTGGGAATTTACGTATTTATTTACTTTTTATATAAAACATTTCGAAGTTCTTACTCGTAATCATATGTGTATGTAAGATTTTAAAATATTAAACTGTTAATTCTGTATTTGGTCTCTAGTGTGTTTTTAATTATTTTATTTTTACACAAACCACATAAGTATGACATGTACGGATCAGATAAAGTACTAACAGTGACAAAATTTTCATAAAAAAGTTATTCTAGTAACTAAATTATTAAGTGTAGAAAAATAATTATCTGTTATGATTATATTTGAGTGGCCAAGAGTCCCGAAGTGAAACAGCGAATTGAAGATGTATGTGTTATCATAACACGTTATAGATGCTGCGATCATCTCTCACGGTCTCATCTAGTAAATTTCAATGAAAATCCAAAAAGTTATGCGAATGAAAGTGACAGTCTTAGAGGTCATTAACTTTAGCGATTACTTTACCCCCTGCAAAGTATTGTTGCGTTTTTATTGTGTTTTCTCACTTATACCGTCAAACAAAACCTACATGTATTTTAAACCCTCATTATTACGAAAGTGTCCACAATTTAGTTTTGATGCATAGACCGAGTAGTTCAAAGATATTGCACCACAGAATTAAAATAAAAACAGAGGCCTTTTTGAATCTGAAAGTAGGATTTGTTGGAAAGTTATGTTGGTTGGTTGGTTGATTTGGGTTTTATGACGCAAGATCCAAAAAAGGATAAGCTGCGCCAAACACAAGATATTGAAAACAGAAATGTACTTAAAGGATTTAAGATAACCAGACCAACGTTAAGATCAAAATGCGATGAATAAAAGCAACTGATCATTAAATATAAAGGTGAAGTTTTAATCATAAAAATGTAAATATATTTGGTTTTTTAAAACAAGAGCTAAAATTGTTTAGTTCTAATAAAATTAAAAAAAAATGCAATTAAAAAAAATTTATATATGTGGTAGAAAACATGAATGGTGAAGAAATTAAAAAAGTAATGGATGGAGAGGTTGATCCAACAGGTCTGATAAAATTGGCAATGAAGTTTTAAAAAATTGACGATAAAAATGTCTAAGACCTGTACAAGAAGTTAAAATATGATGGATGGAGAGAGGCTCTTGGCAATGCTGGCTCGATGGAGCGGTTTCTCCTGCCAAGAAATATCTGTGTGTGACTCTTGAATGGCCGATGCGAAGATGTGTCAATATTACATCAAACCATCGAGAATATAATGATGGTAAGAGTGAGATTGTCGGGTGGATGTTGTGGAGTTTGTTACAACTCTGCTCACTCCAGTCTTCGTGCCATTCGTTGCATACGATGTCCCGTATGAAATGACGTAGATCATTGTATGGAATGCGAATTCTAAGTGGAGTCACTGCATTTTTCGCTGCATCATCGGCCAGTTCATTGCCAATTATTCCGACGTGTGCCGGTATCCAACAAAATATTATACCGTAGCCACGTCGGACGAGTCTGTTATGAAGTTTTAAAATGTCATAAACCAAAGAGTGTATTGGAGAATCCGAAATTAAGGACTCCAAGACACTTTTGGAGTCAGTGTAAAATATAAAATTGTCTATGCTGAGACCAGAAATATATTTTAATGCCTTGTATAAAGCTAGACATTCAGCGGTAAAAATGGAAATAAAAGATGGTAATGAAAATTTAAAAGTAACTAATTCGAAAACAAAAGCACAGCCGGCATGATCAAGCGATTTTGAACCGTCAGTGTACACTGCTGTATGGTTTTTAAAATGATGACTGTGAGCGAGAAAAAGTTGTTGGTAAACAGCTGGTGTTTGACCGCTCATATCCTGGAAATAAATTTAATAATGATAATGAATGAAATTTCCAAGGTGAGATGGCAAAAAAAGGTCTTTCAGCTACTTCAAATGAATGAAGGGGTGTGTTCCCCAAGGCATTTCTCAAAAGTTGGGACACGGCAGGGTCGATTTAAGAAGAGGCGATTAAGTGAATTGTCCAGGAGTGAATTTTGCAGTGGATGATTTGGATGTTCTAAGACTCTGTAATATTTTCGTAACGACAACAAAAGACGAGTAGAAGCCAAAGATGGTTCGCGGCAAATCACATACAGGCTTTTGACGGGTGAAGTGCGAAATGCTCCAGAACAAATCCTAAGTGCGGTATGATGCACAGTATCGAGCTTTCGTAACACAGACTGACGGGCGGAGCCATAAGCTTCACATCCATAGTCTAGTCTGGAACGAATTAAAGCTCGATAGATGTTAAGCATGGAGGATCGTTCCGCTCCCCAAGATGTTTTCGAGAGTACTTTTAAGAGATTAAGCTTTTTCTCGCAAGACATCCGCAGCTGCACGACGTGAGGGAGGAAGGTAAGTTTCTGGTCAAAAACGATACCTAGAAATCTCACCTTGTCCTCCACTGCAATCCTGATATTACCCAGGAAAATCTCTGGGTAGGTCAGGGTGTAGGTTTCGACGTCGGCAGAAATGAACGCAGGATGTCTTTTGAGTGGAGAAGCTGAAACCGTTTTCGCCACTCCACTGCGTCAGGCGAGAGACAGCTGCCTGAAGTTGTCGTTCAACGTATCGCATGTCTTTTCCTTGGCAGTGAATGCTTAAGTCATCCACGTACAAATTACCCTGGTCAGATGGAGGCAGTTGGTTTAAGATATTGTTAATTTTGATTGAAAATAGGGTTACGCTGAGAACGCTTCCCTGTGGAACACCCTCTTCTTGGATATACATGTTCGACAAAGTTGAACCAATTCTAACCTGAAACTGTCGGAGGGCTAAGAAATTCTGAATAAAAATTGGTAGATGCCCTCGAAACCCAAGAGAATGTATATCACGGAGTATTCCGTATCGCCAAGTGCGGTCGTACGCCTTTTCCATATAAAAAAAGATGGAAACAAGATGGTTTCGGCCTAGGAACGCACGGCGAACTTGAGTTTCGAGTGATAAGATATTGTCTAATGTAGAACGGGCAACCCTGAAACCGCTTTGAAATGGTGATAGAGCCTGAGTCGTCTCAAGGATGTAAACGAGACGAGCATTCACCATCCTTTCAAAAAGTTTGCAAATGCAGCTGGTAAGTGCGATAGGCCGATAGTTGTACGGGTTGGTGGGATCTTTTCCAGGTTTGGGAAAAGGTATAACTGTTGCATTGCGCCAAGCCAAAGGAAAAGAATGTTCTTCCCATATACGATTGAAAAGATGTAAAAGATTACGAAGGGATTGGTGAGGTAGATGTTGGAGCATTAAATAGCTGATGCCGTCTGGACCAGGTGCTGTCATCCTAGTCGTCTGAAGGCATCGCTTCAATTCCCTTTCCGTAAACTGACAGTTATATCCGAGCTCAGAACGAGAACGGAAATTAAGCCGATGGGAATCCGCACGGTGTTTAGTGCGTCGAAATGTTTCCGAATAGGTGTTTGAATTGGAAGATGTATAGAAAGCTCGTGCAATAGCATTTGCTATCTCCACTACCCCCGATACATATTGACCATTTTCTTCAACGAACGAGATCTTATGTTCGGAGTATAATCCCATCGCTTTCCGAACTCGGTCCCATAACTGTTTTGAGGGAGTGGCAGATGTTATGCCTGAAACATACTTTATCCAAGAGTCCCTTTGGCTTTGACGTCGAACTCGGCGAGCGTTAGCTTTCGCACGTTTGAAGGCAAGAAGATTTTGAGCTGTGGGGTACCGGCGGAAAATACCCCACGCCTTCCGTTGGATCTTAATAGCTGCAGTGCATTGAGGAGTCCACCAAGGTCTGCAATGCTTATGAAAGGTGGGAGATTTTTTGGGGATAACCGTATTAGAAGCGTCAATTATTACATCAGTGACTGCTTTAACTGCCTCGTCAATGCTGCCTTCTACCATCTGTTCTGATATAATAGCCTTTGATGTAAAAGTAGGCCAGTCGGCTGCCTCGCAGATATACCTCGACGGACGGCTAACAGGATCATTTACACCAATAGGAGAGACGAATATTGGGAAATGATCACTGTTGCGCAGGTCACTACCGACAAAAAAGGATAGTAAGGGTAGAATTGAAGGAGAGCAGATGGCGAGGTCTATAGCATGAAATGTGCGAGATGGTTCGTGGAAGTAGGTAGCATCACCGTTATTGAGCAGACAGAGACAGCGATTGTTGATCAGCTGTTCTATCTGTCGTCCACGGGAATTAGTGTCCCTACTTCCCCATAGTGCACTATGAGCATTAAAGTCACCGAGTATAACAAACGGTTCTGGCAATTGATCCACCAAATTCTCAAGGCTCTGTTGCTGGATGGTAATATTTGGTGGTAAATACAGAGTGCAGACGGTAATCATCCGTCTTACTTGTAATCGTATAGCTACGGCCTGTAACGGCGTGCTGAATGGTATTATAAGCGATGGGTGTGCATGGGAGGTAAAAAGAGCAACACCTCCCGAAGCTCTTCCATCGATATTGATGTTATCATTCCGAATACAAGTATATCCACGGATCTTTGCTTGGTCAGCTGGCTTCAGGTTAGTTTCCTGAAGCGCGACACAAACGGGATGGTACTCTGTGACCAGGGTTTTTACGTCATCTAGCTTGTTGCGGAAGCCACGACAGTTCCAAGATATTAATGGTATTATTTGTTAGTAAAACAGATTGGATCAGCTGAATGCTGCTTTGGGGGATCGAGAGCATTCATTTCGACATCTGCACCGTCGTCTGAAAGATCTGAGGTGCTTAAATCTAAAATAACATCCTCTTCGGGATGTCTGGATTTGGTTTTTAAGTGGGGTCTCTTTGAATCTCTCTTTTTTGTGGGTATCCCCACTCTGGTTTTGCTTTTCTTTCGATTTTGAGAGCGAAACGATCGTTGTGGAATCTTCGAAGTTCCAGTCTCGAGATTTACAGGCGAAAGTTGAGGTATTGAATTATTTACATTGTTAGCAGTATTTTCGTTAGTTGTTTGTTGTATTGTGAATGTTGGAATGGGAAAGTTACTCCCAAACAGGGGATCAGTTTGTGTAGATATAGTTTTTGCTGTTTTAGCAACCGCAGAAGCATACGAAACTCCTATTTTAGGTGTTCGTGCTTCAACTTGTTTGCGGGCCTCTGGATAAGATATGTTCTGTTTTACTTTGAGAGTTTGTATTTCTTTTTCGAATATCCATTTTGGACAAGATCTCGAAAAGGCTGGATGGGCGCCTTTGCAGTTCACGCAACAGGGAGAAGCTGTGCAGATATCGCTGTCGTGGTCAACTACACCACAGTTGGCGCATGTGTCGGATCCACGACAGTTTGCCCTGGAGTGACCAAATCGCTGACACTTAAAGCATCTCATTGGATTTGGAGTGTATATCCGTACAGGACAGCTTAGGTAGGCGATTTTCATTCGAGTTGGTAAAGTGGGAGTGTCGAAGGTAAGTATAATATGCTTTGTTGGTAAAGTTTTTCCTTCTCTGCGGAGTGTAATCCTGTGCACTCCACACACACTCTGGTCACGCAAATTTTCTAGAATTTCCTCTTCTGACGTGTATAACAGGTCAGATTCGGAGATGACCCCTCGTGAAGTGTTTAAAGATCGATGAGGCGACACGGAAACTGCAAAGGGACCCAAAGTGGAGGGTTTAGATATAAATTCAGCTTGTTTCGATGAAGAAACCTCGATAAGGAGATCCCCTGATCGAAGTTTTTTAATAGCTTTAATATCTCCAAGAACTGATTGTATAGTTTTGTTTATTAAGAAAGGTGAGATATTTTGAAAAGAACTATTGTCAGCCGATGTATTAAGTTTTATTATAAAAAAACGTGCATTTTTGAAACAGCATTGTACACTTTGTTACTCCCTCTGAGAGGGAGAGGAGTTTAAATTTTTGCTACTCATAATAAATTTAGAAAACAAATTCGGGCCCTGCAGCACCACCCACCACCGAGTCCAACAAGGGGATGCAAATTGCACCGGTGTTAACAGGGTCTATACGCTTACGAATCATCTCTGTAACAAACACCACCTTTAACGCGTTGCTCAGCAGATGACCCATCGCTTGATCCCTAGCCGACGAAAAGGCTCAATCGACCAGCCGATTGGTGTACACGGGACCAATGCACACCTCCCGTTTACCTGAAGCTGAGGCCAAAGCAGTGTATTGGGTCAGTATATCGCCCCTCAACTGCCAGGATCCCCTTTTCCAGGGACACGGGTTTCCACGCACGGCAAACACGTGGGTGATATAATCCCCAAGAGGAGCTGAAAGCACAGACTGGCGAAAAGCTTCTCAAGGGGAGCCCTCACCTCCGAAGAGGCAACCACAATGAAGGAGGAAGAAAAAGCAAAATGCAAAGGGTAGAGGAGAAGAAGAACGAAAGGGAGGGAAGATCACTCAGGTACCCCGGGGTTGTGAAACCCGTACAAACCTAAAGAAGGCATGCCCCTGGGGACTGGAAGGTTAGGATCGGTTTTACAATTATTATGTTTCGAATTGATCCTGCAAGAGATTTTCAGTCCTGGAGAGAGAGAGACAGAAACACTAGCTACCATATAGTTATAAAAGTAACAATAAAAAAGCAAAATTATCAGACTCTTTTGAAAAGATCCAAATGGAAAACCACTGGAACGGCAATGACAGTTTTGTAAAAAAAGTTCGAAAACAATGGTGTCATTTCACACCACTGATCCACAAAGGATTATCATGTAAAAGGGATCCATTTTAGTACTCCTCTTTTCCAAACGTAGACACATTTACATTTTTCTTATTTCGTATATTGATAGTGTTTCTTAAATTTTGAAGTGAACTGAAAGGAAGGAATTAAGGAGGATATAATTTGTTAATTGTATACGGCAACCTAAAAGGGCCACTTGACCAGATCTTGATAGAGGATGTATCTCGTAATTAGATAAACTGACCAGATCTTGACGGAGTATATATCACGTCATTAGGAAAGAAACTGGTAGGTCTTAATCTTATCATCGGAAAAAATTGCCAATATCTTGACGATGAGGTAATTAAAATTGGTCAGATCTTGATGGATGACATGTCTCATCGCAACGACTTTGAGGGTTGAAAGAGACAGCCGTGAAATGTAAGTGCGATCCTAAAGCAATGATTTATTGTAAAAAATCAAGCAATATTGATTTGATTCATAAATAATTGCTAGTGAAAGCCAAACACTGTCCAAACATGTTAGAAAAATAAGCCTTCGATTCTACTATTAAATCTTTTTACTTTTCATTCTATTTTCGAATTTGACAACTATTTTGGAACAAAATTGAATTGTTAAGTATATATATATATATATATATATTATTACTAAACAAATAAATATTGAATTCGCAATATCTGAATGCGTATTTTTCATATCTAAATGCTATTGCTAGGGTCTCAGACTTGAAGTGTACTTGCTTGGATATATTGCTTTCAAGCGTCATGTCTAGTTCAAGAATCAGAAAAATCTTCATAATCTGACGAAACTTAACTTCTCTTTCAGACTTAAATTAATTGTAAAATAAATCATGTCGGAGAAGAAAAGTATATTAGACAGATCTCCCAGAGTTTGATATAATGGACTCTGACGATGAGTAAGTGAAAACGCATTTTAATTTTCCCCAGACAGGCAGAAGAGGAGTTTTCGTTAAATAAAATTTCTCTTCCATGCAGCAGGATTCCGAAATCCTAAATTAACTGTGACATATTTTCTACAGACTTTCGGTTTCCTGTAAGATATATCCAGAAAATCTTTTAACTCTCTGTCAGTAGAAATGAAAGATGATTCATTGACAGGACGAATATGCTATAGATTTAAGTAGAAATCAAGAGAATCAGTAAGAATCATGAAATACAAAAGCAATATCAGCGAGCATCATTGGATATGTGTTTGGTTGCTTAAGTCAAGAAAAAGTTCTGTCATATTTTGAAGTAAATTCAGTTTTCCAATTTGTCTTTAAGAGTAATTTGTAGAGATCTTTCCCCCTCAGTCATGTGCTGAGATGAAGTTGTGTAGAGAAAGTTTTCTCGAAGAGTTTCGCAAGGCATTTGAGAATATTTTTGGCTGCTTTGGTATTGTATTACGATTGTCAAAAATGTTTCAATAAGATTTAGAGCTTTGGGGGATGCGTAATCTAGAGGGCTGCTGTTTGTTTCAAAGGGAAAGGTGAAAGCGAGGTTCACCCAATGTCTCTGATGCTCAGCGTTTTGGTAAGTGAAAATAGAAAGGGGAAAAATTAGCTACAAACATATATTTAAGCTAAACAGAATGTCGTTACTGCTCCAAATATCATTACGTAATAGAAATCGCCAAACTGTTTTAATTAATTGAGTAACTTAATAGTTTCATGTCAAACACCGCCAGTAAATTTAACTTCCCAGACGAATTTTTTTTTAGAATTTAATTTGGATATTTAGAAATGGAAAAATAGAATATTCTTGAAAAATCTCAGGTTATTTATTCTAAATATTTTTTCTAATCCTTCAAGTTCAGCTGTGTTGCTTATCAATAGCTATTCGCAAACTGTATTTTAAATAAAAGCCTTTTTAGAAGTTTTTTGCAAAGCTTTTATTAATTATTTTTAAGAGATCCCTAGTTTAAAAGTAAGTTTATTAATATTTAACTTTAAGCTTCTTTTGTAATAGTTAAAAAAAAGTCATATTTTATGTTTCTAACATTTTACTTTGTGTTTAAAATTTTGTTGTGCCTAATTGCATTGCTAGGCATTTGCACTGTAAACATATGGTTTCTTCATGTCACCTATCACTATGAGCTTCTGGGCTAGTTAAATTCAGTGGTTAACTCTTATGAAGAACTTAACTCTGCAATAAGACACCTCAAGTCCCACTTTGAAATGGTTGAGGCTAAGTATGCAAGCATTCTAGGTAGATATTAAACGTGTTGAGGGAATATAAATGTTTTGGTTTATATTAACAGTGCAAAGGTTTCTATATTCTCATTTGATTCTATGATTTCTCTAGGTGTATGAGATACGAAATCCCATCTCACATTATAAAACTGAATCTTTGGTGAAAAGGCTTCACTTATAAAGTTTTTATCTAAAATGTGTTAGAATAGTTCCTTTAAAAGGTTAAATATAGTTAGATCCAAAAGAAACTGACGTGATATTCTAAACTCAAAGTTTACTGTTTTACCCTCTAAAAACTGGTTTTTAATGATTGAAATTTGTTAATTTAATCACTTTATAAGAAATTTACTATTTATCCATGTTATATAAAAATAATCCTTAATAACATATTATTTTAAGTTAAAAATAAGAAGTGTGCAGAGTTCCGGATGACAGTGGTTCGTCTGACCTTTCCTTGAATCAGCAACTAAGCGGTAAAGGATAAACTCATTCCGAGTATGTCATCAATTTTATACAATTGTTATTATTTTAGAAACATCTATTTATTGTTCTAAAGTTAGAGAATTTTGAACAAACAGTTAATTCTGATCAAATCAATCTTTGATTAAATTTGTACATAAACATCTTTCTTAGTTCTTCCTGAAATAATTTCCCCGATTTACCGTTCAGAAAAAACTCTAACAGATTATGGCCTCAATATAGTTTGGTTCATTCTTTTTCATGATGCTGATGTCATACTTTTATCAAACTTTTATTGTTTCCATAGTTTAGATCAAAGAGTGTGCAGTTTTGTTTTCATATTCATTCATTCACCACAAGCATATATTTACATACTTTTTAATAATGACTTGTTTGAGTTTTTAATCTGTTTTATAGACTCTTTTTCAGTTTTACCTTTGTCTGAGTTTGTTCATTTTTGGACCTAGCACCATAAAACACGAATCAACCATTCAATCCAAAGAAAATTGCTGGTTGAACGCCTGATTCATACTACTTATTAGAATATTAGGCATACTATTTCTGTAGAAGTGAAATATCCTTTTATTTTCCCTCCAGCATTAGTTATGGAATAGAAAAGGTTATACACCAGTGTGTGTGTGTTTATAGCACCTCACGACATTGAATGATTATATTTGGATTAAACTCTTGCATGAGAGGTATTTTAACACAAGGATTGACAGGGTTCCTTCAAATCCTAATTATTGAAATCAACATTTCATCTTTTGAAAGCTAAAAGTACAGTATTACAACCTGATAACAAAGACATAGACTTGCTGGAATTTTCAAAAAAGACGAAAGCAATCCTGTAACTTCAATCCTTTCATTTCTCTTCCCTTCCCCCCTTTTCAACCCTTTCAACGCTTATTACCGCATTAGTCATATTATTATCGCATTGGTATTATTACCGTATTATTCATATTATTACCGTGTTGGTATTATTACCGTATTATTCATATTTTTACCGTATTGGTATTATTACCGTATTATTCATATTATTATGCTAATTATAGTCATTATTATCGCATCGCTCATATTATTACCGTATTATTCATATTATAATGCTAATTAGTCATATTATTACCGTATCAGTCATATTATAATACTAATTATTAGTCACATTATTACCGTATCACTCATATTATTACCGTATTACTCATATTATTACCGTATCATTAATATTATTATCGTATTAGTCATATTATAATGCTAATTATTAGTCATATTATTACCGTATTAGTCATATTATAATGCTAATTGTTAGTCATATTATTACCGTATCACTCATATTATTACCGTATTAGTCATATTATAATGCTAATTGGTTGTCATATTATTACCGTATCACTCATATTATTACTGTATTAGTCATATTATAATGCTAATTGTTAGTCATATTATTACCGTATCACTCATATTATTACCGTATTACTCATATTATTACCGTATAAGTGAAGTTAATTAAATTTGCCTCCAAGCCTTAGCAGCTGTGAATGTATTTTTAATGATTTTTGATTCAAAACATTGCATAAGATATTCCAAGGTTCCTTCCATTCCCAATGCTAAAATCAGCATTTCATCTCTTGAAAGCTAAAGGTATAGCTTTACAATCTCATAACAAAACCTAGACTCTGGAATTTTCAAAGATAGCGAAAGCAATCCTGCAACCTCAGTCAATTTCTTCCCCTCACTTCCTCCACCAATCACATTCAAGTTCCTGATCGGGTTCTTTTGTAACGAACCTAGCTGATCTCTCCTCACTACATCCCATGAGCCGAAAAATCGAAGAGATTGCCTTAAGACTCATTCAGGAGAATGTCGCTTACACCCCAATAGCATTTTGATATCCGGATCACATAACAAAGATGCAACGGATCCCGTAGAAGAACCGTAGTAGTCAGACTTCAAATGATGAAAGAGAACAGAGTACATTTGGCGTTAGGTTGCTTGAAGGGTTGCCAAGTGGAAATGTTTATGAGGTGGAGTCGGAACAATGCCAAGTGTGAGCTATTCGGATGACTAAGATCGCCAGAATCCACTTGATTATGTATCTGTATCCCATTGCTTATGAGAGGCATTTCGTATCAAGCTAAAGGCAGAGGTTGGTAGTGTTTCTGCGGCGATCCGTGTTTATTGTACGTATTCCAAACGTGACGTCGCCTGGTATGTTTGTCGTCTATGATTTCAGACTGTCGCCAATTAAAATTCCAATGAATGAATTCAGAATTTAAAAAGAAAGTTGATTAGTCAACACCGATTAGATTAAATCTCTAACGTCACCAAAACAACGCTAAACTACATTTTAAACTGACCTTGATGTGTATCATAACAGAGCATTTGAGTAGCGGTGCAATCTTCCCGTCTGGTTTGAAAACACTGAAAATCCCTCTCATAAGTAACGCAAATCAACGCGACTGATTTCATGCATTTATTGAACACACTAAATTCCTTTACTTGAATACAGCCAATTCATAGTACGAGTGGTATGAGTACTATGGTGAACATCCTACAAACTGCTAACTGTAGAGCAGATATATTCAAAATGGGTTCCACAGAATGCCGGAGTTCCACTAAGTGTTTCAGGGTTCCATAGCTTTTTTATTTTTTAGCTTTATAAAATTTAGGTTTTAGTAGTGGTCCGAGGCCGATGGTTGTTGATGAACTCCGTCGTGAAAGTTCAGTAAAAGACTCAAAAGACACAGAGTCAAAATTCCATATTTGGAGAATATTTTACTAAATTTAATCGGTCACGTCACATAAGTTACATGTAGTATAAAGTAGCAATTACATTTGGATAGGCATTGAAAAGTGTAACTTTCCTCCCACCGGCTGTATATAATCTTCACTTGACCTCCTGTTCTAAAGATGGATTTTATCTTTTAGTTGTCTCGGTAACTATTTATTGCTCTGACTTTTTTAATTGGCTTTTGCCGCACTTCCTCGGCTTGAAATCTTGTGGACGTTTCTTTTACTTGAAAAAGCTTTGTTCTTAGGTTGCCAGCTTGGCGTTTTCTATGTAGGGTTGCCAACTTGGCGTTTCACTTCTTGTAAGATGCGAGATGGCGAACCTTACATGTCCCTCCGGGGAAGAACATCCATCACTTAAGTCATAAGTGATGATGCTGCTGCCAATCGCCATCTAGAATCATAACTAAAAGTCATAATTAATTAGCTGGTCTTCATTACGATATCCAGTCCTTCGAGAGAAGCGTGAGAGCTCAAAAAAAATATCTACACTAACATTCATGAACTCCCACATAAAATACATAATACAAGTCACATGAACGTTATCAAAATTATCTAAATCAGATTACAGTTTTGAGAAGAAAAAATATATATATATATATTTATATGAACTGAATAAAAACTAGGGTTCATCAATTTTGATGCGCGATAAGGCATCTGCATTGCCATGCTTACTACCCTTTCTGTACAATATATTCATGTTATATCTTTGCTATGCCAAAGCCCAACGTGCAAGTTTTGCACCCTGTGGCATTCCCTGGGTCAAATAAGTAAGGGGGTTATGATCGGAGACAATTTGGACTTGTGCTCCAAATATCCAAGTGTCAAATTTTTTCAACGCCCTTAGAACAGCATACGCCTCCTGTTCGATAGTGGCCCACCGAGTTCGGCATGGGGTGAGTTTTCTAATGTAAAAGGCGATAGGAAACCGATAGGGATGCATTTTCTTTGGAAAACAACGAGAAACCCTTTCTTGGCTACATTGGAGTTCAACATTGGATTTTAAAGTGTCATACGTTGAAACGTTTAAGAGCATGTCGCTCACTAATTTTTCAGACACTGCACATGTCACTGGAATTTCTCCATGTCGTCCGTCATTGATTTTCATATGGATTATCTTGAGAGGTGCCATTTCTGTCTCACCAAAGGCGGATACAATTTTAATTTTTCCTTCCCCTTCATTTTGAGAATTCTCAATCAGATCAGCCCGGATGACTGAAATCTGCGCTCCAGAGTCGATAATACCGTCGAAGATATTATTACCGCTTTTTAAACTCACTATCTTGAGTTCATCAATACCTCTTTGGTATTCTACAGGCTTTGTGACTGGAACGGTCACTTTTGCCGTCAACATCGATGGAGGCTCCACCATGTCTTCCCTTGCACATGATGTTGTAGCGTCTTGGGCTCCAATATTGCTCACAACTGCTGAAGTTTGTCTTCTTCCTAGCTTAGGACATGCGTTTCTAAGATGCTGAAATGATCCGCAAGAATAACATTGAATCTTCTTCTTCCTTCCAGACTCATTATTCGGGCTCATATTACGTTGATGATGAGTGCTCCTCTCGTGGAATTGTCCATATCTAGTTGGAAAATCAGAGTTCCTTTCTTGAAAGTGTCTTCTTTCTTGAAAATGTGGACTTTTTTCTTTATTTATTATGTTTTCAGGTGATTGGAATTTCTTCTTGAACCCTCGAACACTTTCGTATTTGTCAAGGAGTTCCGCTAGAGTAGTAGGAGATTTTATTGTGCTCCACTCACACATCGACAAAATGCTCTCGCATTTCCGGAGGTACCTTACGTTTGAATTGATCCGCAATTACCAGATGCTTTAACGTTTGGAAATCCGCAACCTCAAGACCTTGAATCCATTCTTCAAAATAATTTGTCAATTCAAAGACAAAATCCTTCCACGATTTATCTTCAGGCCGCTTGAGTTGGACAAATTTTAATCGGAAGGTTTCTGGGCTTAGCTTGAACCTTTTTAGCAATAACCCTTTCACGTGACTGTAGTCATATGCGACGGCCGCTTCTTCTCTAGCAATTAACTGAGTAATGTCATAGGGTAATAAACCCAAAAGCTGTGACACCCAGTCCTCCCTTTTTATGTGAGCATGTTCTGCCTGCCTCTCGAAAAGAACCAGATATAGACTGATGTCTCCTTCTTTAGGATCGAACTTCTGCATAACTCTTTGTAAATCGTAGATATGCTTAGAGTTGCTCGAATTCCCTTCATTTGATGGTTCTGTACTGTGACGGCCTTCCATTTCGAGCCTTAGCTTTTCTAACTCGAAAGCAGAACGTTTCTCGAGTTCCATCACAAAACGTCTTTCTTCAGACTCAGCAGCGATGCGCTTTTGCTCAGTTTCAGCAGCGAGGCGCTTTTCCTCACTTTCAGCCAAGAAACGCCTTTCCTCGGCATTTTTCCGATCTGTTATGATACTGTTTAAAAGATTTTCGGTAAACTCCTGTTCATATTCTTCGCTGTGCAATATTGATTTCTTTAAATCGATGATTTTGTGTTGCGGCAACACATCTAACCCCAATTCATCTGCCAACACCTTCAAATCCTCCTTCCTTGCTTTCGCGAGATACGCCATCCCAAACGAATTTAACGCAGGAATTAAATTTACGCCACAGAATGCAGAAAGAAAAGGGTGGTGGTGGAAACCTCACTCTAAATAGTCTTAAAATTATGATTTATATTAACTTTACGCCTTAGCAACAAGCATTCGCAGAAATCCCCGTTTACCAAAACGAAATAGTTATTCTCTAACCCAATAACACAAAAAGTATCTAGTTCTGATGAACTGTTTCTCAATTAACCATTAATCTAATTAACACCTGGTGTGCTAGTCAAAATGTGCATATATTAATACAATAGTACACATAAATAGCATTTACATACATGCATTACCGAAACGAATGTAGTTATTCTTTAACTCAATAACACAAAAGGTATCTAGTTCTGGTGAACTTTTTCTCAATTAACCTCTATACCAATTAACATATGGTGTGCTAATCAAAATTTGCATATATTAATACAATAATACAGATAAATCGCATTTACATACATGCATTACCGAAACGAAAGTAGTTATTCTTTAACTCAATAACACAAAAGGTATCTAGTTCTGGTGAACTTTTTATCAATTAACCTCTATACCAATTAACACATGGTGTGATAATCAAAATTTGCATATATTAATACAATAATACAGATAAATCGCATTTACATACATGCATTACCGAAACGAAAGTAGCTATTCTTTTTAAAACCAAAACGCAACAGTTATCTAGTTCTGATGAACTTTTTCCCAATAAACCATTGAACTAATTAACACATGGCGTGCTAAATAAAATTTGCGCTGTGGCGCACATAACACGTAAGTGTTCTAAACAAAATGAATAGCATTAGATTTCAACAAAGTCTACTTTCGCTCCGTAATTGTGTGGGAGTTGCATGAATTAAAAAAATAAAAACTCAGGATGAGCTCTCACCTTCATTTCCAGGGTTCGACGATCCTGTCGACTGCGCCAGTAGTGGTCCGAAGCCGATGGTTGTTGATGAACTCCGTCGTGAAAGTTCAGTAAAAGACTCAAAAGACACAGAGTCAAAATTCCATATTTGGAGTATATTTTACTAAATTTAATCGGTCACGTCACGTAAGTTACATGTAGTATAAAGTAGCAATTACATTTGGATAGGCATTGAAAAGTGTAACTTTCCTCCCACCGGCTGTATATAATCTTCACTTGACCTCCTGTTCTAAAGATGGATTTTATCTTTTAGTTGTCTCGGTAACTATTTATTGCTCTGACTTTTTTAATTGGCTTTTGCCGCACTTCCTCGGCTTGAAATCTTGTGGACGTTTCTTTTAATTGAAAAAGCTTTGTTCTTAGGTTGCCAGCTTGGCGTTTTCTATGTAGGGTTGCCAACTTGGCGTTCCACTTCTTGTAAGATGCGAGATGGCGAACCTTACAGTTTTTGTTTGAGTGTTGTATGAACTATTATATTGAATATCGTAGACTGTGCAACTATTGATCAGCGCGAAGTTTTCGGCTTTCGAATTTCCAGCCAGTGCCATGCGTTTCGAATTGGCACGCAATAACCGCTATGTGAGCTACCTCGCGGCTCGAAGCTGTAGTTGCACGGAAGTCCAAAGGCCACCTGACTTGTTTCAAACCTCGTGTTGTATTGAATATATATATATATATATATATATATATATATATATATATAAAGTTACATGGGAGTGCTAAATTTTTTTGCTACAAGACTCTACAATAATCCGAAGTCATCGAAACATTCAGCGACTTGGAAGAGCAGTTAGCTCCATCAATGCCGAGCCCACAATTTTCAAGTTTCCACCTGACACCGGAAAACTACATTTTGGTGAGGTATGAGGGCGAACTTTATCTGGGACGGGTAATCGAGATAAAAGAACAATGACAAAGTACTTATATCTTCCATGAAGAAGTCCGCCTTGAACTGTAAATGACCAGAAAAGCCCGACGAAGCTTATTCGAAGGACGAAATAGTCCAAAAGATCAACCAGCTTCAACAAATTGTCAGACGGGAAATTTTCAAAGTTTAAGAACTATTAGTTTAGGAAGAACTATTTTATATTCCCTTACAAGCAATTGATTTAACTTAAAATGTTACTAACCTTCTGACAATCCTATTATTTTCAAACCTAATTATTTAAAATATATCACTCTAAATGAAAAAATAATCATACAAAATATAGGCCAAAACCTCTTGTAATATGATTTGAAAACTATGTCTGATGTCTGAAATAAAACACTTATGTGTATCATTAGGACATATTGATTTTTCCTAGCGTTTCTGAGCGAAAAACAGTACTGCCCCATATATACACCACTTTATGGGGTAAAATTAGGACAAGGATGAATGACGTTGTTAGAATGTCATTGGTCGTAGATTCAAATGATGTGCATGTTTGGATATTTGGTAAGAGAAAGGTTAACTTCATATAATACCATAGTCTCAACACTGTAGCTTAATACGTGTTGACAGGAGTAATAAAAAACCGGGAAAAGTGTCCCAAAATTACTTGGATCTACGTTATGACTAACAAAGTGCACATGGCACTGAATAAGTTGAAATTGCATATAAATGATGTTTAAAAATATTTTGGATGCAATTTCAGTTTATTATTCACAGTAAAATTAAAAACTGAGTTGCATTTAGGAATTTCATATGCATATAAAAACTTAGCTAACACAAAATAAATATAAAAACCCATATATTTTGTACAGAATACTCTTCTAATTTAATTAATATCAATTTTAAATAACAATATAAAGCATCTACCTTAGCATTATAATTTTAAGCTTGAAACTTAAAATTTTCGATGAATTTTTAAAGAAAATTCCAGAGCAACCGAAAATGCTTAGTTCCTATTTTAGAGGAGTAATCTCAAACGACATTTAAATTACCAAAACATTTAGTCAGGTACAAGGATTTACGGGTATCTCACATATTTGTTTCAGAAAATACGATAAAAAGTATACACTATTTCAAATTTGTGTTTTGTAAACATGATCCGATTTCGTACGAGATCTATTTTAATGCAATCCTTAATATCCGTGTATGTTCTAACTGTTTTTAATTGGCCTGGTTACAACAAGGTTCATGCCAGCGTAAGCCAGGCTCAAAAAGGCCTAGAGCAGTGCTCCCCAACCTTTTTACTGCCGCGGACCAGATCAATGTTTGATAATTTTGACGCGGCCCGCTGAAAGGAGAACGTTGATTGTTTATATTTTAAATTGTTTTGATTTAATAATTTTAATTTAATTGCATTTAAACATGCCAAAATAAATAAAGTATAGTTACACCAAAAAAATGAATATAAAGTGATTTAACATTTTAACTCACTAGAAAGCTAAATCAATGAGAACCCTGAGTTTGTTTCTTTGCAACGAGACTGTTTCATCTGGGGGTAATAGGAGACAATGACACCCGAAGTGTGTGGCTTATGTCCAGTTTATTCCGTTGTTTTGTTTTGGTTGCTATCACTGCAGAAAACCCCGCTTCACACAGATAAGTTGTCGGAAACGGCAATAGGGATTTAAGTGCTGTGATGGCAATCTCAGGGTATTCCGACATGACTTTAATCCAGTACACCGACAGAGTTGTTGCCTCGAACGTAGTTTTAAGGCCGCCTTCATTTGCAATCTCCAGCAGTTGATCTTCTTGCACAGACATGCTAGATTCGCCTAATTTGTTGACAAATGGGTCGCGGATCCATTTCTTACTAGTTCGTGGGTCTTTTGTGGTTGGAAAGTAGCGCTCGAACTCTTTTAAAAGCAAATACAGGTGATCGTACACCAACTGGGAGAATTAATGTTTAGGTTCAGTCTTGCCTAAAATCCCCGCTAATGTCTGAAACATGTCGAAAATGCATCTGTTCACGCGCCTTCCTTCCTTCCTTCGAATGGAAGCAGACCCCTCCGTACCGAGTTACTGAAAACCCACAGCGGATTAGCCGAAGCTAGGGAAAGCCTCTAATGAGATAATGGAGAAGTGGGCCTGGTGACACGCCGTCCGAAAAACCCTTATCTGTCCAGGATGAACACGATAGGGCGTGGACGTGGTCGACCCCGGAATGTGTGCGCTAAAGATATGTGATCCGGCTCAAAGATATCAGTCAACCTTAGGTCCGTTTCGAGCCGGAAAAGTTTTCTTCATAGATTCGTGCCGAAGGGCGTCAGAGTCGCACACCCAGGCATCTCCTAGGAACCTATCGGCATTCCTGAGTAGCCCAACGGAACAGCAGGCTGCCCCAACATCCTGTTAATCCGGTACCGTAGGCAACCGATACCATCATCTATGGAGTCTTGCAGACCCTTGCCGTCCGCCAGATAGCCTTATTTCGTTAGCGTACAGGTATTGGCCTAGGGCAGCCGGGGAGTGGTCCCGGCACCGCTAGTTTCCGTGTGGCACCTAAGGAGGTTCCTGTCGCTACTTGATCGCAGGAACAGCGGCATCGCCCTGTGCCAGTTCCTACGACCCAAACCGATAGCCTGCTGGCTAGAGCGGCTTCGCCACTTAGAGACTGACATATTCCTCCTACACGGATAGGCCCATGATCTTCGGAGTTATGGAGTCCCCTTGCAACTCCAGAGAGAGCCGCGGTCCGAGTGGTGGGGGCCATCACTCTTCATTCCTTGGAACCCACACGCGTCCACTTAGGGACTCCAAGCATTGTCTACGTAAACTGATAACAAGTTACTAACTGTTTATCAATTACTTGGTTCAGGATGCACACCGCCCCAAGTGCGCAGCGCCCTCCCCCGATCCTTTTGCCCGGATCTCGGGTCCTCAGCCCCATCATCTTGCTATCATCCCTACGGACAGTCTTCCCGGACATTAAAAGCCACCACCAACTTTCCGTCCGGGTTGACCCACGACTACTTCCCCAACAGACAGTAGCGTGTACACCTTCTCAGGGGTGTGTATGCCTAGGCGGCATAGGTACAAGTACCACACAGAAATACAGCTTTGGCTACATAAATACAGTTTGCCACATAGATTTATGCATTTTCGCAACTTCCAGTACAAGACTTTCATCTGTTGCTGATAACACAGAGGTAAGCATCACAGATTATACATTTCCGCAACTTCTGGCACGAGGCCTTCACTAGTTGCTAAAAAGCATGCTTTAGGAATAAAGTGAAGAGAGGAAGGTAGTCTCCGGCATCTGCCAAGGGGACCTTCGATGAAGGGTTAGCCACAGGCTTCCAGCACAAGTGCCTTCGATTCGTGTCTGTTCACCAAGGCGGTAGGAGAAACAGAGAGTAATGAATTGCACTTACTTCTATGGTGGGAGAGGATACCTTAGATGGGGAATTTGAGGCGTCAGTCTTTTGGTCACATAGTTTCCCAAGCGGAGGATTGCTTGGAACCACTCAGGGCGAGTAGTGAAGTCTTGGGGTCGGAAGCGCAGCCAGCCAAGGTCTTGGTTAAGAGTTCTGACAAGTTTGCAGTCGAGGAGATAGTGAGAGACATCCCCACTTCTCCACACTGACACAAGCCCGATCCTTGTCGCCGCATACGTCTAAAGTATTGCGGAAAGCGACCATGACCTGTAAGCAGTTGAGTCGCAATCGGGTGGTACACGTGTCTTCTGAGGTCAGGGTCGGGGAGATACTTGTAAGTTTCTCTGCCAACCAAGTCTCCACTCCATCGCCACTTCCATTGATCCATAAAGATCTGCAGGAGGCAGTTGCTGACAGTAGAGTACGATCTCTGCACGTGTATTTCCACTTCGCTCTTGTCGGTGGCCTTTTTAGCCGCGGTATCAGCCGCTTCATTACCAGTGAAACCGACGTGAGCTTTTATCCAATGCATTTGGATACCCTGGTAGCTAGTTACCGTCTTGTACAGAGTTTTGATTCTCTGCACTACAGGGAGAGTGCAGAGTGGGTCCTTCAACGCCATGAGCGAAGAGAGGCTGTCCGAATAGATATGGGTGGTTTTGTTGGCGGAGTACAGGGGTCGGTCCCGAACCCACTCGTACGCCTTTTCAAGAGCTGCAAGCTCTGCCAAGTATACTGTTGCTTGGTCACCAAGCCGGTACGTATGTTCTTCGACAATACAACCAAAGTACATTACCACGAAAGCAGCTCCATACCTATCATTCAACCCAGACCCGTCTGTGTAAATCTCCATCTCCGCACAATTTGGCTTCCTGCTGTCATAAGGAATAGATATGCGATCGGCTGGGTGGGTGTTAACATTCACCTTCTGCTCTATGTCACGTGGGAAAAAAACTTCCCCATTGATCTCCAACTCTCGTCCAGCCTTGAACAGGATGAATTGGCAATAACGTAACCCAGCCCTTAAGTCAAGCGGCAAAGCACCTGCAAGCACCTGCATTGTCCGGGTCGCTACAGTCCTGTAGCACCTAGTCATTAAAACGAGAGCTTGACGCTGGATGCGCTCGAGAGTTTTGCCCATTAGCTTAGTGCTAAGACGGTCTCCCCAAGCTCCTATACCATATAGAACAGTCGGCTCTATAACTGTGCGGTATAGTTTTTTCAACAACCACGGACGCTCAGCGTACAGTCTCCTCGCCACCTTCCTCAGGGCAAAGACCAGATTACTGATCTTGGTACGCACCAGCCGGAAATGAGTTGTGAAGTTGAGGGTAAGATCCCAAATGAGTCCCAAAATTTTGAGCTCCTTCACGTTCTCAATTTCCACGTTTTCACAGCTGAACTTGGGTTCAGTTCGGCCAACCCTTCGCCCAAGAAAGTAGGTTATCGCTTTAATCTTTGTCGGGTTGAACTTAAGCTTGTAAGAAAGCCCATGCTCAACAATCCTCCTGATATCAGCGTTTCCCCTTCTCTCGAGTTCTTTGGTGCTTCGCCCTTTGACCACAAGGACAAAATCGTCCGCGTAAGAGATCATATCACCGCGTAAACCCTTGTTGGGCACGCCAATGAGATCTAGAAAGCCGTCCGCTACTAAATTCCACAGGAGAGGGCCACTGCATGAACCCTGCGGGCAGCCCCTCTCCGTTGTCCTTTCTACCGTGCAACCATGCGACTTATAGGTGACTGTCCTTTCACTGAGGAAGTTGTAAATCACTGCATAGAGATTCACTGGACACTTGGCTTCCACCAGCCTTCCCAGCACTGAAGGCCACCAGACATTGTCGAAGGCGCCCTCGACGTCGAGTGAGATTAAACTGACGTGTTTTTTCTCTTCTCGACTCTTGGCAATGGCTTGCCGAACCTCGAAAAGGGCTGTATTGCACGATTTCCCGGCTCTAAAACCATGTTGGTTTTTGTTAAGCTTGCCATTAACGTGCAACCAATGTTTCACACGATTAGCTATTAGCTTGTCATAAGCTTTCGCCAATGTGCTCAGCAGACAGATTGGTCGATAGGCTTTGGCGTCGGCTACGTCACGATTGGGTTTAGGAATGAAAACTACACGGGCGTTTTTCCAGGCCTTGGGTACGTAAACCAGTTCCAGACATTTGTTGAACAAGTCCAACGTGAATCTCGGATACTGGCGGTGGATCTCTTTAATCACTTCCCCGCATATCTCGTCTGGGCCAGCCGCTTTCTTCTTTTTAATGGATCTCACGACACCCGTGACCTCTAGGAGCGTGAATGGTCGATCCTTAATCGCATCTTCCCTGAGGTAGTTGTTAACAATTTCCCTCAAAGTTCTTTGGTCAGAAGATTCTCCGACGGAGTCGGATGGGAAGTGCGTACGAAGAAGTAGTTCCATCGTTTCCGCGTGTGTCGCCGTCGTCGTGCCATCTTCCTTTCTGATACTGCCTATGGGTTGGCGCCTCGTAACTTTGCCCGATGCCAACTTGTAAGGTAAAGTGTATGGGTTGGATATATCAGCGTCAAGGCAGTACTTCTCCCATGACGCACGCTTTTTGCAAATGACTAGTCTTTTAAACATTGCCTGTGACCTTCGAAACTGTATTTTCCAAGACTCGCGCTCCGTCTCGGAGGCATTTTGAAGTCTTCGTCTAAGAGCTGCGTGCCTCTTCCGGGCAACCGTTAGCTCGTCGTCCCACCAGGGCTTTCTGTCTCTCCCAGAGAAGGGCACTCTGAGAAATTTTTCACTTGCCCTCAGAACTGAGTGAGTCAAGTTCTCTAGGCAACGATCAAGCTCGTCTCTATGGGAAATACCCGAGAGCTCGAGTATTCCCCTAAGGAAAGTCTTAGAGAGAGCCTGGACCATCCTGGAGATTCTCCTAGGATGTCGTGAAAATTTATTAGCTGAAATGAGACTTCGTTCCTGCTGGAGGTCGAACGAGATTAGTTCGTGATCACTACTAGGTAAAGTGATCACTTTCCAGTTCATTACCCGGTCGAAGATTGCACTTGAGGCCATCGTTACGTCTATCCAGCTAGTTCCGCGGCCATTATTGAAGGTGGGCGGTGAATCCGGGTCATTCAGGACACCAATGTCAAATTGACTAAGCAAAGCAACAAGGTTCTCTGAACTGGGAGTACTGGGCTCTCCCGTATGCCACAATGGATGTTTGAGGTTCAAGTCGCCCCCGACTATTATCCTCTTACTTTTGCACCTTGTAAACACCTCCGATAGTTCCGTTAAAAACGGATCAATTGGCGCGCGAGGCGGAAAATAGACTGAAACGACCACAATTTTCTCAGTTCCGTTAGAAAGCTCAGTAGCTACTATATTCTTGGTCACTAGGATATTAAAGACGTCGATGTCATGATTGGCCACAGCGATCAGCGCTCTGCCATCGTTTACATGTGAGCAGCGCCAGCGTAGGGGAAGACCTGCTAGCTTACCCCTGCTGAGGTACGGTTCAGATAGTAGTAATACATCCGCACGCTCATCAGTTGCCATTTTCGTGACAACGCCCATCACAGCTACCTCTCGGCGTAGGTTCCACTGGAAAAATTTCCACTTGTGGCGCTGGTTTCCACCCTCAACGGCCTCGGCCTCGGGGACGACCTTCCCGTACTTTTGGGTCACCTCTCTTTCTTCTGCTTCAACTGGTCTGCAAGCAGTTGGGCCTCCAGCCACGGCCACGCACTCCGCAACGACATCGCATAATCTCGGCTTTTGGGCACACAAAATCTTAGATCTTATGTTTGTAGCCATTATGAGAAAAGTGGGGAAAATTTCCCAATCGTCCCATCATTCGGATGGTGTAATCCAGTCAGAGGCCGACTGAGGCACCTCCAACACGGCCAGGTTCCAGTCCGTAGTTACCTGCAACCCACGACTCGCACTCGTATGCCAGGCAAGCGCGAGGCAGTCCTGGTCGTCACCAGCTCATATCTGAGGTTGTTGCCGTAAGGTTTCCCCGCCTCAGACGCCCCCATCTGATGCAGGGCTACGTGCGCGCATCTCACGAATTGCCCGCGCAGCCCCACACCTATCAGGGGAGATTTCCCAGCCATTTCCTCAGACTCCACTGGCTTCTCCCTAACCGTCGGGACCAACGGGGCAGTTCTGTGAGTGCTGCCAACATGCGCCTTCATCTTTCGTCACCGTCAGTTCAGATAGTTGTGCGCCTCCAATGCCACTCATCCCGAAGGGCGGATACTCCCGCGTTACGCCCAACAGTGGTCTGACATTTTATCATTTAAGACAGGCAGCGCACACTTCTCCTTGCTGATAAGGATCCGTTGGAATCCAGCAATCTGACTGCAGAGGTCAGCTTCTACGGCAACCTTGGTGGGTTCCGTACCAAGGGGTGAGCCTCGAGCCAACGGCTCTACCCCGCGCCTCTATTAGGGGGCGACACTTCCAACAACAACACCAAACGACAGCCTTCTGCCCTGGTGACCAACCAGTGTCCGTGCGGTCAACTCCGGCAACCCTGGTGGGTTTAACCGGGTCTCCCTACTCTCTCCTGCGGAGGAGAAGGGGCGTACCAAGGTACAAGGTTTAGGCATTCTTCCCGTCATCGAACAAGTTCTCAGTTGTGAAGCCTCGGTTCTTCTGTGAGTTTCAATTATCTTAGGTCAGGACGGCTTGGCAGCGTTCCTTCTACCCTCAAGTATACCGATTTAAACCACAAAGTCGCCTAAAGGAGCCATTCGTAAACGAGCAGGAGTTAGCTTGACTGACGTTAATCAGTCAATTACCAGACCGCACCACGTGGAGGTCCCTGCCGTTACTTGAGCGGGGGTGCAAATGTGCCTCGGTGTGTAATATGATTTGAAAAAATTCCAAGACCATGATTTTTTCTAAGTCCCGAGGGGCAAATTTTTCCAAAATCAAGGAATTTTCTCGTGTCAGTATATCCGCACTTGCATGAATCCCCCGCTCCGAAAGCCTTTTTTGGCCGATCCGAAAAATTCGATGTCTGGACTCTGCCGAAATTTTCAAAAATTTGGACTCAGTCTGATTTTCAGAATTTCTGGACTGACAAAATTTTCGAAATGTGGAAAAATCCGAACATATCAAAAATTATATCTTTCGCCATAGTTCCGAACAGATTATCGAATTTTGGACTCTGCCGAAATATCGCTTTCCGCAGTCCCTGTTCACGCGCCGTCCCCACAACTTCAGTTTGGCTTTAAATGCAGCTACTTTGTCTGCCAGCTTGAAAACAGTTGTCACAGTTGGAAAATAGAGACATACAGAATTCAGAAATCATAATTGAAGCTCTAGTAACAGAACAAATTTCAAGTTCTGATTTACCGCCTCCTAATTTGAGTGGACATTTCATAGATAAGAACCGCACAAACCAGAGAGAAATACACCACAGTATATAAAATGGAAATAATTTAATGTTCCTTGGACGGCCCGGTACCATTTGATCCACGGACCGGTACCGGTCCGCGGCCCGGGGGTTGGGGACCACTGGCCTAGTGCAACTGGACCGAGAGAGGATTGACGTGTAATAAGACATGTGGGTACTGATCCAACCGCGACTGTTGCAGACATCCAACGGGCAGTGAGAACCTCTCTTGATCATCCAATAAGTGATCGCACCATTTGTCGATGGCTTCACGACGTGGAACTAAACTCACGTAGACCGTTACGACGATTGCCTACAACAGCATTGCATCGCCATCAAAGACTGGAACGGTGTCGTTCCGGGTGGACATGGGGCGTCGAATGGCATCGCGTGGTCTACACTGACGAATCCGGCTTCTGTCTGGGTGGAGACACCAATCGAATCCGTTTGTGGAGGCAACGAGGTCTGCGCCAAGATTCACGGTTTACTGTGCAGCGTCACACGTCCAGAAGACCTGGTGTAATGGTGTGGGGGGCAATCGCGTATCATGCCAAATCACCTTTGGTATTCGTTACTGGCTCTCTGGCAGGCCATCTTTACGTACAAGAAATTTTACAACCAGTTACGCTCCCATTCCTGAACTCCCAGGTTCAACCGCTTTTTCAACAAGACAATGCTCGATCCCATATTGCTGCTGTCTATAGAGCATGTCTACGACACAACGATATCGTACCATAGCCGGCATACTCACCGGACCTGTCCCCGATCGAGAATGTATGAGATACCATTGAACGCGTACCACGTAATCTACTGGAACTACGCGACAGGGTTCAAGCAGCATGAGATGAACTGTCGCTGGACTTGGTAAACAGCCTGTATGACTCACTAACAAGACGCTTGGCATACTGCATTAGGAATAATGGCGGTCATACGCCATACTGAATGATACCACTTTAAAAAAAATTTCTCAATAAAGTTTACATGGTTCAGTCTCAAATTTTAATCACTCACTCATTTATAAAAGCTCTTTACCAACCTTGTTAATTTCATTGCATTCTGACAATTCCATTGTAAGTGCAACTTTTTTTTTCGTTTTAGAGTGTATAAGCCTGCATTAAAATGTGTTACATTTGATACTTTTACATGTATATAACCCCATGTAAATAAAAATGTATCATCGGCTTAAAAATGGCATACGCCAAGTCAAAAATTTTTAATATTCGTTTTTTAGTTCTCTAGACTAAGTTACTAGAATTGAATGGATTTTGGATTGTTGATATCTACTAAGCCATTTTTTATTTGCAAAAGGAGGTTAGATTTCTTTTTGAGAAACACATAAATAAATTAATAAATGTGCATTATTTATTGTAAGTTTGTCATAGAAAAATATAATCCCATAACCTTTGAATAACTAATATAGTGTGAAAATACAAATTGTAATTATTAATTGTTAAAATGATAAAATTACAATTTTGTCATGAGCGGAAATTTAGAATTTCCCTTTTTGTTTTGCCAGAACTGATTTTTACTTAGCGTATTTTCCACTTGTTACCCGACGAATAATATCCATCTAAATATGATAATAGAAACTTTAGTGAAATCAACATTTCTATAGAATATTGTTGAGAAAATAATCACCATATCTTTGGCATACAAATGAAACACTCACAAAACAAGTAAAAAACGTAGTTCTGAGAAAACGAAGTTTGAAAAAATCTACTCTATATGATTTACTGTGTCTCTGAAAAAGAAATCTAACCTTCATATAAAATATGACTTAGTGGACTTCACCTCTCTAAAGATAACCACATTCTGGGCTAGGAAAGCCAAAAAACTCGTAACTCGAAAATTTTAGCATTGGATTTTATTTGTAAGCCAACGATGTCCTCCATTCTGAATCAATGTTTTTCACATAAGTCACGTTTAATCTCAATTAAACAACAGGAAACATATTTTGCTTAAAAACGTACCACTTCCTAGATCCGAGAAAACGCAATGTGTCGCCAAATGTGAGTCCTCCTCTTTCGCTTGAACGCTAATCCCTAGTACATTCAAAGGCGACAGAAACATATATTCTGAGGATAGGAACACGAAAAGCTGGATCTAGCGTTCCGCGATACTTATCTAGAGCTCTCGAAATAAGGGTTAGTATTGTAATGCCACCATCTTGCAAAGACTAGGTAAGGGACGGCTATAAGTTTTGTTGACAATAGACTTACATACTCCATCTTGTGCAACATTGCGTGGACAATCGGTGTGACACACCAATGCATAATGTAAAGAAGGAGAAGATGGCATGAAGTGTGAAGCGACTTTTTCCTAAGTCTAGCTGAAATATTTTTATTTTCTGACTCTCTGGTTAGAAATAGTTTATGGTGGTGTGTTTGCTTGGGTTGCATGAGAAAATAAATTGGTTCAGTGCTTTTGGGGGAAAGGGGAATTGGACAAAGCATTTTCTGCATGAGGCTTGTTCTATTTAAGATGACTCTCGTGATTAGAGCAGAAACTCATTAACTGAAATTTTATCTGGGCAACTAGATGCTTATTTTCATGAGGAATTATACATAGGCATATTGTAAACTGTTTTTAGGTATCCGAACACGTTGAAAAGGTCATTTTTGACCAAATATTCCAAAAGCAGTTTTTGATCTTATTTGATCGAGTATTTATTTGACTTTCCAAAGAATATTTGATTTTTTCTCTAAGTTAATTAGTTGAAGAGATATTACGATTTTAATCAAGGCGGTAAAACCGGAAGTAGGTTTGGAAAATATCGGAAATTGCCATTAAGAGACCAAAATCAACCTTCAAAATTAAAATTTAAAACTTACTTTTTTTTTGCAGATCTAATTTTAGAAAGTTTACTTAAATGTTTAAATGATTTCTATTTGGGAATGGTGTGATCATTTTTAAAGAGAAGTGAATTACAGAATTGTTTATACAAGCAGTAAAAGTAAGAGAGAGCAAACGATACATTTTAAACTGCTTTTACTCTAAATTAATATTTTAGCATTATTTCTTCACTTCAAATGTTATAACACAAAAAGTTATTGATGGATTCTCGTAAAACTTTGAGAACTTGTTCTTTATAATGTTATCTAGTGAATGAACTAGAATAATTAAGATGAGTTGAAGAGTTTTCAAATTATAGCCATTTATATAAGAAATGTGATAAAACCATCAAAAATCTTGCATTCATTTTTCGATCGCTTGTCGAATTTTTATTTTTTAAATATCCTTTTGATTGTAGTTCATTCACTAGACAAATGCATGTAGTTTATTTTGGAAGCATCATTTTTCAAATTGTTGATCATGTTGCACATTTGAAGTTTTTGACAAATTTCCTTAAATTTTCATACATATTTATCAGTTTTACAAAATTATTAATATATAATTAAAATATTTATAGCCCAGTGCTATTTTTTAATAACACTAAGCATAAAAATATCATTAAAATGTTTCTATACCACATTTAAAAAAAAATAGGACCTCCAACGTGTCCGGATACCTTAAAGTCATGTAATACTGAAGTGTAATGTGACGTGTAGTTTTTATTCTATGACTTAAAAACAAGTAATTAAACCTCGTGGGTGTTATCTGGTTGAGTTACCTCGTCATTAGCAGAGCAGACCGATTTTGATTGACTAAGTACTTATGACTAATACAACGGACGATATATATAGTCATACTAGTCCTAAGTACTTGGTCATTAGAAGAAAACTGACCAGATCAAATAAAATTAGTAATAACTTCACTATGAGATATGTCAATATTAAAATTGACAGATCTTGATGAGACCTGTTAAAACCACTTATAGAGGGTGAAACACATGTGTAGTAAAAACAGTTTTTGTCAATTTTTTCGTTTATGCTCCAAGCCAACGATATACGTAAATAACGATGGCTACTCAAAGGGAAAGTATAATAAACAAAACCAATTGAAATGATTGTTCCAAATACACAGCCACAATTTTCTCATCGAAACAATACCATATTATTTATTATTCCATACACACAGTAACAATTTCTACTCAAAACAATACCAGGTTAGTTATGAGTATTCCAAACACACAGTAACACATTTTTACACACAACAATATCATGTTTATTATGATTGTTCGAAATAAACAGCAACAATTTTCTAGTCAAAACAACATCATGTTAATTAGTTTTTACTCTAAGTCGACGATATATGTAACTAACGATGTTGTGGACAAGATGAAAATATAATAAACATAATCCAAATACACAGTATTATTACAAGTACACAGTATTATTCCAAATACACAGTATTATTCCAAGTACACAGTATTATTCCAAATACACAGTATTATTCCAAATACACAGTATTATTCCAAATACACAGTATTATTCCAAATACACAGTAACACTTTTCTATTCAAAACAATATATTCGACTTAGATCAGTAGGATTTCATTAACTGAGCTTATTTTTGGTGACACTAAATTCACATGTGCATGAGAAGAAATGCATTGTCATGTTGTAATCTGTCTGAAAGAAATATGACGGAATAAAATTGCATATAATTGTTCGCTTTTTCCCTAAAAATTAATAGTTAATCTGTGAAACAGCTGTATCGTAAAATATATATTTTGTCATTTAATGAGTTTCTGCTTAAGCAAACTGGACATCTACTTGAAAAATGCGACACTGGACACATGTATGTACAACATCGAACAGTTTTGCAGTTCCCCCTAATGTCCAGCGAATTGCAAATGTACTTTGTAATTTTTCCAAAATAAATCGAAAGTGTTTTTCTGATTCTATTACGTGAATTTTTATAGTTCGTTTTGAGTACTTTTATTTATTATTCAATAAATTAAAACTATCATATTTTATAGAGTGTATCAAATGTTGCAATCTACTATCATTAATAACTGACCAAGTAAATTCAGTTGGTGTTTTCTCTGTCTGAATGCGGAAGCAACAAATGCATATTTTAAGATTACACCTTAAAGTGACTACTCCCGACCATTGTTAAAGTTTATCGATGCGGAAATCATTCTTAGCGAAATAAGATATGCTTAACAACAATCTCAGATCGTCCCCATTTTATGAATCTCAGAAAACATTTGATATTTATCTGAAGAAACGCATTAAAATTATTTATTATACGCAAAAAATTGCAGGAAAGACACATACAAAGCAAAATATGGTATGTACAAAACTGTTGATGTTCTTTAAGTAACATAACTCCGAGTATATTAAATGTTTGGTTGTTTTTATTGCTCAAGGACAAGATCTGGTAAAGCTGCACGAATCAAAACTTTTTACGGCAAGTAAATGGAACACATATAAGAAAAGACTGGAGTAACACATACAAACTGATGAGAGAAATTCAGCTAGGGTAGTTATAGAAATAAAACATGTGTCTCCTACAGTCTGTACGCTGGTAGCGCACTGAATAAATCAGCTGAGCTAAGGCGACTTCTATTTGTAACAAGAATTTGTTATTGTGATGTACAGTAAATATTCAAGACCATTATTATACTTACGTTTTACATTGGCAGATTTATATGCTCACTTTGTAAATTTTATAAACCCTAGTCATCAAGAAGTTAAGTTGTCCTACAGGACGCAGTGCCTATGTAACATTACTCTGTTCATTTTAATCATTTAATGAAATGTTTATTTACGTATTCTTATATCATCTACAAGATCTTGACGACCTTTGTGTTATGACTGATCTTTGGATCCTGTTTAGTTGTATTACATGTATTTGTTCTATATAAATCATCTGTGTTCTGATTTTCCGGTTAGGCTAAGGGCCTGAAGGCCTAACGGTCGGCAGGGCCTTCTATGGCCTGACAAAAGTCCTCCCGTCCGCCTCTCTAGTAGTCATACACCCTCTGATTAGACTATATGGCCAAGGTCTTAAATAGCATTTAAAGCTAAGGAAAGATGGAATTGTTTTTAAGCCGACTGTTTACACATCTAATTACTTTCAAGTACAACTAACTTTTAATCTTTAGTTACTCCTGTTTCTTAACAAAGGAACTCTTTAAAAAGGAAGACAAAAAAAAATCTATGACATCCTTTAAGAGAGAATAACTTTTTATTTCTGATTAAAAATAAAGGAAGAAAAATTCACATTCAAGCAAATGGATAATCACATACACAAGAACAGTTTTTACTGACAAAAGAGGGGAGGTATTCACCTAAAGTAGTAACAGAAATCAAGCCTGCCTCACCTACAGCTCGCTATCTGCCTAGCGCGGGAAAAGTCACTTGCTATTATTATTAACGAAAATAAATGGGAAAAGAGTTATTGTGAAGTACTGCAAATATTCGAAACTAAAGAAATTTTTAAATTTTAAAACGATTATAGTTATATAGCTCATCTAAATACTTTTGAAATTCAACTTCTCGAACTTTTAATGCTCAGTTACTCCTGTTTCTTTGGAGAGGAACTCTTTAAAGAAAGACAAAAAAAGAATTTTGAAATCCTTTTGGAAAGAATAACTCCTCATTTATGATTAAGAATAAAGAAGGGGCAAAAATTCGCCCTTATTCTAGCTCGGAAAAAAAATGAAAAATAATCCGCATCCAGTAATTCTATTCATCACTTCCTTAGGATCCTTTTAAAGGAAGTCCCCTTTGAAATGAGAGTCAGAACAGAGAACAGGGGGGTGGAGATTAAGTGGGGCCCCTAGGGAAATGGCTCCATCAATTGCTTTGACACAGGGTCCCTAAGATCAACTGCGCTCAATAAATAGGCCAAACTGAAAAAAAAGGAAAAAAAAACGAATAAATTGCAAGCTTTCTTAGAAAATGCGTATCATTCCAAGAGTTGATTATACCTGTCAAAGGAGTTTTGAAACTTCCGATCTTTCGCAAACCCCTGCTTCATTTCCCAACCCCTCATTCAAGCCTTCCCCCTTGGAAGAGACTCCAGCATTGAGAGCAGGATCAAAGAATCCTCCCGTTTGTGTTTTGGTGTTATTTTTTTGCACTCTATTACTTCAAGATAAAGTCATTTTTATGGCAAGAAAATGAAGGAAACATCCAGTCAGAAATACGTGTTTTTTAGAGGTAGATTTAAAAGCGCTTTTTTTATAAAACGAAATTCACTTATGATAGTCTCGATTATCTGAAAATGCATTTCCTTCTTTACTTTCGAATTTTTTTTTTCATCCAGTTTCTTGGAAATTGGATAAATAATTCTTGAGAGTATATTTTTCCATATTTATACCCCAATTGTTTAGGAAAAGGCGACATTATAATAAGAATAAAAATGTTTTTGTTGAAAAAATCCTCTAATTTACCGTCAGAAAAATTTAGTTTATTCGAAAAGTTTTGTAGATCTTAAGAAAAACTGATGTTTTTTTCTTATAGTTGAAGTTTCAGCTTTGTTATTTTATGCTGTTGATATTCTGCTTGAGCTATGATTCATTTACTCAAAGTTTCTAAAGAGGTTATAGGTTCAGTTTTATTTTGCATAAGTGCTCGTCTCGAACAACTCTTTTGTTGCTTACTTGATATTTATATTTTCTAAAACGTTTTGGTGCAATTTTTAGATATTTAGCAGCGAACTTAGTGGTTACTGCAATATTTTATTTTTTAGCATTCAGAAACAGAGCAACACAACGGTCCTTTAGAGACGGTACGGGATAAACCCCTCAGAAATTGGGGAAAATAAGTTCAATTTTTAAATGTCTTTCTGTAACTACCAATAAAGACTATAAATGAATTATAGAAATTCTCAGATCCTGTTAAGTATTTGTTCTCAGACAGTTAAGTATTTGTGATTAAGAAAATTTATCAAGTTTTCTGTTGATTTTCTATTTAGTTAGGGGGGGGGGTTTACATTTACCACTTCAGATGTTAAAACCTTACTAGCCACTGCGTGGGTAGCACGGCGTTGCCCGTGACAATTCCAAAAAGGTCAAAAACAGTGGTATAACGGTGAAAAAACTAATAAATTCATATTAAAATGTTCTACATTAAATTTTAAAATTGGTACTGGACACAAAATTCACAAAACAATAGGTCTACCTGTGTGCCAAATTTCATTACCATAAAAAATAAAACAATAACGCTCGCCAAACCCCGGTGATTGCAACGCGATTCCACAAACGATTACAATAGCCCACTGTGTTGGTACGGTGACGTTAATTATATACCTACCAAATCAATTGCGAAGACGATTTCAAAGAACGTAAAAGTCGTGAAGTCATTGTCTAATGCGCCCTTTATTCGTATTACAAAAATAAAAAAGTTACAATTGAAAAATTATTTACTTAAAGAAAATCAATTGTAAGGTACCTGGTGAAAAATTTTCCGCAGATTTCAACTCCGTTGAAATTTTTAATCTATCTTTAACGATCCAGGAGATAGAAAAAATAAATGCCGAAATCCAGTTGAAACTGATTATTTGTTTTGTTCATCCGCTGAAATCGTTGCTCGGAAAATGAAAAACGTTTGGGACGTAACAGGATCGAAAATTGCAAAATCATCTGGCTTCTTCTTTCTGACGCCACTCCGGAAGTGAAGAATGAAGGGTAAAAAAACTAATAAATTCCTTTAAAAATGTTCTACATACAATTTGTAAATTAGGGCGTAATAGAAAAATCGCAAAAAATTCGAACTACCCGTGTGCCAAATTTCATTATTGTAAGTGCCATAGATTCGCCTGGACGTAGACAGAACACAGAGAAATACTTCTTTTTATAATAGTATAGATGAAATTATACCACTTTAAAATTTCAGCTGATTATGCCTAAGTAATTTATATCACTTTAACATGTTAGCTGATATAAGCTAATGAAGTTGTACCATTTCAAAATTAATTTCTTCATTTTAATACAAAACTGAAAACCATTTATTGAAATTATAAAATTAAAAATTCGGATAATTATTTAAATTTCCTCTTGACAAACTTTTAAAGCTTGTTTTGTTAGCTTTGTAAACAAAAGGCATATAATTGCAGTTGACACAATAAGCAACGAGTGTTAACGATGTACTTAACATTTTTACTTTACTTTTTCGAGCAAACAAACGCAATTAAAATCTGGATTGTTTTAATTTAGTACTCCCCTTACACACACGCGGATTTCTATAATCCTTAATGAAGTACTTTAAAATTCAACCAGCATGAAAATTAATTCTAAATCTGTAGCTGGAACAAAAATTAAATCCTGCATTATTAAAGTGACAGATTTCGAGCAAGTTCAATTTACTAACATTTTTAGAAACATTTTTTTTGAATGCGCCAGTAATATTCAGAAGAGGAAACACCCAGATTTAAAATTTTTAGTTTGCAATCAATTATGAGTTATACTTTTCATAGCTTCGATGAAACGAAAACATGTTTTTGCTGTACAGAAACTGAAGTAAGGATTTGAAAGTTGAATTAATTCAGTTGCTCTGAAACCAATGCAGTTAAATCCAGAAAACAAAAAATTCGAAAATTAATGTTTTCTTATACATTGGTTTATTTAAATTTTGGGTTTATTAATTTGATTAGAAAAGTATATAGTCTTTTTTCAAAGGGTAGACTATGCAACAAAACAAGAAATGCACAGAATATGCAAATAAAAATCTAAGAAATTTTCGCAAAAAAAGATTGTTCGAGATTGTTCTGTGTTTCCTTAGTTCATGTTGTAATGTATGGAAGCGTTCATAAATGTAACTTCAGAACTGATGAAACGGTGGTCGCATGCCGGATTATTTTTTGGTTTACCCCTTTTTCAAGGAATTGTTTACGAACGCGGCCTCTGTGTTATCAGCATATTTAGAAAGAAGAATTATTTAGTTTTTATTATAAAGTTTATGTAAAAATATGTTTAAAAAAAGTGGACTTATTCACAATAGCTTCTGAAATTATTGTACAACATATTCAGAAACAAGAAAAAGAAGGGTTTTCTGGCCAAGAAAAATAGAAACAACAAGTAAATTCTTTAGTAACTACAAAAAACATTGTTTATTCCATTAAAATTTATAAAATTCAGAAAATATAAAAAAATGGACTTGACTGCATTGACTTCTGAGTGACTCAATTTTTAGTTTAAGTCGAAATGTTTTTACCTCAACAAGTAATGTGTCATAAGAAGCGTTACAATCAACGGGTGGTTGGTTCTTGAAGGAATCACGAAGTCTCGTATTTATAGAGTAAGTGCACATCAAATTGCAGATATCCGAAGTTCTCTAGGTTAACTAATTGTCCAATACGCCTTAAAATGTATTCCAGTTGGTAGATTTTGTTCCATGACAAAAATATGTAGAGTAGTTGGTGAATGTTAAATTCATTGCTCTATATGCCTTAAAATGTAATCAAGTTGATATACTTTGTTACAAGACAAAAAAATGTGTAAATTGTGAATTATTCAATACGCCTTAAAAGGTATTCCAGTCAACCAGAACACTTTATTACATGTTAAAAGGGTTGTTCAAATGAAAATGTACGAAACGACACTGTGGATATAAATAAAGACTTTATTCAAAGTATACACCATAGGCCTGAGCACAACGATCCCATTGATTAACGAGCCGAAGGATTCCTTGTTTCCAGAATTCCTGTAGCCATGACGAGACCCAGTCCTTCACAGCGTCCTTGAGTTCGTCGTCCGAGTTGAAGCGCTTCCCTTTCAGATGTTTTTTTCCAGGGGACCAAACACATAGAAATCGCAGGGAGACATGTCCAGGCTGTATGGCGGATGGTCAAGCAGCTAGCCACTTGAACTTGCCAGTTCCTTGTGGGTGACTCTGGAGACGTATGGACGCGTGTTATCATGGAGCAGAACCACACCCTCCGTGAGCAGTCCCGGTCTTTTGTTCTTGATGGACCTGCGTAGGCTTCGGAGTGTCTCACAGTACACATCGGAGTGAATGGTTCTTCTGTGTTCGAGGAATTTAACAAGTAGCGGACCTTGGACATCGAAAAAGACGGTGAGCAACACCTTCCCTGCTAATGCCACGGCTTTGAACTTTTTAAGTGGAGGTAACGACGCTTGCTTCCACTGCATGCTGTCCAGCTTTTTCTCTGGCTCGTAGTGATGGCACCAGTTCTCATCACCTGTGACGATCCGCTCCTGGAAAGCGGGGTGCTTATGATACCGAAACAGATGTTCAAGTGCTAGCCCCATACGCAGTTACTTTTGCTGGTCGATGATCTGCTTTGGAACCCACTGCGCGAACACCTTCCGATAACGCAACCTGTCGTGAACAATTGTCCACACTGTTCCAACGCTGACATCCAACTTCACCACCAACATTCGCAGTGAAACACGTCGATCGCTTCTCACTAGGTCGTCCACCTTGTCGATGATATCGGACGTGATGACTGTGTTTGCATGGCCTGATCTCTGGTCATCAACCATATTCTCACGGCCTGCACGAAAACGGTCACTCCATTTTCTGACTGACTTGTCGGACACACAGTCTTCCCCGTATACGGCCACCATCCGGCGATGAATAACGGCCGGTTTAACACCTTCCGCTGTCAGAAATCGGATAACACCTCGCTGCTCCTCAATCGTCGAATTTTGCAACGTGAACGCCATCCTGTCCTCACACGCACTGCCGCGTCAATTGGACGGCGCTCTTTCTAAGAGCCTCTGCTCTCTCCTGCGCATGCGTGCGTCCGCGCATGCTCCGATCCACACCGGAGATTCCAATCGCATCCCTAGATGTCTCGCTACGTTCTCCCATAGCGGCATAGGCAAATATGTTAACGGGTACGTTGTTACGACGTTTCGTACCTTTTCATTTGAACACCCCTTGTAGAATACATCGAAGTTGGCGACTTCAATTTTTCTTTTGCTTTTGAGGTGGCTAAAGATCATTAATCCGCCTTTCGGATGCGCCACTTTTATGAATAAAAAAAAAATACAAAACTTTTATGCCCTTTGTCTGAGTTTAAGACAGCTATAGGGGAAGGTCATGACTGTCTAGTTAAAGAAACAAATAATGTTCACGCAACTACGTGTTATTTAACCCGATCGCTCGGTTTGAATAATATCACTCGGTATTTGGCGAAAGCACGAATCCTAAGATAAAGTTTACTCACTAGCGAGATTTGAGAACGGAATAGAGAAGTCTGACCATACCTCCTCGTGGTTTGACGACTTTGACCAATCTTCAGGTCCGATTTCAAGGAGACTAACGTTGCAATGCAGCCCATTTTACAGTGAAGAGCCAAATGCAGAATTTGATTAATGCTACTGCGTCAATGGTAACCGACGCGAGTCAGAAGTCCAGTCTGGACTTTGGAGATGTGAAATCAGTGAAGAGGACAACCCAACTCACTATTCTCAGGTTCAATATCAATATTGACCATATATTCAACTGCCCTGCAGTTGAAGCTGTTCTTCAAACCACAGATTATCATCATCAACAACAGTTTTACAGCGAGAAAATAATCGACACTGTCAAAGCTGTTTAAAAAGTAAACGGCGATTTTCTGACTCAGAAATGGACACTACAACTGATGTGATGATACATACAAGTTTGAGCTTCGATAATACAGGTATGCAAAATATACTTTTTGAAAATTGTTTTAGTTTTGATACCTGATTTTTTGTATTATTTTCATTGACAAATACAAAAAATTAATACATTATTTTCTATCACACAAGGTTTTTTCACAAAACGACTTCATATTTGGGGGGAGGAAACTCAAATAAAAATATTTTGACATTTTTATTTCATTCTCCTGTAAGTACATGCTTTGCATGTATATCCTACTTCTGACATGATTTGAATGGTAAATGAAGTTTATGAAAAAGGTTAGAAATTCTTATAAAAACGTATAAAAGCCGGGGTCATATGTATCATCATCACCACCACTTCCACATGGACATACTGTTTCTAAATCGCTAAAAATTTCCAATGTATCTGGAGGGGACGAACTGGTATACCAGGTCCATAAGGGATAGGAAGTATGGCAGATGTGATAAAATATCTTCTTTTTTTTCTATAGATTGAAACCTTTTACATTTAATCTACAAACTTCAATCATCAGTAATATGTAGATTTAGACACTCTCCAAATCATTGGTATATAAAACCGGAAAGATTGTTTTTACATCGAAACCACTATCTAAATTCTCCTACACAATCGGAACAGACTTTGTGTGGGGGCCCAAGGCTTGTCTTGATCCACCAGTTTCATGCCAAAACAAGCAAAAAAAAAAAAACTATTTTTCACTAAATCTTAAATGATTCTTTGTTTTTTTAAACTGTATAGTTACCACAAATATGACAGAAACAATCTGATAAATTCACACATCCTCTGGAAACCATTTCACCCAATCCCAACACAAAACAAAACTAAAAAGCACTTCTACTTTAAACTCGGAATCATATGCACGTGTACAGCAAAGAACTAAGAAAGGCATTGATGGGAGTAGGACAAAATTGCAGAGTAGAGGAAGGGGTATATTGGGGAAGTGGTGGATAGGCATGCACCAACAGGCTAGTGATACAGTTTTAATTTGTTTTATCTGGCTTTACTGTAAATATTTGTTTATTATATCTTAGATCAGGGCTCGAAATACCCGGGTGCACAGGTGCACTGTGCACATGAAAATAAAATTGTGCATCTAATTTTTTCCCGCCGGGTTAACGTTAAAACAACCGGAGTGGAACGTGTTTTATGTTATTTTGATGTTGGAACAAAATATTAGTATCGACCTCTCTCGCTCTAAAGGAACGTAATTAAAATTCCTAAATACACACTATGCAAAAAACAAATCACTGGGCCGTAACGGGCTTATACGGGAGGAAGGTTTACGCGTGCCACTACCATCAGAACTTTCCGATGATCGAAACTTTTGCCAGATAGCTCTGTTGAAGCGACTGTCACGACAGGCAGAGAAGGGAGAATTTGTATCACTTGACCACCTGCGAACAATAGGCATCCCTCATTTTTCTAAACACGTCGTGTTTCAATAAAGTGTAAAGCCGTTGGAATTCCTGAGAATTGTCTGGCCACTGCGTGTCGTAAACAAATATTTTTATTATTTATCTTTAAATTCAGATTCTATCTACTTAAAATATAGTGTGCTCGTTTATTTTTTGCCCACCAATGTCTAATGACTGAATATTTGTAAGTAATAATTTCGCAGATAAATAAAATTGTTTAAATATTTGTATTTACTATCTACTACTAACCTATCTAAACATATCCAACTAATAAAGTAATTTGCATTACATTAATGCTCTTTTATTACGTTTATTTTTAATGTACACCTAAAACATAATCTATGCACCTAACTTAAAACTTAGGTGTACCTTGTGCACCTGTATTAAAAATTCTATTTCGAGACCTGTCTTAGATACAGGGTGTTCTAAAAATAACCGACCTGTTTGAAAAATCAATAAAAACTAAACGGGTAGCGATAGAAATGCGCCGTTTATTGCAATGTGCTTGGGACAATAGAAAATGTTTAGGTAAACAGACTTTTGAAATTAGTTACAATGTTCAACAACAGATGGCGCTGCAGTTTAAAAAAAATCTATGCTACGATATTTTCCACATATCCACCATGCGCAGCAATCAATATGGCGTAGTTTCAGTACAAAATTATCAGAAACCCGAGCAAACGTCTCAGGCGGGATGGCTTCACATGCAGAAGAGATGTACTGCTCCAGTTGCGCAATTGTTTCTGGGCTGTGGCGGTACATCTGGTCTATCAAGTGTCCCCACTCTGTTGCACAAGCTGTGCATTGGCCTCTGTGGTTGCCGTAATCAGTCACCCTACCTTTCCAGCACATTCATCCTTCACGTTCCCGGTCAGTTGAAATTTTGCAAACAGATCCTTTACTGTATCTTTTTTAGGTCCTTTGGTTACATTAAACTTCCGTTGAAAACTTCGTCTTGTTGCAACAACACTGTTCTAGGCGGTGGAGTACCAACACGAGAAAAATTCGCTGTTCTAAGGAATAAACTATTTTTTACAGCAAACTTGCAATCTTTGAACAACACACGCTTACAGCAGAAAGACGACTCACAGACTGCGTTTTCTTATATATCTCGCAAATCGCCTGCAGCGCCATCTGTTGTTCAACATTGTAACTAATTTCGAAAGTCTCTCTGCCTTAAAATTTACTGTTGTCCCAAGCACATTGCAATAAATGGCGCATTTCTATCGCTGCCCGTTTAGTTTTTATTGATATTTCAAATAGGCCGGTCATTTTTGAAACCACCTGTAGAATTTATTTTAAGCAAATTATTGTTTACATTTATAAACATGTTTGATAAGTTTGTACAAGTAATATTACGTTGTTGTTAAATATACCAAATCCGTACGCATTACACCGTGATTTGTGATAAAACTTAATTTGATGGAATTTTAAATTGTTTTTCCAGTAATTAGCATCCAAAAAACTCTACAAAATACGAAGTTATTTTAAAGACAATTTTTTCATCACAGACCTATGTAACCAATTGGGCAGAGTCCATTCCCATCCCACGTGAGAATCCGAGATCATCTGTGGGCGGAGTCTGCAATAGCGACTCCGCCCACATGCCTCGTCGATTGCATTAGTAGGTTGTTGGGGAAAACAATGTGTATCTGCGTCATTAAAAAACTCATGCCTTTTCCAAAACTTAATCTAGTTTAATTCAAGTGAGTTAATAGTTCAAAAGACAAACTATTGTGATGGGTTTTCCTTCATCTAAATATATGCCCATAGCGCATTTGAAATGTCAAGACTTAGTTAACAGAAGGGCAAAATGTTATTAAATTTGATCGCAAACGCGAAGGAGCATGGGATACAATAAACGAAGGAGTACATTGGGTATTATGACTAACGGGACTCGTAAATGTTAGTAGCAGTTGGCTCCTACAAACGTGAAGACAGCTATATGACGAATTTTAAACATCCAAATTTAATTATATTCGTTATTCAAAAAAAAAGAGACTATTTTAAGAGGCTTTTTGCAATCTAAATTTATGTTGTGGTGGTAGTACTATATCTGCGATACTTGTTTCCTATATGGAATTTAAACGCGACTTTAGTTGGCTTGTTTTTAATACGATTTCGTTAGTTTAAGACGTCAGTTTGATTCAACACTAAAAGTTGTCGCCGAAATGGTGATGTTATGTTTTAAGGTAACGCCGATATGTATCATGAGAGGACATTTGGATAACTGAAGTTAAATATTTGCAAATCGTCTAGTTTGTCTGTACCAAAAATGCCGTTTTTGTGCATTTTGAATACATAAGGAAAAATAATTTTAGGTTGAGTCATAACTACTTTGTAACATCTTAACTAACGTACTTACTTTGCAACATCTTACTAACTTTCTTACTTTGCAACAGGTTAAATGACTGGTATGAAATAATGCTGCAATTTACAGCATTATAGCTGTAACAAATCATATAATTTTCATCAATTTTCAAAACAGGTTTTAACTCAATTATCTAAATATCTTTCAAGTCTTTCGCACACACACATATCACAACGATGAATTTCATTGCATTTTTCAAAAATAAAATAAAAATAAGAAGCCTAACACACAATACTTTCATGGTTTAGAATACAGAAACGAAAAGTTCTTGTAAATCGAAAATGATTTTATTTCAAAGCTTTGAGATGTTTTATAAAATTACTTCTATCTACTGATGCATTGCTCTTTTCCTAAAAATAAATTTTAAAAGCTTTACAAGAAAGAATTTTTAGGAAAAGAGTATTTTTTGCTTTTTCTAGTAGAAATATTTTGCCCATCTTTTATCCGTAGAGGTTTTTACTCAAATCAAACCCATTTACTAATGTAAATTCAATAAATAATGTAGGATTCACTTGAAGGTTTTTATTACAGGTACAAATAAAATGTTTTAATGCGTTTTTGCTTAAAGAGGAATTTATTTAAAACTATAATGCTTTGCTTTATATAAAACTTATAGATAGTGTATCATCGCATGATATACATGAAAGGACAACTCATGTATTTACTTTAATGACATGGATAACTCTAATGGCTAATTTTCAAATGTTTCAGGAGAGCAATTGTCAAATTAAAAAGAGTTTCAGAATTATAATGTTGTATCTGCTGTTCAAAACGTTATGTTATCATAAACTTTCTCTTAAATTCCCTTAAATTATCTCTTAATCTTTTCTTAAAATTTCTTCTAGATATTTTTGCATTATTCTACATTTTCGTGACTTATTACTATGTTGGTCTGGAAGCCCTTTATGTCTAATGTCGCGGAGTTGAGATCATTCCACTAAAATTGCTCGGTCAGTTATATTTAAACCAAGAAACACAGAATGAATCATCCACCAAAGTTCTATAATTCCATATGCATACATATATAGCACATAGAACCATATGGAAAAGCTCGAGATTGTTTAGCAGTAGAAGTATTTAATAGTATAATAGCAGAAGGCAATGAAAAATCTGGTAGGTAGAACATCAACAGCGAAGAAAAGGAAATGCCAGCGAATGCAATTTAAACGTCAAATAAATTACGAATCGCTTTTGAACAAGTGAATTGGACACAAATGAAGTGGAAGTACAGAAGCTACCAGTGATCACATAATAGATTTGCAGATTTTGCCACGAATTTTTATTGAAAACAAGAATAAACACCAGTAAAAACACGAAATTCTGCTTTAATTTTAAATAATTTGTTTGTATGAACTGTGCATATCAGAGAAAATATGCATTATATATGCAGAGCAAATATGCATTACTTTCATACGTGAAACATGACATTACCATAAATAGATAGAAGCTATTAAGAAACTTTAACCCTTGTTATAAACACGGTTCTGCTAGTATTTTGTAATCTACATACGTCAAAACATGTTTCGTCTTTATCCTGAATTTTTAAAGTAATAGATCATTCACATTTTTGATCCGCCACTTTTCTGACCCTTTTGAAAGGAGTACATAAATTTACACCGTCTTATTTACTATTTGGAATTAAAAATGAAGCTTGTCAACTTTGAAACAAGAACAAATATATTCAGAGACTGAAAGAAACAAGAAAATTTGCATATGCGATTTATTGACACTATATTTAAGGAAAATAATGCATGAGTCAACAATTGTTGTACATGTCAAAGAGAAGGATCAGAAAAGGAAGCTAAGTATTCAAAGCATGTGACTTGTTATGTCACAGGAATGTATTTCTTAGATATTCTGAGAAAAAGATGTTTGAAAATTTCATGGAATAGTAAATGTCAAGTGCAGCGAAAAGGACAAGCATATAAAAAAATTTCAAGTTTTCATTCCTTTTAAATGTTTGCCATCCAGTACCTTCTCAATATATGTCTACAACTGTCATTTTTAGGATTTTTATATTATATATTTAAATCTGTCTTAGTTTTATAGAAAACTCTCTTATTTGCTACTTGGAAGCTCTTCCAATGACTTATATTTGACAACTTTATGATGCGAATAATACATATCTTTTATGGTTATATGTCAAAATGTCAAAACATGACATTCATATTCACATTTAGCAATTGTTCGGTTTGTTTATACGTTAGGCTTAAAGTACCTTCGAGGGGATTGATAGAAATGAATTGGATGCCCTACAGCTCAGTCGATTACCTCATTGCGCTAGCAATCTGTGGTTTGCATGTGGTGTAGAGTGGATTCCTCTAACTTACAATGGTATTTTTGTCTTTCTGTATAAATGAAACTTTCCTTGTGAGTGTACGTTGTTGTCTGTCCTGTTTGGCACAGCTTGATCAAATATAATCTTTGCGACATGAAAACCAACTAACTATAGATGTGATTCAGTTCATTAAGAATCCTGCTGTGAGCTATCTATTTTAAAGCCAAAACTAGCAAATGATGATTGTCATATGTGCCTGCCTCACAACATTTTTTGGAATTGTAGCAACTTTTTCCAGGGAAGCCAAGAACTAGTATTGAATGAATTACAGTAAAAAAAGGTTTAGAAAGAAAGGTCGATATAGCTGTTTTCCAAGATGAATGTCGTCATTTAATCGTGGTTCAAAATTACGGTGTGTTGGCTGGGAATAACCCTTTGTGTACCCTCAAAAGTACGACGTTATTTAGCTACCTACCTACATACTCAAGGCTAGTGGCCTATTCCGTTCGTTACAACAAATGTGGACATTTGATTTTGACTTTCGACTGAAAGCAAAATTCGTTCGTCACCAGGGGTGTGTTAATGAATCTATGATAATTCAATAAATACGTCCATACTTGAATCCGTGATAACAGTAAATCGAATGCCATTAATTGGGATTCAAAGGTGAAAACAAAGGTCCTTTTGAGAGGGGGATTTACAGAGAAAAAGAAAACTTTAAACTTTACTTTAAAACACTATTTGTTACCTTTTTGTACACATTAGGTTTGGAATCAAATTAGAGTTGACAAATTAAATGAAATACATAAATTAAGATATTTCGTTATTTGAGGTAATCGTATTCGAAAAACAGGCAAAGTGATGTCATATTCGGAAGACGTAAGAAAGCAAGTTATACCACAGAAACTCCACTGTCATCTTTGTTTAGTTTCACAGAAAGTTTCGCATGTGCGGACGTTCTGAATGAAGATGTTCACGTGAGATATAAAGAAATATGTCCGCCGAAATACAAGCAATAAGGTAATGGGATGTGTCCATGAATGGATGAAAGTAGTAATAACTAGTGCATAAGTTGTTATTTAAAATGTTATTGAAGTGTATCATTAAAATAAATAGCTTGTAAAATGCACACTGTCTTATAAATAAAATTAGTGTCTCTAGTATTAATAGTACTAATTTATGGTCGCAAATTTTATTAAATATGCATGAAAACTAGCGAAAGGTGGAACCTTGATAATGAATCCAGTGTTTCAAGGACGGAAGTAAAAATACGGTTATCCTTTCCTTATTTTGTACTCGTCAGATATTTGTGAGAGATGAGAATTTTAGTGATGGACATCACTCTACAATAATGGATCGGACAGCAACATGTGATGGTATAAGGGAAAGAATACATACTTTAATAGGGGTATGGTTCCCCACGTGCTGAAATTACACTAGTAACCCTTCTGGGCATACTTTCAACAAGGTTTTGATACACAGCTATGAGTATTTGTGTCCAGTTCTGCTGCAAGAATGTCGTCAGCTCATCTGTAGATTTCCGACGTGGTTCCCTGCTCCGTAAGCTTCGCTCTAACGCGTCCTACAAATAATGTTCTATGGGGATTAGGTCGGGACTATGAGCAGCCCAGGGAAGACGTTTTACATCCATATCTTGACACAACTGCTTAACAGAGGCTGCAATATGACATGGAACGTTGTCGTCCTGGAAGTAACATTAATCCATTCCATAAAATTTCAAGAGCGTAGGAAGAACCTGACTGTCCAAAATGTTCATGTAGGCTACGGTGTTTAATTTACCATAAACAACATGCAAAGGTCTCAGATTCGGTCTTTTCAACAAGATAATTCCCGGCAGAAGACGGCACGTGTTGCTATGAATGGTCTTCAAGCCTTCCCAATACTTCCATAGCCAGCTAGGTCTTCTGATCTCTTCCCCATAGAGCACATTTGTGACGTTATGGGAAGGCGATTGTAACCATCCCGTAATGTTAACCATTTAGCCCGATAGTTGGAAACAATTTGGCAAGAAATTCTGCAGGACACCATCTTGAAACTTTTTCAGTCTATGCCACGCCGGGTGACAGCTTGCATCCAGGCCAGAGGTTTACAAACGCCTTATCAACTTCCTCCCTATGTAACGGCCAAACTCTGAAATAAATCATTCAAATGTTCTGAAATTTTAATCGTTTGTTTTTCTATGTATATTCTTGACATTCACAAGTTTTTATCGCAATCGGAAAACTCCTTCTTGATGTATCGATTTTTTTTGTTACATAGAGTATACTGTGGTACCCAGTGCAATGTATCCACTTGTGTCCAGACCTTCTTTTGATTTTCTATTATGTTCTTCTTATCCTTTTGTTCTTACGCATTGTTTCAGCCGCATCGACCCTCTAGTGAAATAGACAGAGCATATGGGAGGTGTCGCTGTCTAAGATCTAAGAAGGGCAAGTCACTTGCGCTTAAGAATAGACCTGGGACTAGTGGTTATCAAAGGGAAAACTAAAGTTTTTAATAACTTTAAGAAATAAATAATTTATTCCTTACTAGGATCTATGCTCTATCCCACAACCACGTGACATATCTTCAAACATAAAATTTGATGGCAATCGGACCACTCATTCTTGGTGAGTCGGTTTTTTTTTCTATCGAGTGTATTTCCCTTCGAAAGGAGCCTTCAGAGACACACCCTCATTAGAAGTATAAGGACTTCACGGAACCGAGTTATTATTGTGATCTCTTCTTTTTCCTTCGGGTTACTGTAATTAATAAACACTGGAGTCCCCATCCTAGGATATACGGCCATCAATTTCTGCTTTCATCATACTAATCCATTCCCAAATCCCTCCTTTTTCATTTTCACGACATTTTTTAATAATCGTGTTTGGCGCATTTTGGCCAAATATGGCTCTTTTGCCGTAAGTCTTAAAAAGAGACAACCAACCTCTCGAACAGAATTCTATTTTGTTTTCTGAGAGAAAAATTAAAACTACTCAAGATGGGTCCAGGTAGTTTTTTGAAAAGCTTGTGACCAGGCTTAATGTCTCTAAAATTATGGTTTCAATTGTTTCTTAAGTTGAGTCGCTCAGGTTCGGCGATTGACACAATAGATGCTGGTAGATATGAAAGTATTTCGGAATTTCTCAGTTGAAGACCACTGAACCAATTCAATTTTAATGTTCAGGACACATTCCAGTTAAGATTAAGTTAAGGGACTACATTCTGAACTATTCTTAACGCAAACTAGTTTTGAATTTTTTGTGAAAACAGTTCAAATGAACTGTCATAGAAATGGACAGTACAGGGTAATTCAGTTAAGCGTGTACATACTTCTGGGTTGGGTTGGGTAGCACTAAGCCAAATAGGAATCATATTGCATTGCAGGATAGGAAACGTCATTTTTATGTTCCAGCGTACAGAGAGGACGAGAAATGAAAGAAAAGTACGTAAGCGAACAAAATATTTTTTATTTACAAGACATTTTTTGAAATGCTTTGAGGATACAGAAGGTATTCAAAGTTGCGACCATTATCTGTAACACACGATTGACATCGTCAACGCATGGAATCAAGTACATTTTGGAAAATTTATGTTGTATCTTGAACTTCCGAAGCAGTTACAGAGATGTGTGCTACAAGATCCTCGTCACTTTTAACGGAGTGTTTTACACCAGTGCTTTGATGTAACACCAGAAGAAGTAATCAAGACATGTTAAGTTTGACGTTCTTGCAGGTCAATGAGCAGGACCCTCGCCCGAAACCAATGATTTCCAAATGTCGTATTAAAGTGATGACGAATGTAATTGCTCAAATGGACGGGGCTCCATCGTGCTGGAACCACATAGCATGACTCAGAAATTCAGGAACCTGTTCTTCTATCAACAGCTCTGGTAAGATGTCCTCCAAAAATATCTAGTAACTCCTTTCGTTCAGATGAGGTGGTATGAGTTATGGTCCAATTAAGTGATCCCCGACAGTGCCGGTCCATGCATTAACAGAAAAACGATTCTGTGCTGCACGTTATCGTACAATATGAGGCATTGAAACCCCCTTCCAGGGGGAAAGCGCGCTTCGTGAACAGCACATAAGCTTGAAATTGGGGTTCTGTCGCACTCCTCTGCAGACATCATTACGCAAAACCAATTCACTCAGGGAAATCCCCGTGACTGAATGCGGTGCTTATGGTATAAATGCAATTGGTCTTTGTGCATAATTCTCCATACGGGGGATTGAGGCAGACTGATCATTCCAGATACCTGGCCGGTCGCTGGAAAGACCCCGTTTCACGTAACCTCTGATGCAGAATGCAAAACGGGGTGATTTGGTGCTCATCTCATCGCGTATCGTTCCTGGTACAGTCGCACAGCTGCTCGTCCGTTGCAGTTCGCTGTTCCGTATGCGAGGGCATATCAGCCACTTCCGCATTCGTGAAAGCCATCCTGCTGCTTATTTGAAATGCGGGCGGTTTACAAATAATGGTATCACATGAAGATGACGTTGCTGATCCTGCATTGCTATATGATTCCGATTTGCCTTTGTGCATCCTACCCTTTCGAGAACTTAACACAAGCTTATCTGAATCGTCTTGTATAATATGATATACTAGGGGGCCTGCCCCCTGCTCGCTAACGCTCGCCAACCCCCAGAGGATTGCTTCGCAATCCTCATTGGTTCGCTGTGCGAACCTATACTCGCTTCGCTCGCCTCAATGAAGACGTGTCCTAGCAGAAGGGATTGTTTACAAAATATGTTACCAAAAAAAATGTTTTTAAAATCTAAATTTGCTGTATTACAGAAAAAATATATACAGTATGTCTAAAATCAGAATTCAAATGAAAACTTTGTGCACATTTTGACTCGAAATGTGAGCGTTGCTTTGGAAATTGAATACCCAGCATGTTATTTGTGTGAACATTTTTCTAGCACTCAAACGACCCACACTTTTTCATTGAGTTTGTTGCCGAAAGTTGTAGTGCAAGCGTCTTGTTGAACTATAATTGTTGGCCCTGAAAAGGACCGTTTTTTAAATGGCCCTGAAAAGATCTTCCGCATTCTTTGATTTCTATTATAAACTAACTGCAACAGCTCATTAAAATTTCCTTTTTTTTTTCAATACAATTTCATCCGATAACGCTATAAATTCAATCGATGCGCGAGACTTCGCGATAAACAAACAATCGTACCGTGTTGCCAAAACGCGATTACAAATAACGTCTTTTTTGCGTGCCATGTAAGAGAATTATATATAAGGATGATAGATAAAACTCCTTCTCTCTCTTTTACGAAAAATTAGTTATATTCATATAATTAGTTATTTGAAATGAATGAAGGAAGTGGGTTGTTTTGTCTCGTTCCTTCAAAACCTACCTAGTGTTTAGACCAAGTGTTAGTGCTCAAGATTTAACACAACCATTCTCAAATTATGAGAAACTATAATAATGCACTAGTGAGAGCCTACATTACGGGACTAGCAAGACTACACTACGGCACCAGATAAATTCTGAATTATTGCACTAGAGAAACTCAATATTAAGGCACTAGCCAGAATTCATAACAGTACTAAGAAACTAACTAGCGAGACTCTACAATACAGCACTAACGAGACCTACACTAGGGTACTAGCAAAAATTTTGACTTCGGCATAGCGACTCTAGACTACGGTACTAACGAGAATCTGCATAACCTTACTAGTGATAATTTTGATTACGGCAGTAACGAGGAGCTATATATTATGCTCCATTAGCATAGCAAACAACGACTCCAGAGCGACAAACAAATCATAATGGAGATGTAAATCGATGAAAGTTTTTAGTGCTGAATTCTGCGCTTTCCTCCGGGATTTAGATTCACGTGATAATACTTCGAATCCAGAAGATTTTTGGAAAGTAAGAAGTTTAGTGTATAATGAATAAACTGTAAATGGAAATATAAGTCGTTTTCTATTCCCTTACATTCATTTATGGGCAAGTGGAAGGTAGGTTAGTGAATTAACATCGTATTGAAGCAACACAGCGGGCTATTGGAGACAATTTAGAATAAATTACGAAGTGAAAGATCCTAACACAAGTGGGAGGTGGAGGTATCATACTTTATTGAATTCGTGTGTACACTATATGGGTAAAAGTATTTGGACACTGCATGTTTTTTTATAAAAAAAGTACTTTATTTAATAAAGGATCGGCCTTCCTTTTGCTTGTATTACAGCTTCAACACATCGAGGCATACTTTCCACAAGTTCTCTGTAAGTCTGGACAGGAATAGCTTGCCATGCCTCTTGCAAGGCAGTGAGAAGAGATTGCTGTGAAGACGGGCGTGCGTAGTGGTGACATACTCGTCACTCCAGTTTGTCACACAGATGCCCGATCGGATTGACATGAACAGGCCAGTCAAGCAAATTCACCTCATTTAGATAAAACCAGTCCAGCTCACGTTTTGCAGCATGACATAGAGCTCGATCCTGTTGGAAGGAAACAATCATCATCGCCGTAGTATTGCCATAGTGCAAGGCCGAATTATACAGAACGTCGAGGTAGACGTCAGTGTTCATGATACCAGGTACATAAAGCAATGGTCGAGTCTTAACCAGGAAAAACAACCCCACACTAAGATGGATCTTCCTCCGAATTTCTGCAGTGTCCAAATACTTGTGTCCATATAGTGTATATCACATGAGTATGTCGCGTGATTTCTATAGACGGGGATCATGCTCGTACTAAGAGGTTTGAAATTAAAATGCTCTAAGTGCCGTTTCCAACAATCTTGGTCGATTCAAAACGCAAACCATTAAATAGACGGAGCATCTGCGAGCAGGTTCATGTTGTTTCTCTCCATCGCTGGTTTGAAGAACCGTCGTTGGTATTGGAAAAAAAATACAAATTCTGATTCAGGACCAATTTTGCACCAAATGATGCGATTATTGAGGGAGATTAAAAACACTCGTAAGCACACTTCAAATATAGCTCCAATCGATGCAAGTCGATTCCCAAACCCACGTGAAACAAAACCTTCTGTGATCTCAAGACTGGGACTCCGACAACGTCCGTCTATTTCGTTTGAGCGACGATGGCTTTTTATTCAAGACCTTGCATTTCAATAATGCTGCATGAAAAGCTTTTTACATTTGAAAATACGAAAAACCAATTGAGTTATTGACCTTCTAATTGAATAGATGTAGATTGTGCGTGCAGGTTTAGGATATTTCATTTCGCATGGTTCGAATATCTGTCACCTGTTTGTGGTAAAAAGCACGAATTTTGAATAATTGATTGGTTAAAATGATTATCCACCGGGATCAAAAACACTGGTCTGTGCCTCGATATTACAATTGGTTGAGTAGATTCCATAGCTCATGTGAATTACCCTTCAGAGATATTACGTGATCTCTCTGTATCATTAGAAGGTCGATGAAATGAGCTGAGTGATAATTCCACCTGGAATATCTCGTGTTCGTAACAGAATTTGATGGAATGAATTTGAAGATTCACATTTACCTTTATGTTCATAGAGGATGGATGGAAAACAATAGTTCTACACCTATACTGTAGTGTACAATACCGTATTTTGATAATTCTGTGAAATAGATTTAAACTGCGATCAAATATGCTGAGTATCGGAGTTCTTTCATCGTTGCTTTCAAATCCCAAGATATTACACTAGTACCAATCTTTATTGCTTAAAAGTACACTTCTTCCGAACGTCCTGTCTGCCCAAACTGCTTTTATACTAAGTTCAGAGACTTAAAAATAAAATATTTTTAAATAACAACTTTCAGAAGCGCATTTTGATTTATGCGTTAGATGATATAAGTTATGAATTGTGAATAGATATTCCATTTATTGAAAAATACACGTACTTTTCAACAGTAAAACTTAAAGGAGAAAATGTAGTAGTCTAAGAAAACACATTCTAAACATCATTCATCTAAAATGAAATAGGATAAAACGAAAAAAATTGACCAAGCTATTCATTCTACTTCATCCCATAACTTTAGAGAATGCAGACAAGATAGTTATGAAAAGTCATATATTTTTCGTAGCAGAACACACTTCTGACATTTCATCTACTCGATTCAAAAGGTTTTCAATCTCAGTCCATTTCTTTTTTATACCCTTTATATTAAACTGCCGGCCAATACTACACTCATAAGAACGTAAACAGAAAGCTTCTTCAATAAAGCTTTTCCAGATTTTTGAATGATTCAATACCCAGAAAATAAATTTATATTTCATCCAAAGTATAAGGTACATATTCCAGAAGTTTATCAAAAAATGTTCTTACCATGCAGCACAATGTCTTGCACTTTATATCAATACACCAGTTTTTACCTTTATTACTTTGAAAACTACGATAAAGCAAGCTTTTTGGGGAGACATTAAGAGTATATATTCCCCTCTCCGACTTTATATTTACGCTCCGGATTGTTCGCTGGAGATCAGATATCCCATTTTCCGGATAAGTAGTAGCAAGTTTAAAAGAAAATCCCTAACCTGCTGTTTACTTTCAAGTGAAACCTTCAGCTGTCGTATCTCACTCTAGGGAAAATTCAGTGGATACTTGGCCGAGACAATCTGCACCTTATTTCATACTTTGCAATCTCACACCGTCGTAACTTCGGCTGCAAATTAAGGGGACCCGAGTCATTTTATCGTAAACTTTTCCGAAGAGTATAGGAAATAGTTGTCTTCTAAGATTCCCCGAGGATAAGCTGAAAGCCTCGTTGTCTGCTTTTGTGGATGTATCATTTGGTGGATGAAAGCAGTTCCCAGTTTTCTTTTGGGCTAGTAAATTTTGAGGAACGAAGAAAGCGGAGGTATTATAATCAACACGAGAGCAATTAACCCTGATGTTGGCTTTATATTAGAGTTGAAAACTGGCTTGTAGTTACCAGCGTCTGGTGCAAAAACCTTTTCCAAACCATCACCAGTTCTGCGCTAGGGAAGTTTTGTTTCTTACTCGAATCTTCATTCCTCTTTGTGTAACAGTCCAGTTTTGTCTCGACAAGATATATCGTCCTTAGCAAAATTGATCTAATCTTGGACGAGATTGTTTTAGCAGGCAATTTTTAAAAAAATTATTGTATAATTATGTTTAATTTTTTCGTGCATAGCAGAAAGAGCAATTTCTGTAGAACTTATATCTAATTTTGTGACATCACCAGTTCTGCGCTAGGGTAATTTTGTTTCCTACTTGAATCTTCATTCCTCTTTGTGTAACAGTGCGGTTTTGTCTCGACGAGGTTTATCATCCTTAGCAAAATTGACCTAATCGTGGACAAGATTATTTTTGCAGGCAATTTAAAAAAAAATATTGTATAATTATGTTTATTTTTCGTGCATAGCAGAAAGAGCAATTTCTGTTAACTTATATCTAATTTTGTGACATCTCCAATTCTGCGCTAGGGTAATTTTGTGTCCTACTTGAATCTTCATTCCTCTTTATGTAACAGTGCAGTTTTGTCTCGACGAGGTATACCGTCCTTAGTAAAATTGACCTAATCGTGGACAAGATTATTTTTACAGGAATTTTTTTTAAAAATTATTGTATATAATTATGTTTAATTTTCGTGCATATCAGAAAGAGCAATTTCTGTAGAACTTATATCTAATTTTGTGACATCACCAGTTCTGCGCTAGGTTAATTTTGTTTCCCACTTGAATCTTCATTCCTCTTTATGTAACAGTGCAGTTTTGTCTCGACGAGGTATACCGTCCTTAGTAAAATTGACCTGATCGTGGATAAGATTGTTTTAGCAGGCAATTTTTTTTAAAGATTCGCGTATTATGGAAAGAGCAATTTCTGTAGAAGAACATGTATCTAATTTTGTGACAGATAACCGCTACAATATTTGAAGAATAATTTCAAAAAAGGTATTTATACTTTAATGTAAGGTGAGTCACTAAAAATTATTATTTTTTAGCTGTATTAAAATATTCTATGTTTAAAATTAAAATTTTCATTTTTCATCTTAGTTAGGAGGAAGGTAAGAGTAAATGAAGATTTTTATTTTAATTTATGCTTTTTCAGAACCGATAAAACAAATTTTATTTTGCAACGTGAGTCACACAGAACCTGTCGTTGGTTTGAATGCTGTATGTAAAAATAATTTGTTTTTAATTTCCTATTAAAATTTAAAGTGAAACGATTTTGTGATATTTTGATTAAATCTTATTATTTTTCGGTAGATAATATAAAAATTATGTTATGGCACCTACTGCAGTTGCAGTGTCAAAGCGCAGAAAAAGAAAGCAAGAAGGAAATTACGACAAGTTTTAAGAAAAGTTCGGTATATTTATATGAAATAGTAATGCAGAAGGGAAGAAAAATTAATGAAAATGCCAGTAGTTGTATATGTTACAGCAAAAGTTTGAAAGCCGTTAATGTGCCCATTACATAGCTAATCTGCAGATTATCTGATTTGCTCCGTCAACGTGATGAATCAAGAGTTTTCCGTATTTAACCTAGGTAATGTGCACATTAACGGCTTCCGTATCGTTAAAGTTCAAAAGTTTGTTTCTCTCATTTCCTTTTCCTACACCTTCCCTCTCTCCCTCCACTTTGAGTTTGGTTTCGCCTATTTCTTTCATTTCCCTACACCTTCTCCCCCACTCTCCACTTTTAGTATTAGTTTGATTTCGCCAGCGTTTCGTCGTCGTCGGTTGTTTTAATTTTCTCACTAGCCCAGCGTTGAACGTACCAGTTGCTTTTGTGGGTTATTAGTTTGCTTCATAAACCACACAAATGGGAATTCGTAGCCTATTGCATAACAGCCATAACGGAGTTGCCCGTGGTGTTGGTTTGCTTCGAAAACCAAAAAGTATAAACATTAATTGAAAAATTATTTATTAAAAGAAAATTATAAGTATAAGGCATCTATCTAGCGATAAATTTTATGCCGATTTCAAATCCGTTGAAATTTTCAATCTATCTTTAACGATCCCGATTTTAGAAAATAGAACTATAAACAATGCCAAGGAAAATGTTCTCTGTGGAATCGTTTGAGCTGAGACTACGCATTCTCATTTAATTGTGAAGAGCTGAAGGTGAAAACACCTGCCATGGCTCCAAAGGCTGACGTCAATAGTGACGATTGTAATGTGACGTCAGAGGGGAAAATAGCAAAATTCTGACCTTTCTTCAACTAGCGGAGTGGAACGGAAAAAGAACGTATAAGGGTGAAAAAAACTATTAAATTCATTTTAAAATGTTCTAGATTGAATTTTAAAATTCGGCGTGACCCAAAAATTGCGAAAAAATCGGACTATTTGTGTGCTAAATCCCCTTACTGTTAGTGCCATAGATTCGCCAGGACATTGCGGGCGAGAAACAAACAAACGCTTCCTTTTATAATAGTACAGATAATTTTTGCTTCGGCTGCCAGTGCGTGGCATAGCTAATTCTGTTTTCAAATTCGTTTCTAACTGTTAGCGAGTGAATTTGTGTCGTGATTTTTCTTAAAACAGATACTGTTAACTCCTAGTATTCAACCAAGCACTGAATTGGTGCATAAAATAAAGAAAAGATTCTTAGCAAACCTCTCTCGAATATTTAAAATATAATAGTGTTTTAATGAAAAATCGTAAGTATGATTCCATGATTGAAGATGTAAAGCGAATAAAAGTTTCCAAGAAGAAAGAATCAGCTCGAGATTATCGAATAATTCAAAAGTATGATGTGTTGAGGGCCTCGTGCCTAGTAGTTAATGGGCAGATTATCTAGGTAATGTGCAGATTTGTTCCAGCAAAGGTCTTATGTTCACTTTAACGAGTGCCTAGTAAGTAATGTGCAGATTATCCAGATTATCTAGGTAATTTGCAGACTACTTAGGTAATTTGAGAAATGAAACAATTTTCGTCATTTTAACGGATTATCCTAGTTAATCTGCACATTACCTAGATAATCTGTAGAATAACTATTACTGCACTTTAGCCGTGACATATACAAGGATTTAAAGTCAGGTTTAAGAAAAGGTTAGAAGTTAAGAGAGAAGGAGTGTTTAAGAAGTTTAAGAGTTTGAGAGTTAAGTATTACTTTCTAAGGAATAAAGAGAGTTCAAAGAAAGAAATACCTCACTTGTACAAAAATGCAAACATTCGGGCAGTATTGTTTATAGCAGCATTTGTAATGGACTTTATCTGCACGCCTCGCTTCATGTATTTGAAATAATCAGTTTTGTCTAATGATAAAATAGACACAATTATATCATTTTTCAAACGAAACTATATTAGCTGAATAGCTCCTGGACGTCAAAACGTCGTTACGATTTTGGAAAATGGCCTTAAACTAAAAAACCAAGTTTATCATAACATGTGCTCACTGAAGAAAAAGTCTGAAGTGTTTAAACTGGAAAAACATTCATAACTTGGTAAGAGCAATATTTTTGAATTGCACAGAAAACATGTTCGTTTGAATGGGATCAGAGAAATAAGATTCTTCATATTGTTTGCCTACGCTTATACCATGTTCATATATGTGTTGTAAACGCATTATATTTCTGTAATGAAAGAGATTGTTTCCGTTTACTCCCATTCATTCCCAGAAAAATTATTGTGCAGTCGTAGAAATTTTTGGCTAAGCCAATAAAAAGATTCCCAAGGTATTAAAAATGTTATATATTGCCTGGAACAGAGGAATTAATTTAGCCTGACATGATATCTTTTGGAAACAAGATGCAGAAAACAATTTTCAAAAAAAAAAAAAAAGGTTTTGGCTCATATTTGGATCTGTATCAATTTATTTCGGGTCTCATTCCGCAATTCTTGGAGCATTCTTACTTTAAGCGCCGTCAAGTTAAGGTTTATTAATCTATACATGATCACACAGTTCCAAATCTTTTTGGGATAGGGAAATTTGTGCATAATGCAGTAGTCTTTTCTGAAAACTACACATGAACCTTTCAGGATGAGATCCAAGGTGCTCATAGGAAACAGAAACACGAGAGCTTGTTTGCAGCTGGTATTTATTATTTCGATTCCATTCATCCTGTAGAGATAACATCATATTATTAGGATCCTTCCAAAGAGGTTATTCTTGAATAGATATTTTACTACAAATTATTTCAACTTGTATGAAAAGTGTTGAAATTTGGTATGACGTGGTACGCATAGGGACGGGGAAGTTTAAAAACGCATACATAGCAGCCTCTCGTAACACAAAGGAACAAAAGTACAAAGTATATATTACGTGGAACTATTTTGTAAAATCACATGGTAAGAGTACAAGAGACAGAATTTGAAGTGATGAAAAAGAGGAAGTGTCTAGCAAATAATGTTCGCGAATTCGTAGAAGCTGCTTAAGAACAGCGAAGAAAAATTTGTTTGTTTCAAAGGAATAAATAGCAAAATTCAGGTCTAAACACAATTTTGAATGAAAATGGTTATTTGCTTCGACTTCAACTGCACAATAGATATGTTTTCAGTGCATTATTAATTTTTTTTTTTTAATTGTACAATTTCTTTCATTGATAAGCATTTATTCACAAGTATATATAAATAAGCATTCAGTTCTCAGAATTCACAAATGTAGCGTGAGTCACAAAAGTATGTAACGTGAGTGACAAAAGTAATTAACCTGAGCGACAAAAGTAATTAACGTGAGTCACATAAAAATGACAATTTATTTAATTAATTAATGTAACATATTAATTTCAATTTTCCTATATAGGTTTCCCATGACATACCACTCTTAGTGAAGTAGCCAGCTACTTATTTCCGGATTAACTTCTCTTAGGAAAAGAGAAACAACATTTTTGAAAGTATGAAAAAGTTATATCATTTTTTGGTAACATAAGTCACAGTCTGAAATGTTGCCATTAGGGAAACTAACTTCTCCTTAAACTTTTAAAATATGATATAGATGGTCTAGTAACATAGCAATGAGTTAATAAATAAATTTTTGTTTGTTTTGTTGAATCTTAATCCTTTTTTTATTTACGTTAAGTTTAATATCGAAAATTAACAATCGACGTCGTTTGGTGTATATATATATATATATATATATATATATATATATATATATATATATATTAGATTTCACTATATTTGAAAACAAATGATTGAGATATCATTAAAATCGATTTCAGACATTCACTTGCCGTCTTCGATGTCGTTACATACTTTAGAAATGCTAATAAAATTGAAAAACGAAAAAGGAATACGGAAACAAAAATTTTTTAATCTTGTTTTTAACATGTGATCATAAGAACCCAAAAGACTAATGTTAGAAGTAAAAAATGTGTGTTTTTTTTCCTAACTTTCTTAAATTTTTAGGAAAAGACAATTTAGATAATCACAATTATCATAATAAAATATGGATTCATTTAAAGGTTTACAAAAAGGAAAACTTGCATCAACTCTGCCAGCAAGAAAAACCACTTACAGTTAACAAAATTGTATAAAACTGCAATTTTTTGTTTTCTTTTCCAAAGAGACCAAATTGAACATGTTTGAATCTTATGGAAAAACTAGTCTGACAACAGTTCAACAAAAATCTCGATTCTCCGAGCTAGAAATGGATTGGAAGAACGGCTTATCACACCAAAAGAATTTGAGTTAATCCGTATTAATCTGAATCCAGTAAAAATTGACTAACGTAGTGCACGTAGTCCGGTCAAAGTCCATTGTACCTTAACGCTACGGTTTCAGGGTTTGTGAAATGTACTAAGACGAACAAACTATTTCTTAAGAATGCAGCTGTCATGAATCTTCGTTTGTCCATTTCTCTTTGTTTGAGATTGATTCGGATTCTGTTGATGTGAAGCGACCTTGAAACATGACAGGCTTCATAATAGTTTAGATGTATCACAAAGACCATAACGTATTAGGCTAGGGTAAATTTAATGCCTACCGCCATCTGAAATGAAATGTTAAAAGTGCTAGAAAAAGATATATGAAAGCCGAGTTTACTTTAATCAAGGCAATTATCCCAAGCATAAAGCTTGGATTGTGAGTCAATTGTAGCTATATAACTTTTCCCCTGTTGTTTTCTCAGTCGTTAAAATTTATGGAACCATTTGGTTTAACACCATTACATTTCCAGAAAACCAATTTAGAACTTGCTTTAGTGGACGTAGGGACCGGAGATCTGTTAGCTTACCGTAAAAGTTAGTTTAATTCCTGCGTGAACGACATTCTGTTAAAAGTATAAGGGAATGTACTTCAAGTACAGAAAATTAAATTTATCTATCTTTTTATTCAAAACCACCTTAAATTTCATTGCCTGGTTTTCATTTTGAGATAAAAAAAAGTATGTAGTTTTTCTTGTTTCCTTTTCGTAACTATCAATTGCTATGAAATTGGGAAGTGCTAAGATTAAAAAGAGCCCCGAATAGCCTTTAATTTGGTGCGAAACATGTTTGAATTCCGATTTAACAACTGTAAGCCACTTTCATTCTGGTGTCAGATCTTCACTTTGAAAATCACTGTACATATATTGAGTTAGAATAATAACCATTAAGATGATCACATCGGATAAGCACATCGAAATGAAAACTCTTCAATGGTCTTTTTCGAAAGAACTAAACTCTAAGATTGTAAATAATGTTACAAACTAAATTGTTACTCGGGAAAGTAACTAGTTAGATTTATCTTTCATTACATGTCTTATGCATATACAGAGTAATACACGACCTATTGTGAAATTAGGCTGCATTTTTCATAGAATGAATAAAAAGCTGAAGATATTCTGAATGCCATATTAAAAAATAGCTACTTTTATTGTCATACTGAGGGGAATACAAACTGCATTTGATTTGTGAAGTAGGTAATTGAGAATAAGACATTTTCTTTACAGTGTGATAAGAGAGAATAAGACATTTTTTAAGCTTTGTCTTTACGTCAATATTGTTTTAAACAAGCCTAATACAAGTTGAACTTAAGTCGAATGCTCTTTTTAGAGCAATGTGTTTCATTAAAGTAACATATGCAAGTGACTCATAAGGGTGGTGGTTGATTCCTACGTGAGGGAAAAGGGACTATGTACTAATTGGTATACTAATAAACCTAACAAGCAATAGCGTTGGTGCGTAAAGCAATCAATGTATTAAAAATTTCTCTACCATATAGGTTGGTTGGTTTGGGTTTTATGGCACAATGCCCAAAACATACAAGCTGCGCTAGACGCAAGAGTAATAATTCAGAACAATAAAAATATATAAAAGTTAATATAGCCTAATCATTAATAAGAAATAGATTTTTCAGTTAATTGAAAGTATGATATTATACGGATTAAATTATTTAAAAAGAGAAATAAAAAAATGATTATAAGTATAAATATAAGTGTCTATCAATCGGGCTAGTGTTAGGGTGCTGATATCTGGGTCGAAAGGTTTATTGTCATAATCCGGGTTAAGGCATGATTGTTATGAATAAATGTGTGCTCTCAATAAACTGGCTGTTCCTAGAATGTGAAGTGAACAGCCCTGGAGCAACAGGGTAACGCAAAGCAGTTCTTCAAATCTGCCCTTATATTACCATGACTGAAAAGTTCAATACGTCAGGCATCAAAAAAATAAAAATAAAGATAACTTCGTCACATCCATGAACTGCAAGTATATGGGAAAAAAAACGTACGTGATACATAAAAAAGAATAAATACTCATAAAACAACGTTTTCCAGGAAACATCAGCATAAGGAACAAGAATGTAAAGTGAACACCCATAGAGCAACAGGGTAACGCAAGGCGGTTCTTCAAATCTGCCTTTATATTGCCATAATTGAAAAGTTCAATACGTCAGGCATCAGAAAAATAAAAATAACTTCGTCACACCCATGAAATGCAAGTATATGGAAAAAACGTACTTGACACAGAAAAAAAAAGAATAAATCCCCACAAAACAACGTTCTCCAGGAAACATCAGCATAAGGAACAAGAATGTGAAGTGAACACCCCTGGTTCAACAAGGTAACGCAAGGCGGTTCTTCAAATCTGCCTTTATATTGCCATGATTGAAAAGTTCAATACGTCAGGCATCAGAAAAATAAAAATAACTTCGTCACACCCATGAACTGCAAGTATATGGGAAAAAAAAACGTACGTGATACATAAAAAAGAATAAATACTCATAAAACAACGTTTTCCAGGAAACATCAGCATATGGAACAAGAATATGAAGTGAACACTCCTGGAGCAACAAGGTAACGCAAGGCGGTTCTTCAAATCTGCCCTTATATTGCCATGATTGAAAAGTTCAATACGTCAGGCATCAGAAAAATAAAAATAACTTCGTCACACCTATGAACTGCAAGTATATGGAAAAAATGTAGACACAGAAAAAAAAAAGAATAAATCCCCACAAAACAACGTTCTCCAGGAAACATCAGCATAAGGAACAAGAATATGAAGTGAACACTCCTGGAGCAACAAGGTAACGCAAGGCGGTTCTTAAAATCTGCCCTTATATTGCCATGATTGAAAAGTTCAATACGTCAGGCATCAGAAAAATAAAAATAACTTCGTCACACCCATGAACTGCAAGTATATGGGAAAAAAAACGTACGTGATACATAAAAAAGAATAAATACTCACAAAACAACGTTTTCCAGGAAACATCAGCATAAGGAACAATAATGTAAAGTGAACACCCATGGAGCAACAGGGTAACGCAAGGCGGTTCTTCAAATCTGCCTTTATATTGCCATAATTGAAAAGTTCAATACGTCAGGCATCAGAAAAATAAAAACAACTTCGTCACACCCATGAAATGCAAGTATATGGAAAAACGTACTTGACACAGAAAAAAAAAAGAATAGATCCCCACAAAACAACGTTCTCCAGGAAACATCAGCATGAACAAGAATGTGAAGTGAACACCCCTGGAGCAACAGGGTAAAGCAAAGCAGTTCTTCAAATCTGCCCTTATATTACCATGACTGAAAAGTTAAATTCGTCAGGCATCAGAAAAAATAAAAATAAAGATAACTTCGTCACATCCATGAACTGCAAGTATATGGGGAAAAAAACGTACGTGATACATAAAAAAGAATAAATACTCATAAACAACGTTTTCCAGGAAACATCAGCATATGGAACAAGAATATGAAGTGAACACCCCAGGAGCAACAAGGTAACGCAAGGCGGTTCTTCAAATCTGCTCTTATATTGCCATGATTGAAAAGTTCAATACGTCAGGCATCAGAAAAATAAAAATAACTTCGTCACACCCATGAACTGCAAGTATATGGAAAAAATGTACTTGACACAGAAAAAAAAAAGAATAAATCCCCACAAAACAACGTTCTCCAGGAAACATCAGCATAAGGAACAAGAATGTGAAGTGAACACCCCTGGAGCAACAGGGTAACGCAAGGAGGTTCTTCAAATCTGCCTTTATATTGCCATGATTGAAAAGTTCAATACGTCAGGCATCAGAAAAATAAAAATAAAGATAACTTCGTCACATCCATGAACTGCAAGTATATGGGAAAAAAAACGTACGTGATACATAAAAAAGAATAAATACTCATAAAACAACGTTTTCCAGGAAACATCAGCATATGGAACAAGAATATGATGTGAACACTCCTGGAGCAACAAGGTAACGCAATGCGGTTCTTCAAATCTGCCCTTATATTGCCATGATTGAAAAGTTCAATACGTCAGGCATCAGAAAAATAAAAATAACTTCGTCACACCCATGAACTGCAAGTATATGGAAAAAATGTACTTGACACAGAAAAAAATAAGAATTAATCCCCACAAAACAACGTTCTCCAGGAAACATCAGCATAAGGAACAAGAATATGAAGTGAACACCCCTGGAGCAACAAGGTAACGCAAGGCGGTTCTTCAAATCTACCCTTATATTGCCATGATTGAAAGTTCAATACGTCAGGCATCAGAAAAATAAAAATAACTTCGTCACACCCATGAACTGCAAGTATATGGAAAAAATGTACTTGACACAGAAAAAAAAAGAATAAATCCCCACAAAACAACGTTCTCCGGGAAACATCAGCATAAGGAACAAGAATATGAAGTGAACACTCCTGGAGCAACAAGGTAGCGCAAGGCGGTTCTTCAAATCTGCCCTTATATTGCCATGATTGAAAAGTTCAATACGTCAGGCATCAGAAAAATAAAAATAACTTCGTCACACCCATGAACTGCGAGTATATGGAAAAAATGTACTCTTGACACAGAAAAAAAAAAGAATAAATCCCCACAAAACAACGTTCTCCAGGAAACATCAGCATAAGGAACAAGAATATGAAATGAACACCCCTGGAGCAACAAGGTAACGCAAGGCGGTTCTTCAAATCTGCCCTTATATTGCCATGATTGAAAAGTTCAATACGTCAGGCATCAGAAAAATAAAAATAACTTCGTCACACCCATGAACTGCAAGTATATGGAAAAAACGTACTTGACACAGAAAAAAAAAAGTATAAATCCCCACAAAACAAAGTTATCCAGGAAACATCAGCATAAGGAACAAGAATATGAAGTGAACATCCCTGGAGCAACAAGGTAACGCAAGGCGGTTCTTCAAATCTGCCCTTATATTGCCATGATTGAAAAGTTCAATACGTCAGGCATCAGAAAAATAAAAATAACTTCGTCACACTCATGAACTGCAAGTATACGGAAAAAACGTACTTGACACAGAAAAAAAACAAGAATAAATCCCCACAAAACAACGTTCTCCAGGAAACATCAGCATAAGGAACAAGTATGCCACCCAGGGATTCAACGTACAGGAAAAAACCCTACATGACACCGAAAAAGGATCAACCCCACAAAACAGACATTCCCCTGGAAGTATCAGTAGCTAAATCCAAACATGATGTCCTCTAAGTCGTTTTCATTTCACCATCAGTAGCTTAGCAAACTCCCCCCTCAGAAAAGCGTCCGCGAATCTGCGGACACGGAAGGCGGAAATGGGGCTACAAAATGGACTCCGAGGAGATTTCACAAACGCGGGGATCTTTCCAAATACCCTCCGTACGATATTCGTTTAATATTAGATGGCAGCGACTGCACTTGGCATTTATCAGCGAAGTAATGTACTTATGCTTGCAGCTCCTCAGGAGGATGCCCCTACCCCCCACGGTGCTGTAAAATTTATCTCCATCGTAGTAGTAATCCCCTCGCCTTTTCCTGTTTTTTGTGGGTTCGTTTCTTTGCGGGGGTTTCGGAGCTGAGTGAAATATGGAGTTGATTCTAATCTCTTCTATCGATGGGATTTCGATGTCATTCACTGACGTGGGCACTGTTGACTTGGTGATATCTATATTTTTAAGTGACAAGAGATCAAGTTACGTAACGTTAGACGTAAACCTTTATATATGAGGTTGTGTCAATAATTTTTTGTAATGCAGTGATTAACTTTATTTCAATAAAACTAGAAAACATGGCATAATTTTTTAATTTCTATAACCTTGCTAATGTTAATTACATTGCTTTTCTCAACACGTTTATTCCAAAGTTGTAGAATTTCTTATGGCAAAATTCATGTACCAGCTCCTCGCCAGTTTGGCGACTCCAATTTTCGTCACTCAATGGCTATATGCAGGGTGTTATCAAAATAATGGAAACACACTGGATTTATAAGGAATCCTTTACTAATATTGATGTTTCTGAAGGTGCCTCCTAAATGTAATTATTGACACTGGAGAATCCAGATGCTGATTGAGCTCTGTGGTCGCTTTGGCTGCAGTTGTTTTCTTTTTAGACATTACAATCCGCTTCAATACCCGTCGGTCTCTTTCACTCAGCTTCTCCTTCCGTCCACTATTTTGATTTGCCGAGCTTGTCTTGCCGCGCTGTGTGTACGCTGTCATGACTTTAGACACCGTACCTCTAGAAACGCCAAAAAGCTGGGATGTTTCGGTCACAGTCGCTCCATCTAGTCGGGCTCATACAATTTGGCCTCTTTGAAAGTCTGTGAGGTCTGACATTTTACGCTTTTGACAAAAATCCAAGACCCATACAATTATACTAAAGATACCTCATACTACCATGATATATAGTACTTTTTATATTAAAAAAACTGGTAGCTAGGAATATATTTTAATGCTTACGAAGCGCATTCTTAAATGTCACTTTTATTCACAGGTGTTTCCATTATTTTGATAATCACCTATATTGCATAGTTATCGCCAATTAGAAATGGTAATTGTCACCAATAAACGATGGTACTTACTAATACCAACACACACTCCAGTGCCTAGAGTCATGAGACACTGTACTAGTTTAAATAAGTGTGGTTGGATGAGAAGCGTATGCCACCGAGGTGATATATATATATATATATATATATATATATATATATATATATATATATATATATATATATATGTAGGAACGGAATTCTTTCGCCTCCCCACCTACTACCGAAAGGAGAAAGGGACTATTTCATCCAGGAAACGGAACACCACGAACGCTAAGGGGAAAAGGCTTGATCCCTTGCACGCGGCGGAGGGTCTTCAGTTTTTTGTGTGATCGGAGAGAGTCGAGACCTGTGTGGCCGCTCTTCCGTGCTTTTTTATGCGAATCTATTGAGACCTCTGTGGCTCATATGTGTACCATCTTCAATTAATGTAATAAATGTTATGTTTTACAACACGTGGACTCATTCCAAAATACCATATCAAGTAATAGCTACAGTGCCATTCCAGTGTTGACATCACAAAATGGGGGCTGGTGCCGGGATTGCCCCATGCAAATTGAACGTGGACTAGAACCCTAGAGAGCCATCATCATCGCAAACTGTGAGTACATTTTGCTCATTTTTAAGATAAAGATGTCATATTTTGGTAAAGCAAGAAAGGACGATATTTACCGTCTTGCAACGGAATTAGATATAGAAATACCCTCAAATGCGACAATTTCGAAATTAAAAAAGTTAGTGACGAAACAACTCGATTACGATGAGGAGTATACAAAAACACTTCTGGATACAATAATAGTTGAAAGAATCGAAAAAGAGCAGCTGGAGAAAGACAAACAGCAGTTAGAGAGGGAAAAAGAAAAAGAAAAAGAATTACGCCAATTTGAATTGGAAAAACTGAAACTGCAAAATGCGACACAAACAGTTAGGGAAAATCACATGACAGAATCGAACACTGCATGGGATAGAGGAAAGGAATTATCAAAGATAATTAAATGTTTTGATTCGAATGAATCCAATGATATAAGTACGTATTTAGCGCTGTTCGAGAGACAAGCGACGAAAATCAAAATCGAAAGTGAAGATTTTGTAACGCATTTACTAGGTTTATTACCCTTAGAGATAGCACAGATTATAACTCGCGAACCGGAGGAAAGATCTAATGACTATGAACACATAAAAGAAATCTTACTCAAAAGATTTAAACTTACATCTGAACAATTCAAACAAAAATTCCTGAATCATAAAAAGGAAAGTACAGCCACTTGGCGAGATTTTGCGTTTGAAATAAGTCATTATTTTGACGAATGGTTAAGAGGACTCAAAATAACAAATTTTGACGAGCTCAGGGAACTAATGGTATCCGAGCAGATAAAACGTAGAGCGCCGTTTGAAATCAAAACACACTTCATAGATGACTGGCATCAATTAAAATGCGCAGAAGTTATAGTGAAAAAGTTAGAGGAATATGTGAGAGTGCGAGGTTGCAATTAGGAAAAATGGAGATACGGAATGTAAATAAATACAGAAAAAATGTTTCGCAAGATGAAACTCGATATAAAGGTGAATCGTCGAACTTTCGTGCTAACCAGAATAGTAGAAATTATGATAATTGTTATAAAACTGTTGGTTATAGTACAAATGTCAATAAGTATGTTAATAAGGTTGATTATGATGTACCAAATAGAGATCCATATAAAAGTAATAGAATTAAGTGTTATGCATGTGGAAATTATGGGCATAAGAGTAATACTTGTACATATAATTTTAAAGGTGAAAATGCAAATGTGAATAAAACTGTAAACCAAATATATGTAGCAACTCCTAAGAAAATTGAAAAGAGTGTTTATATTGAAAAGTGTTATATTAATGCAGTAATAGACACTGGATCTGAAATAACTCTAATTAATGAGGAATGTTATCATAAAATAGGATCTCCTATATTGAATGGTAGTAAGATATATTTAAATGGAATAAGTCAACACAAAATAAGTACCGAAGGGTTTTTCCGATCAGAAATTGTTATTGATAATATTTCTTTGTGTTCTGATGTGCATGTCGTTAAGAATTTACAATTTGAAGCAATAATTGGTATGAACGTATTATCAAGGGTAAAGTTTGCATTTTCTGGGGGAACATTAAACGTTACCGATAGAGACATAAATGAAATAAGGAAGTCAGAAGTAAGGGGCGAAAACGGAAGCGAAATAAAAAACAAAGCAACAACAACTTCAGGCGTTGTCATAAATCACGGGGAAGAAGAGCGCGTGAGTTTCCCTCAACATCCCCTCGTAGACTTTCAAGTATCGAAGGCGCATGAAAATGACTCATCAGCAGGTGCTTTTGTTTACACTTTAGGCGCCGTAGCGTTGGATATGTCTAGCGAAGAGACAGATCTCTCCCATATAATGAATCCCTGTTTACGAGAAAGAATCTGTCAAATTGTAGGAAATTATGTGCCTCAGCAAGTAACAAACACGGATGTTAAGATGAGAATTCTTCTGACGGACGAAGTTCCAGTTAGTCAGCGTGCTCGGCGGTTGCCGATTACTGAACAACTTATAGTTGAAAAACAAATCCAAGAGTGGTTAGAAAAAGGGATAATTAAAAACAGCTGTTCGGAATATTCTGCCCCTATAGTGCTTTGTAAGAAAAAAGATGGGAATCACAGACTTTGTGTCGATTTCCGAAAGCTCAACGAAAAAATAATTAAGGACCGTTTCCCGTTACCTCTAATCGAAGACGTGTTGGACAAATTGGAGGACTCGCAAGTCTTCACAACGTTAGATTTGAAAAACGGCTTTTTTCACGTCGACATAGAAAAGGAGAGTACAAAGTACACCTCTTTTGTTACCCACGAGGGACAGTATGAGTTTTTAAAGACACCTTTTGGATTGTCAACCAGTCCAAGTGTATTTGAAAGATATATTTTTCACGTTTTTAAGGATTTGTTAAAAGATAAAACTGTTATTATTTATGTAGATGATATTATCATACCAGCCATGAATGAGGTAGAGGGTTTAGAAAAATTAGAACGTGTTTTAAATACGGCGTCAATGTACGGATTAGAACTAAACTTAAAAAAGTGTCAGTTTCTGAAACGAAAGATAGAATTCTTGGGTTACGTAGTAGAAAAAGGAACTATAAAGCCTTCACCTTTAAAAACTGCAGCCGTACGGAACTTCCCACAGCCCAAAAATGCCAAACAAATACAGAGTTTTCTGGGATTGACCGGTTATTTTCGAAAGTTTGTTCGAGATTATGCCAAGATAGCGAAGCCCCTCAGTGATTTACTTCGTGATAATAGGGAATTCCATTTTGGGTCGAAGGAGAAAACTGCATTTCAAGAATTAAAGCAGGCCTTGACTGGCGAGCCGGTGCTACAAATTTTCAGACAAGGACCGCCACTGGAACTTCATTGTGATGCAAGCTCACACGGATTCGGAGCAGTACTATTGCAACAGGCAGATGACGGAAAGATGTATCCAATTCAATACATGAGTAAGAAGACAACAGCACAACAAGAAAAATACGGCAGCTATGAATTAGAAATTCTAGCAGTGATCGAAGCTTTGAAAAAATTCCGGAATTATCTACTCGGAACCAAATTTAAAATAATGACGGATTGCTCAGCCTTCCAGCAAACCATGAGCAAGAAGGACTTAACCCCTAAGATAGCGAGATGGGCGTTAATCATGGAGGAATTCGAATACGAAATAATTCATCGACCAAGTGCTCAAATGAGACATGCAGATGCTTTGAGCCGAAATGTCGCTGTGATAGTACCGCAACCAACGGGTGAAGAAATAACGTGCAAGTTAGCAGCAGCCCAACGACAAGATGAGTATATTCAAGTTATTAAAGAATTATTGATGAGAGGGGAGAAGAACGACTACTTGATCAAAAACGATGTATTATATCGATATGAAAATGGAAGTGAACTGCCTGTCGTCCCCGAGAGGATGCAATCAGATATTATAAAGGAATTCCATCAAAAAGGACATTTTGCCGTGGCGAAGACCGAGGAGTTAGTGAAAAGAGATTTTTCCATTCCAGGACTCAGGAAAAAAGTGGAGAACGTCATAATGAACTGCGTTAAGTGCATCTTGACGAATAAGAAAAGGGGCAAGCAAGAGGGTCAATTAAATCCAATACCCAAAGGGAGTGTACCGCTTAGTACATACCATATTGATTTTCTGGGACCTCTGGCGACAACAAATAAACACTATCAACACATCTTCGCTGTGATAGATGCCTTCACTAAATTTACTTGGCTATATCCAGTAAAATCAACTTCTACACGTGATGCGTTGGAGAAGCTAGAATCGCAGTCACATATTTTCGGAAATCCGTCAAGAATAATTTCAGATCGAGGCACCGCATTCACATCCAAAGAATTCGAAGGTTACTGCGACGAAAGAAGCATTGAACACTTCAAAATCACCACAGGAGTACCTCGAGGAAATGGTCAAATCGAACGAATATTTGAAACTGTGATACCGGTACTGACGAAATTAGCGATCAACGAACCAGAAAAGTGGTTTAAATATGTCAACTCAATTCAAAGAATTTTGAACAGCACCTCTAGTAAAAGTACAAAAATCACACCATTTGAATTGCTAACAGGAGTATCAATGAAGAACAAAGAAGATCTGAAGGTCAGAGAAATGTTGGAACAAGAATATGAAGAATGGTTCATAAGAAACCGAGAAGGACTTAGGGAAGAAGCTAAGGAACAAATCCTAAGGATGCAAGAAGAAAACCGAAAACAGTATAATCGGAAGCGGAAACCTGCAAGAAAGTATGCAGAAGGAGACCTGGTAGCGATACAGAGGACCCAATTTGGAGCAGGACTCAAATTACGACCAAAATATCTGGGCCCATACGAAATTATCAACAGGAAACCACACGACCGTTACGAGGTGAGGAAAGTGGGCAGTCACGAAGGACCTATCAACACGTCCACTGCTGCCGAACACATGAAACCATGGACTAATTAACTTTAAAGAACTCTGGGAAAGAGAAACTAATGTGGAGAGAAAAATTATGTTTATTTTCAGCAATTCTCTCAAAAGTGAAATAGATACTTTTTTTTGTTTTTTTTAATTTTTTTCAGGTCCCATTGTACGTGCCTAAATGAGTGCAGTGATGTTCGGGGCGAACACCGTCAGGATGCCCCAGTGTAGGAACGGAATTCTTTCGCCTCCCCACCTACTACCGAAAGGAGAAAGGGACTATTTCATCCAGGAAACGGAACACCACGAACGCTAAGGGGAAAAGGCTTGATCCCTTGCACGCGGCGGAGGGTCTTCAGTTTTTTGTGTGATCGGAGAGAGTCGAGACCTGTGTGGCCGCTCTTCCGTGCTTTTTTATGCGAATCTATTGAGACCTCTGTGGCTCATATGTGTACCATCTTCAATTAATGTAATAAATGTTATGTTTTACAACACGTGGACTCATTCCAAAATACCATATCAAGTAATAGCTACAGTGCCATTCCAGTGTTGACATCACATATATATATATATCATGGCAATAGGAGAGAAAAAGTTCGTTTTTCTTACTCCTAGGATAATTAAGTACTGAGGATTTTCAATGAATCTCACCATGTTATTAGTTTGAACCCTCGAGCTTTTGTTACATACAATGTTCCTGAGTCATGAGAACGTGTTTTTGAGTTTAGGTTTTTTATGCCTTCAAAATAGGGTTTGGAGGTTGAGTTGAGAACCATACAACGCTTTGTGATGCATGGTGAAGGACCAATTTGTCAGTTCATCAACAGTAATTAAATTTCTTCTATGCAATAGAACCGTGTTAAGTATACTATGAATCACTGTCCAACTAGAAAAATGGACAGTTCTTCCGTAGCAAAAATGTAGAGGCTATCTCATACACGTTGTGGTAACACAAATATACCAACAATTATGGCTTTATCACAACTTCTATGCCACGTGCTACGAACTCATCGCTTTGTTTGCAAGTAACACCATTAAAGATATCGCAATTTCATTGTCTATGCTTCCACCTTAAAATAAAATTATTACGATTTTTTGTGGATTTTCCAATTTCTTCTGGATTAAAGTTTCAAGACACAAACAACTTACTGGGTCTCAATTCAAATAGCATATATCCTCCAAGTTCTGCTGTTTACACTTTGCAAGAATCCTTTTAATCTGGTGCCAAAACAAGGAAATCAAATTAATTGAATGGCTTAACATACTGATGAGCCCAAATTCAGTTCATAGGGTAACTTTGAAGGTTCGAAATCACACGGCAGCATTTGAATACCATCGATATCATGTAAAAGGGAGGTCATGTAGTAACGCCAACACCAATAGCATTTAAAACAATACTACAGTTCATTTCATCACTTCATTTCAAATTAAAATTAAATGTTTAATAAAATTTTATAACCTTCCATTATTTGAAAAACTTACTTGTAGAGTTGCTACGTTCTAAATTTTAGGGTGAGTTCTAGTATTTCCCAATTTTTTGCAAGAATCACTGTTGGATATAAGATTCTGAGGTAATGGTAATGGGATAATTAATTAGAATAATGCTGGAGCAACAAGACGGCCTTGTGGCAACGGTCCGGATTCGATTCCGAATGTAAAAATTCGAAGACAACACCACCTAATTTTATATCAAGGTCAGAGGACAAAGTAATCACCTGAGCTGTTACAGCACTCTCCAAACTTCCACGCCACGAAAATGAGAGTCCATTTAAAGCCACTACAGAATTAACGTGCACCAACCCCGTGTACACGACGTCTTTGGTAGGAGCGAGTATCAAACTCGCAACACTGCGATTGCTAATCCTTTACTGTTCCAACTGATTTTCCACGGCCAAAGAAAAAAAAACTCAACAACCTCTACTTCGGCTTTCGAGAATTAATCTGAAACCACAAGAACGAACAAAAAAAATATTAAACACATCAATCCATCGAGGAAAAAAAACAGCATATTTCTAATCCCAATTCCATTTCTTGCAGGACGAGGAATCGAAAAACAAGGTAGAATTTACACGTTAGCGAACAGGAAACATCTAGCAATTTTAGTAAACAAAAGAAATATCGAACTTAGTGAAGGGTGAGAAATAATAATGCTCAGCCCTTTTTCAAGCAATTTCATACGCTTCTTCGAAAACCACTTTCACGGTCGAAGAACGAATTTAGTTTTTTCTTCCCGTAATGATATTGCAAGGCTAAACGAATGATTGAATTGATGCTCGTCCTTCGAGTTCCCATCTCTGAAATTCAAGTGCATCCACACGCCCACAATTGAGATAATTGAATACACGATGGCTCCCTTTTCATACTAACACTCAAGCTTTTGATATTTCGCCAGAACTAATCTTCAGTGCATATGATGTACGCGTAAACGGGTATCCTATATTAAGGTATGTCACATTTTAAGGTATCGGAGAAAAAGATATTCACTTCTTGGATCTGGTGTCCACTAAAAACGGTACACGCCTAACACAGGGTCGAACGGGTAAAAAAAGAATAAGTTTACCTTCTGCCTTTATTTCCAATAGTAAAGGAGACCAAGGGTTGGCTGCAATACAAGATCCACTAAAGGTACAGCTTATTCCTTCGTATGCTACAAGTTGTCGAGATACAGTATATTTTCCCCCGTAAATTTCTATAGCAGTTTCCTTTCTTTAAATATGTTAATTCATTTTCCAATTGACAGAAGTATGCCCAGCCATCATGATCTGTAAACAATATACCATATTCATAGCATAAAGAATCTTTACAGTATTTGTGGAAGCACTGTTCTTTGTCTGTACGTATTTTCTTTGGCAGATCGAATATGTCACAAGAATCCATCATTTATTTAAATAGATACGGCCTCTAGATTGGTTTAACTTTCTTAGCGGTTGTCACGACAAGGTATCTCTTCATTAGAAAAAGATTGACCAGATCTGATGGAAGAGATATCTCATCAGAAGAAAAATGAGCATTAAAAATTCGGCAATGTATTAGGCTCTTCTCTCACCTCCTTCAAACGTGCTCGGGTGAGCACGGAGTCGGCCATTTTGTAGGTTTAGAAGGACTCATTGAAGAGGTCATTAAAACGGAAACTATTTAACAAACTTTAAATTAAAGTTTATTTACAGATTGGTTACATAAATTAAAGACATTTTTTTAAAGGACTGGGTAGTTTGAATTTAAGAATTAATTAACAGATAAACAAGTATCGTCCAAGCACAACATCCTCACGAAACCTCCGTGGACGCATTTCTAAAAGTTCCTTGGCACACCATTGAAGTAGGGATGCGACATCGAAGTCGATGTTTTATAAAAATAAATCGATGTATTTACAATCGATGTATTGGAGCGGATGTTTTTTAGTATCGATGTTTATACTTATCCATGTTTTTACGTTGCCGATGTTTTATTTTAAAATGAAAAAATAATAGCGACGTGGAATTGGATAGAACTTGACTGACAAGATATCGCGTAACGTGTAAAATTGGACAGAACTTGATGGACAAGATATCTCGTAACGAGTAAAATTGGACAGAACTATGAGACATCTCGTAACGAGTAAAATTGGACAGAATTTGATGGACAAGATATCTCGTAACAAGTAAAATTGGACAGAACTTGACGGACAAGATATATCGTAACGTGTAAAATTGGACATAACTTGATGGACAAGATATATCGTAATGAGTAAAATTGGACAGAACTATAAGATATCTCGGTTACGAGTAAAAATTGAACAGAACGTGATGGACGAGATATCTCATCGCAACCACTTGTAGAATTAGCAGCCCCGTAATATCCTGTACGGCCTTCGTGGACCGAGCTTCCAGACTCTCACCGGCCAGATACAGCCTCCAAAAGATTTTCGTAACCTTCTGCCATACATGGATATACAAAACAATTGCCCGCCAGGCCTGTAGAAAAAATAGATACAAGGTATTTCTAGAGGATAAAACTAACGGTCATTCATAAAAAGAGGCCACCTTGGATCAATGTTTTTATCCACGGGCGCTAGCAACGGTTAAGTTGTAGGTGGCGCAGGTACGACTACTACCTGGGTGTATCCCTCTTCTCTCACAATTGAACTCTCCTTGTGTGTGTCTGCCCATTAACTGGCGTTATTTGTCTCTTAATTGGAGCAGCTTGGCTAAATTTGCCCATTGCACCAAAATAACTCCAGCCAACCATTTATAAAAAAATAATTACTTAAAAATGTAAGCTAAGAAAAGTGTACCGTTTTTTCACAAGTAGCATCTTTGAAATTTAAGCCGGCAGGTTTATGATGTCATCCGATTCCTACGTGGGTGTATTTTTCACTTCAAACAGGTCACGAAAATACAAGAAACACGTAAACACATTTAAAATTCTCAGAACTGTGCATATAAATATAAACATGCGCTCACGACCAATACGTCATGCAGGGTAGACCACAAGTTGGAGAACGGCTATATGCGTGTGAACCCTCTTAGATAGCTAAAAGAGTAGTTTATTACAAATAACATTAAGTTAATGGTTGATTGGGTTTTTACAGCAAAATGACTACATTTTGCCAAGCTGCGCCCACTACAGCGTCAATTAGTGGACATACTCAACCTCTGTGAGCCCACCAGCATGTTAGGTTGGTTGGGTTTTAGAGTGATATGGCTATATTTGTCCATGCTTTGTCAAAACCAAGACAGAAAACGTCAAGTAACGGTACAAGGAAAGTTTTACCAACATGTAATAGAGGGTTACACAAAGGTAGGAATTGAACTTGCGCAGACTACAACTTGCAGGTTGTTAGTGTAATGAGTAAGTATAATGAGCCACGTCACCCCTCCAGACCATTAGGATGTAACTGAATGAGGACTACAAGAATTAATGAATATACCATACGTTTTGAGAGTGAAAAGTTTGTTTTGGCGTATATAACGGTACTCCAGGAATCAATGGGTTAAACGTCATTGCCTTTAGTCATTCTTTAGCCCTCGTATATCCAAAAGGGACCATGTGGATTACAGTCTTTTCCAACTGCGCCATCAAGATGGATCGATTTCTCCTTGGATGTATTTCTCTCATCTGTCTCAGGAAATTTTTTTGTGTGTGTACGTATGTCCATAACTTGACGTTGGGTTTGACGCAACTTGGCCTAATTTGGCTCTTGAGTCATAAAACTGAACCAACTAAACAAACCAGTAGAGGAATGAAGTTAATTAGGATGATTAATAGGATTCATTCCCATTCGGACTATAGTAATTTTGTCTATGCATTAAATTTAAATTTATCAACATAATTGTTTTACAATTAATTACTGATTGTGCAATAAAATTATCAAAAGACCGAGCTTAGTTAATGAATCTTTAAAGGGGATGGATCTAAGAAAAGGCGCTCCCTCTGCTCTTTCTATACCCTCCAGATAGTTTGTGAGAAGGCGATTTGGTACAGCTACACTTTACGTTTATAAGTTGTGGCAATGGCCTTGGCGGATTTTTTTTTTTGGCGCACTTCTAATAGTATCTTACGATAAATTAAGGCAACCCATCTGTCTTTACGGTTGCTGTGGTTTTCATAGAAACCTCTGCAAACGGAAACTTTCAATTTTCATTTTGATATTCTAGAAAGTTCTTCCAAAATCCGTTAAAGTTTGATTTCATTGGTTCGTTTAAAATTTTTGTTTGCTCCCACTGGTTTGTTTGATTTTAAAATATCCTTTGATTGCATTGGTCCTTTTAAATTTTTTTCTGTGATACCATTGGTTCATTTAGTTGCATTTCTATAGTTCTGGAATTTTTATTTTTTTATAATATTTTTCACAAAACGATTAAGAGTTTCGTTTTTTTGCCATTTTCTTTTTGATTACTTTTTCCCTCAAGAGTTCTGACGTTATCAGGTTAAATTATTTCTTGCTTTTTTTATTTTAAAAATCTTTCTCTTTTCAAACAGTCTACTGTATTTAGTGTAATTGATAAATTTAAGGTTATATTCGTACCCAACATTTGCAGCTTAATTTTTCTCCTAGTTCACATATGTGTTTTAAAATGTGTTTAATAAGCTTACTACGTTTTGAGAAAGTTTTTTAAAAATATACTTTTTATAACCTTTTTTAAATGTGTTTTCAAGTTTTCATTTTCCGATGTGAAAAGAAAAAAACTGTAAAAGAAAAAGAGTTATGAAATAATTATTTCCTTGGCGACTTAAGAAGTGCGCCAAAAAAAAAAAATCACCTAGGCCGTTGCCACCGCTCATAAACGTAGAGTGTATCTGTACCGGCGATTTAAATACTTTGTTTAGTCTCTCTTTTCTGTACAGCAATGTAATTTCACGGACGTGCATGAATAGAATTATTTTAAGCACTTTTTTGAAGATGGAGTTCAAGGAAGCAAATTCGCAAGCATAGAATGGGAAAATATTTCTGAGACAAAGACAAATATTTAAACTTTTTGCAATAAGGAAGACAACCTTTCAATAAATATTTCTGAAATGCCTCCCCATTAAACATTGGCGCTCGGGGTCTCATGTCCTACAGTGCTTCTTAGCTACGTCACTGGCATAACCCACACAGTTTCAGTCACATTTTAAATAACCAACCAAGTGGTTTTGATGAGGAAACGTGTCCTTCTCGATTTAACCAATTTTGAAATGACGATGTATCTCATTATCAATATATTGACGATTTGTTCACGATAACGACATGGAGATTTGAATGACGACATACCTAATGGAGACAGCCTCCACGAGGGTTAATCTAATTCGTAGGCTGGAAAGTTGAAATACAACACACACACACACACAAGTTAAAAAAAAAAACAGTTTAAAAAAAGGGGAAATTCTATTTTCTAACCAATGCGAAAATATTAATTTTTTCATTATAACACTTTGTGTCTGCTCCATTTATTAATTATTTAAAGAGTACTTTCAATTGGATATGTATTCCTACAGGTACTTATCAACCCTTCAAGTAATTTCGACGAGGTACCTCGTCCATCAAAATCTGTCCACTTTTCCTAATCAGAACCTCATCATCTAGATATTACCGATTTTCTTACAATGACTAGATTTATATCTGTCTAGTTTTCTTGTAATCGCGAGGTATCGCATCCACAAAGTTCTGACCAATTTTCCTAATGGAAGATACTTCGTCAACGCATCGTCACTCAAAGTGCTAAAGGTCGTAGGTCTAAAAGCCGCATTTTTTCGGTGACCACAAATTAACTAATTTTTTCCTTATGATTGGATTCTTTTATTATATACTTTAAATTTTGTTCTTAGTTTATTGAATCAGCTGATGACATTATAGATTTTTCCACCAGGTTGGAAATCACAAAATGCCACATAAAGCAATATTAAAAGAAAAATGAATGTTTTGGCTTGCGACGTTTTACACTTTGAGTGACGCTAATGTGGCCGAATATCAAAAATGACGTGATCAAGATATGATTAGTTTCTTCTAATGACAAGATATCGCGTCCATCAAAATCTTTTCCTTCCTAATGACAATATATCGCGTCTGTCATAACCTTTCAGTCCTACTGCGATACATCGCGTCCATCAAAATCCGTTTAGTCCTAATGAGGAGATATCGCGGCCATCAAAATCTTTTCAGTCTTAATGATGATGTATCGAGTCCATCAAAAAATCTTTTCAGTCTTAATGAAAATATATCGAGTCCATCAAAATCTTTTCAGTCTTAATAACGATGTATCGAGTCCATCAAAATATTTTCAGTCTTAATAACAATATATCAAATCCATCAAAATCTTTTCAGTCCATCGAAATTTTTTCAGTCCTAATGACGAGATATCGGTCTCCATCGAAATCTTTCCAGTCTAAATGGCAAGATATCGCGTTCATCAAAATATCTTCAGTCCTAATGACGAGATATTGCGTCCATCAAAATATCTTCAGTCCTAATGACGAGATATCGCGTCCATCAAAATATCTTCAGTCCTAATGACGAGATATCGCGTCCCTCAAAATCTTTCCAGTCCTACTGCGATACATCGCGTCCATCAAAATCCGTTTAGTCCTAATGAGGAGATATCATGTCCATCAAAATCTTTTCAGTCTTAATGAAGATATATCGAGTTCGTCAAAATCTTTTCAGTCTTAATGAAGAGATATCGCGTCCATCGAAATCGTGTCAGTCTTAATGACGAGATATCGCGTTCATTAAAATCTTTTTAGTCCTACTGACGATATATCGCGTCTATCAATATCCTTTCAGTACTACTTACGATATATCGCGTACATAAAAATATTTCCAGTACTAATGACGAGATATCGCGTCCATCAAAATATTTTCAGTCATAATAACGATATATAGAATCCATCAAAATCTTTTCAGTCTGATAACGATGTATCGAATCCATCAAAATCTTTTCAGTCTTAATAACGATATATCAAATCCATCAAAATCTTTTCAGTCCATCAAAATTTTTTCAGTCCTAATGACGAGATATCGCGTCCTTTAAAATCTTTACAGTCCTAATGACGAGATATCGCGTCCTTTAAAGTCTTTACAGTCCTAATGGCGAGATATCGAATCCATCAAAATCTTTTCAGTCCATCAAATTTTTTTCAGTCCTAATGACGAGATATCGCGTCCATCAAAATATTTTCAGTCTTAATGGCGAGATATCGCGTCCATCAAAATATCTTCAGTCCTAATGACGTCTACCGATATATCGCATGCATTAAAATAGTTTCAATCCTTATGACGAGATATCTCGTCAAGACAACCACCAGAACCTTCGAAACAGCAGTAAGGACGAGGCCAAGCTAAACACTCACACTCACCCCATCCCCACATTCTTCAAAACTCCCCACCTCCCAAGACAGTCCCCCCGAAAGATTTATCCGATCTCACGTGCTGTTGGGGAGCGTCAATAATTCACCCGCGCTCGCTTGTCGAGAATTCTGTTCCTAATGCTGGTTGATTGCGGCACTTCATCCCGTGGACAGTTCATGAGGAACACACGTACACTTCTGGGGATCAGACGAAACAGCTTAGTGTTTAAGCCCTCCCTCCCCTCTGCCTCCTCGGTGCGACGGAATGACCCAATCGCCAATCGATGGAAATGGCAGTTATGAGTCGGCGGCGGCAGAGGGGAGATTGCTGGAATCTTGGGTTTGTTTTTTGTTGGGTTTGTTTGTTCCGGGGGTGTTTTATTTTCTGTTTGTGTGGGCTCTCTTTTGAATGGGACGGGGATGGATGGTCTTACCTTTCGCCGGAGAGGGGCGGTGGAAGAGTTTCCTTTCGGACACTGGTGAATGGTTTCCTTTGGAAACTGAAATGCTGAAATGAAAAGAGGTTTAAAGAAAGAGTGGAAGTATTTCCCGTGAAAAAAGTTCTGTGTTTTGGTGCATTGTGGGCTTTGAGTTTACCGATAATCAGCTGTATTAATTCCGGTCGTAAGCCGTTGGAATTCCAGTCAATGTATTTATTTCTGTTATAATTCTGTGGAACATATTTGTAAGCTTTGTTATTATTTTATTTTATTTCTAATGGACAGGAAAAGATACAGACAGAAAGTAGACAAGAAAATGAATTTACTTCGCAGTGGAGCAACATAATGGGCTATTGGTGACGGTCCGGTAGGATTCCCGAAACGTGGACAACACCTCGTAATTTTTAACCACGGTCAGAAGACGAGGTCAACACCCTAGCTCGCTCCCCACTCTTCAAACTTACACACCACGACAGTATTAAGACATTTGAGGACATATCAAGACGCACCCCCTCGTACGAGACAGTCCTTGGTTGGATTAAGTTTCGAACTTGCAACCCTTCGGTTACTGGTTCGCGACTGAACCAAAGGGGATAATGTGGCTCACAGAGAAGAAATATATGACACTACAGTAGAAGCTGCGACACATACCAGTACAAAAACGTTAATATGACCGGAGGTATTCCGCTAATTGAGAGATTTGAGTATCCATGAAAAGCTTTCGAAGCAGGTGGGACTTCCTCAGGATGAGGCTGTGCAAAATGGGCAGAAAGGATTTACTACACTGCCAGTTGCCTCGCATCAAGCAGTATTTGTCAAGTAGGTAGTACTTTTAATGAATGTCCCACGAGAGCAGCACACTGGGTTGCATATTACCAACCCTTACTTGAAAAGAAGACATGGGGAAATTTTAAGCCCGCTGATTCATTGGTTTCAAACTGTCGACTATGACGTCACTACGTGACATCATCATTAGAGGCGATGCTTCACGTGGACTCGGTACGGTATGAAATTTGTTTCTACTTGCAGACCTAGAAGTGAAAGCCGGTGGCAAACGAAAGCAGTTTGGCGATGGCTAGCAAGATAAGAAAACAAATCTTAATATTTAAATTTAGTATGTACTATTACTATATATATAGTGCACTTATGTGTAGGCTTAAAAGGTGTTTTTTTCTTTGAAGTTTTGCTTTTATTTCTGTTAACTCTGTACTGTTGCACATTTTCTAGCGCGTTTGCTGTTTCTATTTTAAATTGCTTCATTTGCTATGAACGAGTATTGAAGATAAACGGTAAAAAATGTGTTTACAAAAACATTTATGATGATTGGCTATAGCATTTAAAACTTAATTACCGTTATCATCGAATAAATTTACTTGTGTTCCGTGACATTTAATTACATGGTTTTTTGTTTTATTTAGGGAGAATAACTGAATGCTGTAAAAATTAGATGCAAGTTTCAAGAAGAGCTATTCATTGGGAAGATCTCATTTCTACAAGGTATATATTAATTCCTTCACTGCAAACTTAGAAGTATTTCATGTCTTTAGAGAAACAATTTTTTAAATGATTGTGTATTTATGATAATTTTATTAGGATTAGTGATAATAGCTTGATATATATATATATATATATATATATATATATATTGCTGAATCAGAGTATACTTTTGACAGGATACCATTTAAATACTGTGCAATTCGCACCCAAATCAAAAAAATTAGTATAGAATATTTTAATAAATTAATTTATTAGAATTTAATTACTATTGTTTTTCTTACATTGGCAACAGTGTAAAGAGATCACATATTCTTTTTTCCGAGGCACGATTTCAGCGGACGAACAAAAAAAACAGTTTTAGCCTTGGAAAGAAATTATTTAGATTTTAAGACAAAATATTTAATTTAAATATTGAACTCGAACATTATTGAAATGCAATGTAATATCCAGTATTTGCAGATATCTTCTAACTTAAAACATGTAATTTGAGTTGGCTGAATTTTAGAGATCGTAGGTTCTTTGGTCGTACGGGTATAAACATTTTAATCATCTTCACAGCTTGATTAAGTTGAAAGATCTGTTATTGTGAGCCTTAAGAAATGCTAACTATTCGTTGGTTTTCTTATATGTTTGCCGGAAACACATTTCAAGATTAAAGAAATTATTTGGGAGTTATTGGTTTCTTATGATAAATTGGGTAGGACTATCTCTGCATGTCTTCAAAGACTAAAGTTAAAGGAAGGTCCAAAGCCAAGTTATGTATCCTTGACTGCTGGACGATCAAGAGAAGGTCCACCCAGTAAAAGAAATGGGAACATGGATCTCTTTATAAATAAATTTGCGAAAGTATTTAATCACAAAAGGATTACGAGAAGCAGGACATTTTCTTCACTGGATGAACTTGGTGTTTGCCTAAACTTTCAACTATTGGAGAATTTCCATTAAAAGTGACCAAATTAAATCCATAAAATACTAAACGTGATTCAAAATGTGCAACCTACTGATTCAAAGCTATCAGATCAAATTATCTGGGATGTTTCTTAATCACTTTTATTGTCTCTAAATTGTGAGAAAAAAATTATCGCCTTTAGTTCATCTGCGAACAGATCAATTTTTTAAATACTGAATCTAAAAAGTATAAATATTCAGCTGACTCACTAATTTTTGCATACGTATTTTATTTAATATTCCCTCAAGTACTATATCGTTTTGTAAGGGATTCTGGAAAGATAACTTTACCTCATCAGAGTACCATTTATAAATTCATTTCCAAGGTCTCGATAAATCCTCGGAATAAAATAGAGGTAAATAATTATCCTATGCCAAACAAAAAGTCTACTTTTTAAAACCACGCGAATTGTATACATCATTAATGATTGATGAAATACACATCAAACAATATTTAGATTATAAAGGTGGAAATTTAGTTGGAGTTGCACAAGGTTCAGGAGAAATTGCATCAATTGCTTTTCTTTTCATGGTGCAAAGTATGTTCTTTAGATACAAAGAAGTTGTACAGACATTGCCAATATCCTTGTTTTATCCACAGCCACAATTAAGCTATGTGTACCCACATCCCATGGATTCGACACGGCCTTTGTTTTTTTGCAATTGATTCTGTCCATTTAATTGAAAGCGTTAGAAATAATTGGCTAAATCAAAAAAGTATTGAGGATGCAATGCATTTCCCTGATTTGATTTAAACTAGAAAAGTTGGTGCACTGCTTACTTTCTTTCAAAGAAGAAACTTTATGAAATTGAATCAGGGAACTTACTAAAATATGATTTCTCTTTAAGTACAAAAGCATTGTGGCCATCAAGTTTAGAAAGGCAAAAGGTTAATTTAGCACTGCAGGTTTTTAATTGCCATATTAATCAAAGTCTTGTTGAACTCGGCCCAGTGCATAATTTAGCATATTTTAAAAGCGCAGCTTCATACATAGGAATATTTTCTTCTTGGTTTGATCTTGTAAATGTTAAGACCCTTTATAAAGGAAAACATTCATGGAATATTATGTGTGAGCTATTAACGTCCAGCGAATCTGATCAAAAAATGTTTTTTTTAGTACTAAATTCTTGCGTTGGTTGGGTTTGTGGAAAGAAATGTGGTGTGACACAGGTCATTTAATTAGAGAGACACATAGGGCATTAACATTGAAAACTACCTGCCTAATACAACTTACTCGGTATTGTACGACAGAGCTCGGCATGTCATATTTATTGCCAGGGAAAGTTCAGACTGATGGAATAGTGTCGTTTCGGCTGGTACACAATACCATATATCTATTGGGCAGGTGTTTGAAGTGGAAAGCAAAATACATGATTTATCTGTCTCAAAACTTTCCATGCATTCTACTTGTAACGGAAAAATTAGCATTGATAGTTTTGTTAATGACCTAGACAATTCACATAATTTCAATCATTCAAGATTTTCCTGAAGTATCTATAACAAATGCTGATATATCAAATATTTTTCAACGTATTTAGCTGGGTACTGTTCACATTCAGTCTTAAAAAATTTAAACGTGAGAGTTGTAAAGAAAATTTAGTTGTAAATAAACCGCTAAACGAAAATGAATCTTTCAAATTGATTAGTGATAGAGGAGGATTATTCTATACTACCCTTCAAATTCTGTTGTTAACATAGCTGTACATAATTACATTACTGTTCAAAAACTTGTCGGCAAGTATGAAATTGATTTTTTTTAAGCGTCAAATTAAATACATTTGGCAGCAATATTAACTCTAGATATACGGCGAGATAAAGAAATGCACATTGAAATGCGTTTCAATGGACATTCTTCTTCCAAAATAATGAGTTTGATAATAAGATCCTCAACTGACACTTAGTTAAATAACTATTCTAAATCTAAAAATGATAATAAAAAGTGGTAAACAAAAGAAAATTAAAGATTTTAACAAAATAATTATTTCTAATTTTTATACTTATACTGCTGTTATTTTTTGTACTTATAATGATGTTACTATACATTGCTGTAATTTAGATGATTGTTTTATTAATAAATATTTTTAAAAATATTATTGGTTCAGTTTTTATTTTACAAACAAGTATCTAATACTATTTCTGGATGAAATTGGGCTTTATGAAAAAGTATTTTTGTGAAGTAATTTTACTATTTATATGAATGCTGATGAATGAATACATATGATATGAACATAAATATAATACTCTTAAACATCGTTCTCTGATTTCACTAATTCATATCTTATCTCAGGAATAGTTTTTTCCATAAATACCTGAATTTTATAATATTTTTGGAATTGCTGAGATATTAGCCATCTCTAATTTAATAATTGGTATTACTTTAAGAAATATTATTTTTTTTTATAATTGGGCTTTTGGTATGACTCGGTATTTTTTTGTTAAATAATGTGTACTGAAGAATGAATTTAGCTCCTGATCACATTTTTAATTACTCCAATGGTTTTATGATAGATGGGATTTAATAACAACTTAAAAAATATTTAACATACTATTTGTCGAATTTTGAAATGTTTGCGAAGAAAACAAATCTTTATACTGCTCCATTTCAATCGTAAGTACTATTTTCGAAAAACTTCGTGAATGAACAAGGTTTTTGCTTGTTCAATGTTCATGCTTTCATACAGTATATGGGAACCTTAATTATCGAATTCAATCCGTAATGCAAGAAATTCCGTGCTATTTAGTAAATATCCGATTAAGAATGAAAAGGTATTCCAAGTTTCAAAAGTTAATAGAACTCCGTGCGAAGAAATTCATCGCCTACGTAAGCCAAATCTGGGGATCTACAAATAACAACACCCTTGAAATCCTCCAATCTACCACCCTCAGAACCATCGCCAAAGCCAGATGGTTTCAGCGAAATACCGAAATAAGACACGATCTTAAAACCCACATAGCAAAACCTCTGCAACATAAATAACGGAGCCATACAACATATCCCCAGTAATAATGTAAACTCCCCTGTTTCCGTCTTCTATTCTGTTCAAGGGTCCAAGTGTCCTTTAAAGTTCAAAAATGGACTATTTTTAAATTGTGCATGTAGAATCTACACTGGAATTAAAAATGCATTTAAACACAGAACATTTACGATCACGATTTCCAGTACATGGCACAAGCCGTTGAACTGTCGCTTGGTAATCATCTAAAAGCCATCGCTTTCTTTTTTATTAGTATTCTATTTTCGGTCAAAGCAGTTTCAACTTTTTTTTTCGTAAACATTGCAAGTAAATATTGAGTGATTGATGGACGTCATAGATCACGGGGTAAGAAACCAATAAATCAGCGGGTTTAAATTTCCCTATGACTTCTATTCAAGTAAAGGTTGGTAATATGCCACCGGGTTATCCGGGATCAAACCCAACGAGAGGTATCCGATAACAATACGAAGTAATTTTGAATCACGACCAGATGACGAGGTCACTCCTGAGTTGACAACTCACTCTCTAAGTTTACATACCACACAACGTGGGGACATTTGAGACTACGACAGATTTTACGTGAATCAACCCCCTTTCTACACATCGTCTTTGGTTGGACTTGTACTCGCAACAATCTGGTTTGTAATCCGTTACTCTTCCAACTGGGTAAACTATTATTATAAGTCCAAACTTTCGCAGATATTCTACATTGCTTAGTAGCTAGAAATCACGATTACAAATTTATGAGAAATAGAAATTTCTTTGATTGTACGATCTTATGATTTTTGTAATCAACCCACAGTTTTTTTTTTTATTCCAGTGACACTTTTGGCCCCATGTGCGAAGTGATACTTGACATCAGAGCACAGAGCAAAATGAGAAAGTAGTATAAAGAACAAGAATCCCAGCTGCTTCAAAATTTCTCTAGCCTTACAGTAGTGAGTCCGCGGTAGCCTGATTGGAAGAGAAATGGACTAGTAACTAGAGGATTGAGAGCTTGAATCCATCCAAAGACGGGAGCCTCAAATGTCTTCACGTTGGAGTTGTGGAAGTTTGGGGAATGGGGTACCATAAGGTGGTACTTCGTCATCTGACCGTGGTTCAAAATTGCGTGGTGTTGATCCCGGACTGTCGTCTATAGACCGATGTGTTGCCTCAGTGCAACAGCAATAAATATACCTACCTTCCTTCCAGTTTCATGCATGGCCGCCTTCTCCTAATAGTTTCCCGGAACATTCTAAAAGGTGGTCACAGTCCGCATTAACAATCACTTTGCATAGAACACATTTTGGGCTACTATACGTGCCAAAAACATTTAAGACCCATTTTTCAAATTCCCGATTCACCGCTTCATCCATGCAAGAGCTGCAGCCAAGAGCACCCAGGGTGCAACTAATGGAAGTATGCTACATTGCACTCTAGTTATAAAATGTTTATCACCGATTGTATATGATTTTGCTTCACTTTTAATACATAGATAGTTGAATTAAATTGAATTTAAATACATTTTTTCAGAAAAAACTAGTTAAGTATTACCCATTTTGGTCAAGTGAGATGAAAATACCATGCATGCAAGTCCTATGGTATTTAAAATGTTCATTAAACTGTAGCAAACACTTTATATAGACAGATCACATTTCAGGCCACAAAAGTTTTTGTAAGTAATAATGTATAAATGGAATTATAAAAACTCTTGTTTATGGATGCAATTAACTTGCTTTTTTTAATTTACAGTTATCTTTTAATTAAGATAATAATATTCAGTGTCAGTTTTACTAGTTTCTCAGAATTGACACGATTAATTTTTTCTATATGAATAGATTTTTCTTTTCAGGTCAAAAACAGACCAAATAAATTCACGAGACCCATTTAAATAAAAGGTAACTTAAATAATTCTTCCTCAAAACAACCTATTGGGGAATAAAAGCATATGTGACGCTCAGGTACTTGGAAGCAAGAATGGCGCTGGTATCCCAATCCAATCAAAAAGCTATGTAAGAATTTGTTTAATTTCTTCACGTTTCATTTCGACATTGGTGAATTTGTAACTAAACAGATCAAACATCATTGGGGTCAGAAAAATCTAGGGTAAATTCCATGAACCAACGTTAATTCCCTAATCGCATTTTAATTGGTATCCTCGAAAGTATAGTCGTCGTGCCCGCCTCATTCGAAACTGAATACCAAACAGTTGCTCTACGGATATGAAGAGGTCGCTTAGGATTAATCATCGGATTTTCTGTCCAAAATAACAGTTGTGTTTATTTACGTGCTCTGTTGGTAGTTACAGATTAGCAAATGAGAGTTTCGAGTTAAAAATACGATCCAAGAATGCGAAGAACGTCACCTGGCGCACGTTAAATCTACCGTGACCTCCAAAGTTCTCACCCTGGGTGCGTTGAGTTGGTGAAAGAGTTGGGTGCCAGTTCAGGTGTTGACCTCGTCATATGACCGTGGCTCAGGATTACGAGGTGTTGCCCTCGGATATTTCCCTGCGAGGTTGATTCCGGACCGTCGCCAATAGTTGAGTTACTTCTGTAAGAAGTTAATTCGACTGCCTATCTGCCTAAGAAGCATTTTATTTACAGAATCAGAGGAGCATTTGGGCGGATACTTTTTCCTAAGATCTCAGAAGGGAAGGTCACATGGTCTTGGGAATTGACTAGTGCCGATTGGCTGTCGAAGCTCAGATTAGTGTTATTCATCCCGCTCGTCTATTTGACGTGTATTAGGATTCGTGCTTTCTTCCATCACCACTTGACCTTCACCTGTAGGTCTTCGAATAGACTGATTGGACGAAATAACATGCTCCATCTATTTTATTAAAAGGCATTGATAAATATCCTCCAATATGTTGTTGTTTCTTATGCCTACACTGGCAGACCATCGGAGTGCCAGGTCCGTCGTAGACGGAAAGAGACGAGGGGGTCCATGCAGCTTCCATGCAAGTGAGCCCCATTGGGAGGAAGTCCGACTTGGCTCGAATTTTTAGCCAACAGATGGCAGAACATCGACACGTCTCGTTTTAACTGAGACGTCACATTTTCACGACATTCAATCATCCTCAGGCACACAGTTGTAATTTTGATGCAAACTATAGACCAACTAATCCCTGGTTCGGCACCCCCAGAGGTATTGATTTATTATGGGAACTTAGAGGACATTGTGACCACGACAGATTTTTCGTGCACCAGTCACCTTTAGCGTACACGGGAGTTTTCGGTCGGCTGGGCTCGAACTCATGATCAGTCAGTCACGAGCTCTACGCTCTACCGACCAGGCCACCCGGCCCTCTTCCTCCAATATTACAACAGTTAGAAAGTTAGGTTGGTTGATTCTTATGACGCAAGGGCTATATTTGACCATGCTGTGCTTTACTCAAGACATACAATATAAAGTAATGGTCATACACACAAAGAAAGTTTAGCTGATCCAGAAGAATGAAATACGCCCAGGGTAGAATGGAACTTGCACCTCCAAGTTTTAGGTTGAAAGCGCAGTGGACATACCCATTGATCCCGTGACGGCCCTAAGAAATGTTAGGAAATCTAAATTGCTCATTTGTAGCAAAATATTAGAAACCCACATTGTTAAATTTGGGAACCACATTAAATTCTGATAGGTTTATGGGAATCTCTCTCGTTCTCTTATTTGTTTATGAAAATTTCAATTAATGAATTGATGTTCACTCCATATCAAAGTTGTGTAACACACGACAACTCAGTTTTCCAAGCTGAGTTACTTGCCATTCGAGAAGCTTCATCCTGGGCACTCCGAAATGGCTCAGAAAACACAAGTATTTTCCCGGACAGTCTGTCCAGCGTGACTCTTTTGACCAACCTTCTCATTACTAACCCGATGGCACAAAGAATACATTCCATCATTGAAGCGGCAGCTCCATCAATTTGCATTTATATATCTTGGGTCAGAGGACATTCGGGTGTTGTAGGAAACGAAGCAGCAGACCATCTTGCTAGAAGTGCCACCGGTAATGCGTCCATCCGCTTGCATTCTCTCTCTCTCGGCATCTCATCTGAAGAGATCCCTCAAGCTTGCATAAATTAACAATTAGAGTGATGGATAAACTCCATCATTGGTCGGATAACATTCTGGTTTTCCCCTAAGGTCTGCACAAAGCGCCTCATGTCCACGTCAGAGCTCACACACTTTTACACAGGCCATGCCCCGTTCTTACAGTAACTTTTTCGGATGATTATCAATTGTAGTGACCTCTGCATCTGTGGTATGGAAGCAGACCCGTCCCATTATGTTACCACCTGGCCCTATCCCATACCATCTACACATCAAGGAACCAGCAACGCAGTACTACGACGCCTGGCTTATACGCCTGACTGTTCATCCCTTGTTACAAAGAAAAATAATACAAATCGCGCAATTTGTGGCCTACAAGGGGTTTAAACTCAAGCAAGCGGTTTAGTTCACTTTTTGACTACAACACTTTAATTGCCTCTGTAACCTCATAGAAAACTTTTTTTAGAGCAGCACCTGCGTGTGCATTTCTTAACTCAAAATTTCTTATTTTCATCGCACAAAATAATTTTTCTTCCTTTTCTCATTTGGTCATCTTCACGTTTTGGGAAATTTTGTTCACCGTAAACCGAAACGTAGGGTCGGTATTCCATGACGGAGTTAAGTTAAGTTAAGTTCGGTTGAATACAACTATAATTCCTTAAAAATATGTAATTTTCTTCCTTTTTCGCAAATACAATTTTAATAAGATCAGAATTAAGCCGATACCTGAAAAAAAAACTTGCCATTATCGAGTAATTTAAAAATCTCAACGCTTAGGAAAAAACGTCACAAAATTTACTTTGAGTATTCATTGATCAGAACGCATATACAAAAGTAATGAAAAACGATCGTAGAATAAAAACACATTGCAAGATATTATTGATGCTTTTAAAAACCAATTCTCCCTGTCATTTCCGATACGATTATAAACGAGGGTAATAGTTAGTGTTTTGAGGAAGTGAAATATTCCTCGTTTAGGTTGTATCTGAACAAGCTTTAAACTAGAACGATATAATTTTTGTATTTATAACATTAACAGAATTGCATTCTATTTTGGCAGGTAGGTGCTTTAACGTCGCACTGGAGCTAAGCAACATACTATTGATGAAGTTCCGAGATCATCCCAAATGGAAAAATACAAGGACAAGACCTCGTATTTTTTAACAAATATTCATAAAGAAAAGAATATTCCCCAAATAATTTTCAACCATACTATTAGGTAGGTAGGTATTTGAATTAACGTCGTATTGGAACAACACAAGGGCCATTGACGACGATCCGGGATCCATCCCAACAGGAAGGATCGACGACAATACCACGTAATACTGAACCACGGTCCGATGAAGAGGTAACACCTCAGCTTGCAACCCCACAAGACTATTAGACTGGATTCTTAAATATGTATATAATTTCCCACCCCTCATGAGAAGAGACAGTAAACTTACAAATAACATTTCAGTCACAGTATACACTACCTTACAATAATGGACCGGACAGGAAGATGTGAAGAATAAGAGAAATAATGCATGCTTTAATTGGGGGATGGTCCCCCACGTGCTGCAATTACACTAGCAACCCTTCTGGGCATACTTTCAACAAGGTTTTGATACACAGTTATAGGTATTTGTGTCTATTCCTGCGCTATAGATTTCGGACGTGGTTTCCTGGTCTGTAAGCGTCACTCCAACTCGTCCTACAAATGTTGTATGAGGTTTAGGTCGGGACTCTGGAAAGGCCAGGGAAGACGTTTTACATCCATATCTTGATACCACTGCTAAACAGAGGCTGCAACATGACATGGATCATTGTCGTCCTGGAAGTAACATTCGTCCATTCCATAAAATTACCAGAGCGTAGGAAGAACACAACTGTCCAAAATGCTCATGTAGGCTTCGGTTTCATATCATGAACAACCCAGGCCATAGCACGAAAACACATCCAAACAAGTAATCGGATTTTATGCAAATCCACTGGCGTCCGGTCCATTATTGTAGGGTAGTCTATAAGTGGAAATATATAATACGATTCTATGTATAGGGTTCACATCAACTGAATTCTGACATATATTTCCTTTAATCTCATTTCTTTTATCTTGCATGCAGTTACAACAAAACTGCACAGATATCTATCATCTTTAACGTTCTTTCTTTTACCCCATGCTTTTTTTTTCTCTGCCTATTTCCCCTTCCCTTAATCGAATGCTTTAGTTTTCCATTCTCAGACTGCAGCATTTTTTCCCTACAAAACGACATTCTCATGTGAGATTTAATTGATTTCCTAGTTTCCTGTTGATCATGTTGACAGTGATGAATGACTTGGTATTTGTACTTTATCCCTCCGCTAAAGTAGACGTACTGGGGAAGGAAATCTATGTAAATACAATTGGGTAATCCGATTATTGTACGATAAATTCGTTAGGTTCACTCGATTAAATTACTGTTCTGAGGGCACGTTATGACCTACTTTGTATCGAATCGTATATTTCATAGAATATATCGATCTAAATATTCAAATAGGCATTTCGTATTTATAATGTTCTGAAGCATTAGTAAGTCAATGCGAAGATTGATGCAACACTGTATGAATAATTTTGGTATAAAATTGATGTATTAGCTGTGGTATACCATTTGGGGCGTCGAGATTTTGAAACTCAATCCAACAAAACACCATCGTATTCAGGGGGCTTGTGCACGTTAAATCTGTAGTAACTTGGAATGTCCTCACGGGTGTAGTGTGAGTTTAGAAAATGGGGTGCCGGCTCAGATGCCGACTTCGTTATCTGATCGTGGTTTTAAATTACGAGGTGTTGTCCTTGGATTAATCCCGTCTCAGATCGCTCCAGTGGAACGCAAATTAAACTACCTACCATCTTACAGATTTTTGTTTTGCAATTAATTCGTTGAACTACCTCTATTTCAGGGCCGGGTGGCCTGGTCGGTAGGGCATCTAGCTCGTGTCTGACTGATCATGAGTTCGAGCCCAGCTGACCGAAAACTCCCGTGTACGCTAAAGGTGACTGGTGCACGAAAAATCTGTCGTGGTCACAAAGTCCTCCATGTTTCCATAATAAATCAATACCTCTGGGGGTGCGAACCAGGGATTAGTTGGTCTCTGGTTTGGATCAAAATTACAACCGCGTGTCTGAGTATGATTGAATGTCGTGAAAATGTGACCTCTCCGTAAAAACGAGACGTGTCGACGTGCTGCCATCTGTTGGCTAAAAATTCGAGCTACGTCGGACTTCCACCCATGGGACTCACTTGCATGGAAGCCGCACCCTCTCGCCTCTTGCCGTCTTCGACGGGCCTGGCACTCCTTTGGTTTGCCAGTGTAGGCATAAGAAACAACAACATCACCTCTATTTCATTTCTAGTAATTTTTGCCTGATGATAAATAATGATCTACAGGGTGTTTTCATGGTACACCATTTTGGTTTAAAATACATCTGTAGAGGAAAATCCGCAACCCCATAATCATATGTTTCCGAATGTATTTTTTCTAATTTTCTTAATCATAGTTTCGTACAGTTGAAAATGTGAATTATAACGCTGAAAATAGTTGCAGCCTGAAAAAAGATTTAGCTTTATGTATTAAATTTCTTATTTTTAAAAACCATGCTTCTCCATTATTAAGGTAGGATTGACCAGGGTAGTAAAAATATCTTTTGATTAAGATATAAAATTTATGTCGCTTATATCAATAAATACATACTGTTAGTAGAATGAAGTATACGAAATTAAGCAGACGATTCAATGATGAAAACTTAGTCAAACTGGTAATTAAAAAATGTCCAATAAAGGTTAGAACAGGTGATACGATTTAGTAGTTTTAAACTTTTAAAAATAATTTTAGCTATGAAATTATGTAGTTAATTATCAGTGACAGTCGATTTTTAATTAAATAAATTTTAATATGGTTATCAAATCTAATGTTTTTATCGTTTTATGATTTATAATGAGCTGTTGTAATTACAATATCATTTATTAAAAAAATTAACTTAATTGAGATAATTTGAATATGGACTCGATAAAGTTTTCCCACACGGTCATTTTGTAAAACAGTTAACAGGTTTATTTTAACCCGATTTTCAAGAATACAAAATTGAGATTTAGAATCAAAGCTTGATATTACCAACACTACTTACACCGTCATTGTTTATATTTAGATTAGATTATTAAGAAGTGCTTTTTTTCAACCTATAAAGTATAATTGAATCTTTCCTCATTTAAATAGTCTAACCTCATGAACTGAGCTTTCTAGTTGATTTTATTAGCTCCTAGTTGAGCTAAATCCACGTTAAGTATGGAAATTCAAACGTATTTCAAGTAGCCCCTATAGCCATAGCTTACATATTAAGATATAAGTATTACAATATCATTTATTAAAAAAAACTTAATTGAGATAATTTGAATATGGACTCGATAAAGGTTTCCCACAAGGTCATTTTGTAAAACAGTTACCATGTTTATTTTAACCCGATTTCCATGAATACAAAATTGAGATTTTGAATCAAAGCTTGATGTTTCCAACACTACTTACACCGTCATTGTTTATATTTAGATTAGATTATTAAGAAGTTCTTTATTTTCAACCTATGAAGTATACTTGAATCTTTCCTCATTTATATAGTCTAACCTCATGAACTGAGCTTTCTAGTTGATTTTATTAGCTCCTAGTTGAATTAAAAAAAAAACGTATTTCAAGTAGCCTCTATAGCCATAGCTCACAAACAGTCAAGGCTCCCCAGTTTTGCCCCTTTTTCATACACCATATTTATTTTGATATTCGAACGAGCATTATCCATTTATAACGTTCTGAAAACGTTGGAAGTCGATGTAGCAGTACTTTCAATAGAACTGTTTTGTCATCCGTCTGCTTTTCGTTTATTTTATTAGATTCACTCAATTTAATTTTCGTACAGAGAGAAGATTACGAGCTCTTTTGAATGCAAATTACATAAACCATATTCATTTCGGTATCCGAACAAACATTTATGCATTTACATTGCCGTATTAGAAGTCAGTGTGACAGTACGTCACAAAATGCATTGGCGTGAGAAAATGGATTAAATTTGCTGTGTAGCCCATTCTGTTCCGAAATTAGATGCGAATCTGGAGAATTATGGTCCCGTTGTATTCATTATGCGAACAATGAAATACACCTTACTTAATGAGGGGGATAGTGTTTCCATTATGTGCAGTTGTAATCGTTGTAGGGCTACATTCAAGACTGTTACGTGTCATACATCAATGTTTAACTAAGTTCCACGGATTTAGATGGTTATGGCTGTCTCTGAACAATAACAGAACTTTTAATTTAACAGTTGAATTACTTAATAGCTCGGAAGAGTTAATTAGTAATTGCAATGTATGTATTAGAAAGTATTAGTTAAATATTAATTTGAACTAAGTTCAACGATTTGAAATTTTTTTCTGAAATATAACACCTATTTATTTCTAGCAGTTGAGGAACTTTGTCTCGACGGGATATATCGTCATGACCGACAAGATGTCGATGGACGAGATATCTCATAATAAGGAGAAAACTGAGCAAGCCTTGATCTCGTCATTATAAAAAAATTGACAATACCATAATATACGAGATGGTTCGTCATTAACGGAATTGGGCCGAACTGGACGGACGAGATATCTCGTCGAAACCACTTGCAGGGTTAATAGCCAACTACTCACACTTCAAAGTTTATTATTAAGTGTAATGAATACCTTTTTTTTACATATGACCGTATATACTTGGAATTCAATCCATATACTGTGCAATGGTCGGAAGCGATGCCCATTTGTGAAGAAGCACCCAATGGGCAGCCATCATTGCTCCTAACATAGGACAACACAATTTATATCCATGCCCTGGCCCCGGATTCCAATCGGGAACCTTCCTATCCAGAGGTAAACACATTAACCACTAGACTGGTTGGTCGGATTATTTAATTTAAATTATTAATTTTATTAAAAAATTGTTAGGTTATAAAATTTGATAAATATTTTTATAGTAGGGACAGTTATAAAGATAATTATATAATAAATACATTTTACATTTATAATAATCATTACGAATTAGAAAAGTTAGATGTCGTATCTGCACATTTGTTACTCAATTATGGAAACATCAGATGGGGAATTGGATACAAGTGGACAATGGGTCAGATTAATATCAGAATAAACTAGAATATTTTACCATCCAGTTTCAACCATAGTTCCCTGAAAACAACTCACAGTATTCAGATTCAACCATCTGCAAAGGCAGATGACATTAAAACAACACACCAATCAATACTATTTTTAAAAGGGAAATGCAAGTTCTTACGCTAATTTTCTTACTGATGTGTAGACTTGAATTTTGCATGTAGATGGAAAATAGTCGTATTTACATATAAAGGCCTCCAGCATTTTCAATTCTATGGACTCATTTATAGTTTAAGATTATTTACGATTTGCATGAACTGATGAAAACCATGCTGAACGTTGAAGTTTCTAAGTAAATGCAACAGATAGATTCATTTCATTAATGTTTCGGTAATACTTTAATGTATTAGATCGAACTCATTTGATTATATAGTGCTATTATTTTATACTTTCATTTTTTTCTTGCTGTTAGTTTTGATTTTATTTTCATGATTCTAAAAAAATTAAGGACAAACTTGCATTTGTGTATAAAATATTTTTGAGTTCATTACTTAAATATGGTTAAATGTTGGGTAAAAGCACGTTTAATGAAAAACTTTATTTTAAAAGATTGCCAAAAGGAGAATGTATTTTTTTAATGAATCAAGCGCCAAATCATGACTAAATTAATTAAAATTCACATCTAAATAGATGTTTTTTAAATTTAAAAAGTTTTAATTTATAGTAAAATAGTCAATTATAAATTTGAAAAATCTGAATAATTTGTCAGAAGCACACAATAATCAATCCTTTAAGATATTTTCAGCGCCTCAAAATATAAAAGTTCTGCCATTTAGAAAACAGATTGTCGACTGATTTTGAAATCGGAATATAGGTTTTCTATTCTTACATAGCACTTTATACACATTTTGAAGGATTTTAATTGTTCTCTTTTCTGACAAATCACACCATAAAGATTGAAATAAACTTTGTATCGTAAAACACTGACCCTTTAAATGAGATCGTATTCGAAAAAACAACCAAATCAAAGAAATTTGTCAACTTTGCTCCATATATAAAACATGCAATCAATTATAACCGCATTTTTTTTTGTAATTTTATATTAATATGCCCCTGAATAATGGTTAGATATACTCATAACAATTCCATTTAAAAATAAAGTAAATGTATCTAATAGAAATAATAAAAAGCGAAAATCTTGATTTGAAAAAATATTATAAAACATACTTGGAATCTTAACTGTCTACACAGTCTACTATATATTAAAGGAAAAGTTTTAAAAATTTCAACTTTTTTGGAAAATTTTGACTTTTTAGTTTTAAACCTTGCTCGTAAACTTACAATAAGTAGATCTGAGGAGGTGACAAATCTATTCATTAAATCTATTCGTATCAGTTCCTGACATTTTTATCTATTCTATTATAAAAGGAGTTTGTGTCTATTTGTGTGTCAGTTTGTATGCAAAAATCCCGACGAATCTATGGCACTTACAATAGTGAAATTCGCCACACAGGTAGTCCTAATGTTTTGAGAAATTTGTGTCCAGCCCGAATTTTAAAATTTAATCTTGAACAGTTTAAAATTAATTTGTTGGCATTTATTTATTATTGTTTTCCTTAGAATGGCAACAATATAGATTACAGATTCTAAATTTATTTTTTCCATTTCATTTTCGGAGCAAAACTTTCAGCGGACGAACAAAAGAAATAAACAGTTTTCTCTTGAGTGCTGGAGTTTTTTATGTAGCCTGGATCGTTAAAGATAGAGTAAAAATATCGACTAATTTGAGACCTGCGGAAAATTTTACATAAAATAATACTTACAAATGAGAGTTTCTTTAAATAAATAATTTTTAACTGTAACTTTATAATTTTTCAAATACGAATACGACCTGCGCGATCGTTAAAGAGATCACAGATTTATTTCCTGCTCCCAAACGATTCGATCTAAGTGAAGCAAAACAAATAAACATTTTTGACTGGCATTGTTTAATTCTTTTTGTAAAATCGGAATCGTTAAAGATAGATTGAAATCTTTAACTAATTTGAAATCTACGAAAATTTGTACACCAGATCGATTCCTTACATTTGAGTTTCGTTAAATAAATAATTTTTCAATTTGAACTCTTTTATTTTTGCAATACGAATATGGGCGCATTAGATAATGACGTCACGACCTTTTTGTCCTTTGGAATCGTCTCTAGGATCGTTTTTTGTTGGTAGGTATGTAATTAACGTCGCACTGGACCAAAACAATGGGCTATTGCGATAGTTTTTGGAATTGCGTAGCACAATCACCGGGTGTTGACGAGCGTTATTGTTTTTTTTATGATAGTGCAATTTGGCACACTTATAGTCTTAATTTTTTTGCAAAATTTGTGTCCATACAAAATTTTCAAATTTTATCTAAGCCATTTTTAAATGAATTTATTAGTTTTTTTCTGAAGGAATGAGGCGGCATGCTCGTGTCATAATTTTTTGCGAATTTAATGTGTCCAGCCTGATTTTGAAATTTTAATCTTAAAATATTTAAAAATTAATTTATTGGCATTTACGATATTTATTACTTGCCACTTCGAGGCCAACACGTTACCTGTAGTGTTGGTTTGCGAAGCAAATCAAATGGGAATGTGTTAATCACCGGGAGTTGTAGAGAGTTAGCAAGTAGTGGTCACACTTGACCCCACGAAAAGAGCTGTCACGGGCAACGCCGTGCTGGCCACGCAGTGGCAATAGTAAATAGTTAATTTATCACCTATTGTATTTATTTCATGTCTTGTTCTATTCTAAGAGTGGACCAATTGGAAGAATGCAAGAAGCAAAAATATAATTCCATGGACAAGTATTTTATGTATATTTTACGGGCACTGTGCAGGTCCAAGGATGCTTTTTGATGTATATATAGCTTGTACTTGCATCGTAATATGAAAACGTATCAGTTTATCTGGAGCTCGGAACGTAAACTTTTCGTTTGGACTTGGAAGAACTTGATTACATTAATACCATATTTTTTCAACAGACTTAACAGCATTTCTAAATACATCAACGAGCGGTGTTTCTATTTTTAGTATTCCTTATTTGATGCTTTGTCACATATATCATAACAAAAATCAGTTTGAAACTACCTTGAACATTATTAACCTCTAGAAGTTAAATCTGTTAATTACTTGGAAAATATAAATTTGACGTAGCGCCAATGTCTAGTCGATGATGGAGCGGGATTATGACAAATAATTTATTTAACTTCACACACACACAATTAGTACAAGCAAAGGTACCATAGAAATACTATAACATACTTTGCTCAGGTTGATATTTTTCTGAAAAATTCACCAGCATCTTTTCTGTTCAGCGCCATTACAGTCCCGGATTATAATTGTATTTATGATACTATCCTTCGACAAAATAGGTCTGAAGGATTGTTCATGAATTGCATGTAACCGTATAACAGAGCAATTGATGTGACTAGTTGTGATACGTCTAAAGTTTCCTTGATAATGATCCCAGAAGAGTAATAACCGCTTAGCTTACTTAATTTTGTCACAAGGAGTAAGCAATTTAGTGTTAATATTCTTTACGTTGTTCATGTAATTTTAAATTGGTGCATAGAAAGATTAACATCAACTATTCATTCAATATTCATCAGCCCAAACATCTGATTTGCAGGTAATTTTACTGACTTTTTAATACGGTTCTTTTCATAATTGTACCTTTTCCTGTAAAGCAACAAAGAGCTCTCTGTTGATATAAAGTAAAAAATTGTATACCGGAATTTCGTTACTTACATCAAAGGTCATTGAAAGTCCTTTTTGACTAGTTGTCTTAACATGAACTACAAACTTTAAAAATCTTTATGAGGCCTTCTAGACCTATTTTCAAACTATGTGAATTACTTGGTAGATCTTGAATCACAGTGTAAGATAAGGTAAGATTTATTTGAAATCAAGAATAATTATTACCGAGGAAAAATTTTTCTGTGCCTGTTTATTTCACTCTTTTTCTCAATTTTTAGGCAGGTAATTCGAGAACTTTCGTTTTAACGTTATTTAAAATATTCAAAACAGTACCTGGTAACAAATTTTCATCCTTTTCTTGAGAAATATATGTTAAAAAAGAATCGATTTTCATTTGCTTCGAATTCATCACCCAACTGTCAAAAATGTACTAACGAAAAATTTCCATAGTCATTCTGATATAAGAACTATCAATCAGTTCCTTAAACTTCTGCAATAACTATTAGGTATACAACTTTGCTTCCGCCGTTTTATCCCAGAAATTCGAGGTTTTATTGTAAAAAACTGGTTATACATTCATGATTCAAAGTATTGTCCATCTGTGGCCACTACTCTCTCCCATCTTTCGGGCAGTGTATGAATCCCGTGTTGGAAAAACTGGTCATTTTTTGAAGCGATACACGAATCGATTCAATTTTTTACTTCTCCATAAGACCGGAAGTGCTGGTCAGCCAGTCCGTGTGCCATTGATCGAAACAAGTGATAGTCAGAGGGAGCAACGTCTGGAGAATACGGCGTTGGTGTAGGACTTCCCTTTTTAACGTTTCCAAGTATGTCTTGACCACTTTCGCAACATGGGGACGAGAATTGTGATGCTGCAAAATCACTTCATCGTGTCTTTCGTTGTATTGCGGCCATTTGTCTTTCAATGCTCTGCTCAAACTCATTAATTTTGTTCGATAACTATCGCCTGTGATTGTTTCACTCGGTTTTAACATCTCATATTACACTACGCCGAGCTGGTCCCACCAAATACAGAGAAAGACCTTGGAGCCGTGAATATTCGGTTTGGCCGTCAACGTGGAAGCATGCTCAGGATATCCCCATGATTTTCTGCTCTTGGGGTTATCGGAATGAACCCATTTTTCGTCCCCAGTCACAATGGGATGCAGAAATCCTTTCCGTCTTTGCCTTTCAAGCAGCTGTTCACACAAACGCCGTTCAACTTCTCTCGGTTTCAACTCGTACGGTACGCAATTTCCTTGCTTCTGAATCATTCCCATGTCTTTGAGGCGTTTTGAAATTGCTTGTTGAGTCACTCACAATAATCGTGCCAAATCGTTTTGACTTTGGCACGAGTCTTCATTAAGTAATGCCTCCAATTCTGCATCTTCGAAAACCTTCTCTCTTCCACCGCTATGCTGGTCTTCGACGTGAAAATCAATGCAATTGAAACCACTCACGACACGTTCTTTTACTAATAGAGGCCTTACCCTAAGTATTTGAGAGCATTCGATGAGCCTCAGACGTAAATTTTTTCATATTGAAGCAGAAAATTAAAACCTCCCGCAAATGACGAGAATTTGGCTCGTAAACGAAACATTTTTAATCGTGAATAACTTTATAATGCAGACACAAATCGACTAATGTTTCTATGGGTTTATGTTGCCAGATGTCCAAGTTTATTGCATGACGTCTATCATCTATTTATTTCGACCACTACTTACCGCCAAAGCCATCTATAGGAAAACGGCGGTATTTTCTTCTGCGCGCATCGAATAAGTCAGGCTATAATACACATGTAATGTTTTAGTAATACACCGATATATAATGTATTAAAAGTCCAGTTGAAATTTGATATCAGCAGTCCAATAAGACGTTAGTTAGTTACAAATTCAAAAGGATCTTAAAAATCAATGAAATAGTATCCAAGAAAATAAAAGCACGTAAACATACCTCTACAAACAGAATATAATGATAGTATCTTCAAAATAGCTCTGAAGAAAAATAGGACCTATACTTTTCAGTTTTACCAAGAACTAATACGCATTTGCCAGATTGGTTTTACAGCCAACGCAGAAAGTAAGACTTTTCCCCCCTGTACTCCTTGTTAGGAGGAATTGTTAAGAAAAATACCCCCGTGGTCCTACTAATGGAGCATACGGCTTTTAAGATGGAATGTATTTTTGACAATCTGCGAAGCAGAGAAAATTGAATTCAGTCCACCTAGATTGCGAAGATGACATACTGTGTGACGTCACGTTTAAAATACATTTGAAACATACACAAACTTCCGAATAGATGTATTATAGTAATTTCGAATAAATTCCGAACAGATGAACGATTGTTGATTGCTCAACACCATTTAAATTCAACTCTAATCGTTAACAAAACGGATATACAATTCAATTCAAGCTTGACAAAAATAAATTGCATCATAGCAATTAAAGCATTTCACGTTCAAAATAATTTTCTACTGAAACAGCAGAAATACGCCATCTGTGTTCAGGTCCTTTATACAATCACATTGTATGATATATTTGACATTCTCTATGTATAAGGCATTGTATATAAGCACTATGCAGCCGAGCTAGTCTTTAGAATTAATTCATTGGTAGCTGCTATAACACGCAACATTGATTTGAGGATTTCCAGACAGGCACAGTGATGAGATGTTGTACAAGTAACTAGCTTGTCCAAGCTTTTGTAACCACATTACCAATCACAAATGGCGCTAACATAAAATCAAAGGGTTGACCGGAACAAAACATATATCTATACATATTTCACTGACGTACTTGGCATAGAAATATACTGTATTAATTTATTATCGAATGGTAACAAAGGAATACAAATAGCATAAAATACAACTTTACGTGATTCATTCGTCAATTTTCCACCCTCAGTTTAAATATGCTTGATTTGACCTATGAACCAGCATAACATTAGTAAAACTAAAAGGAATAGCTCAACACTATAGTGAAACTGCTCAGCAGTGTGATTACAAAAAGCAATGGGAGAAATAGGGAAGATTGAAGTCAACGAAGGAAAGAAAATTTTATCGAAATTAGAAACAAAAAATGCCTAATCTCCTTTTAGTACGATGTAGACGTTTTGAATATAAATGGGCAGTTAGACTGGGGTGTACAATTTGCCATTAGTTTCATAGAAAATAAGAATTAACTCTAGAAAAGTAAACAAATGCTGTTGCATATTTCTGGATGATTTTATTTTGAAAATATTTTTTTAAAAATAGAAATACACGTGTTCAAGATATTTTATTCAACGGAAGCATCTTTTAAGGCGTTATTATAGGATAGCTTAATGTCAAAATTGGTGAATTGCCATATTATTAAACGGAAAATAATTTTGCACAGTTTAAATAAATATGTGTTGTGCTATCACTACCTTGCACGCGTTTGTTCCGTCATCGGTTGGAGTGGGGAGTTGAAGAAAATTTTCAAAACTTTAAAGAGCAGCTGAGAGCAAAGGAAATCAGCAATTGGTAGTTACGGAAATCGACACCAAGCAAAGATGAAGTGAGAAACTTATGGTGGTATCGATTCTTAAAACTACTCCAAAAATGGTGGAATGGTAGGAATATGTTAACTAAAGCACGGTATGAAACATACGAACTTTATCGAATATCAATCAGTTCGCCTCGTGTTTCACACGATATTTATGCTAAACTCATCAATTGCTGATTTTTAAGTTTCAAACTTGCTCTTCAGAGTTCTAAAAATGGCATTCAGCTCCTCAAATGTATACAGAAGGTAAAGGTGGATTTGAAACTTGAAACATTTAATTTTAACAGATGCAGTTCTTAAACATCAAATTCATATGTAACGTATCAGAACCATCGGGTGGAATTAAGAGTTGAATATCTTTTTCAGTACCACACACACACGAAGAGCAATTTTAGAGCTTAGACATCAGCTGTCAATGGCTGCAGCATAAATGTGGGAAAAAACACAAAGATGGATGCTTGAAACTAGCATGCCTTGAGGATGCAATACAAATAAATAGGATGCTTGAATGGATGCCAAAATAGGATGCTTGAAACCAATAAATGGTAGAACAACTTACGAATACTTTAACTAGTGATTTCCAAAACATACTAGCATGATCTAGCTTCTATAAGCATACCTCATATTTCTAGTCACATCTGTGTTCATTAGATGATATAATCGCAATATGGGAAATACAATGACTAAAAATAACCTTTTGTTTTAAAAATATATAATTGCTATGGATAAGTGTAAGAAAGGAGGATTTATAATTATAATTATGGAATGAGCTATGTCTGCTTGCGTAAGATGAAATTTCTTTTTATTTTCTGGGGAGTATTTTAAATGCAATTGAATAAAGTGAAGAAAGGATTCCACCTTCCAAGTGTTTCGACGAGGTACATAGTCCAAAATGTGATCAATTTTATTAAGGACGTGATACCAAGTTGAGACAAAACTGACTCATTACCCCAAGGGGAATGAAGTAGGAAACACAAATTGCCCCTTACCCAGAACTGTTACCAGTTTGGAACAGGTTTCAGAGGGCGGCCACTAAAGCGAAAATAAATCACTTGGAAGGATAATTTTTTGAAATTGTGTCTTCCTGTATCTGTACTGCAGTATTCTGAAAGGTCTAATGCAAAATATGTGTTTGTTTACTTACGAATGAAGATTTCCATTAAGTAAAAAAAGTATTGAGGAAATGGCGATTCCACTACTTTAAGGTTGAATTGTTAGTAATCACTTTTATGTAAAATTAAGCTACTTAAAGAGTAGAACTATTTTATGTCATTGCCTCTTTTTTATATTTCAATGCAATTAATTTTCTGTTATCTTTAGTTAATAGTTCAGGATTACTGTTGAAGATATAATATCACATCAACTCCGAAGGAGTCAGACATTTTTTTTTTAGCTTGGGCTGTTTGGGGTGGGTGGGCTATGGCGCAAGGTCATATTTGGCCATTCTGCCGCAGACACACAAGACAGAGAATAAAAAGTAAATGGCTATAAACACTCAAATAAAGTTATGGTGTCAAACCCTTACCCAGAACTGTTGCCAGTTTGGAACAGGTTTCTGTATCAGAGGGTGGCCACTACGACGAGATAAATCACCAGGAGTGATAAGTTTTTGAAATTGTGTCTTCCTGTATCTGTTCTGCAGTATTCTGAAAGGTCTAATGGAAAATATGTGCTTGTTTACTTACGAATGAAGATTTCCATTAAGTAAAAACGTCTCGAGAAAATGGCAATTCCACTACTTAAAGATTGAATTGTTAGTAATCACTTTTATGTAAAATTAAGCTACTTAAGGAGTAGAACAATTTTATGCCATTGCCTCTTTTTTTATATTTCAATGCAATTAATTTTATGTTATCTTTAGTTAATAGTTCAGGATTACTGTTGAATATATAATATTACATCAACTCCAAAGGAGTCAGACAGTTGTTTTTTTAGCTTGGGCCGTTTGGAGTGTGTGGGCTATCGCACAAGGACAACATATTTGGCCATGTTACCGCAGACACACAGGACATAGAATATCAAGTAATAGCCATACACACTCAAATAAAGTTTTACTGACACAGAAGATAGAAATACACCCAGTAAGGAAACAAATCTCCACCAGAGGCGCTGGCTGGTATTTGTTGCTGCTCACAATTTGAATGGATTTTGTTTCTTTAATTTGTAGATCGGTCCTTTTAATTTGTTCCATGAACCCTTTCTCCTGATTGGTTCTACCGGTTTTCGTAACGAAGGGGAATGTGGAAGAACACTCATTTTAGCAGCCATTCACATGAATATAGAGGTTGCCCGGATGGCGGTATTTCATGATCTTCAATTACGTGACAATCAGCGATGGTCGCCTTTTCTTCGAGGGATCTATTATTATCTGCTCTTTTGGACTAAGATAATAGAGTGTTCCGATTCAGCTATTACTCTGGTGATTCAGGGTTATTTTCAGAATTGTTGGCAAAGTTATGTGAACAACTCTTGTTACACTAGTTTCTGTTCCGATTGTCTGTTGTAGTGAATGCAGATGCTTTGGGTTTGAAAGTCTATGTTATTGGGTTGTTTAAAATAGAAAATAGCTCTTTACATGGTAAGGCACTCAGGATATTACTTCAAATGCTTCATTTCTGTGCAAGTAGAATTATTTGAAAATAATATAAATATAATTCAAAATTTAAAATGCCTTAAAAAAATATTTTTTTGCTTCTATAAAATATTAAATTTTTATGGTTGGTTGTTAGAAATGAGGATTTTTAATTCGAACTTTGGAACTAAGCTGTAGCTACTTGTAAAAAGAAATAAAGTAAATTACTTAAAATAAGAGATCAAAAGGTATAAATAATAGGGTCATTTCGCTGCCTTTAGTTTGAATTGGTAAGAATAATTTTTATTTCAATTTAAATTAGAATGAAATTGTTGAAAGCATTTTAAGTGATTGCTCTTTTTTATATTTCAAAGTAATTAATTTTCTATTACTGTAATTAATGAGGTGAGCTTTTTAAGTTAAAGGCAATTTAATAATATTTTGTACTCTAATTAATGAGACGAGATTTTATGTTAAAGGTTATTTAAAATTATCATGTATTTTAATACTTTTGCATAGTATATGTTAAACTTCGAGATATTATTACACACTTTAAAAATTGCCAAAATAAGGAAATAATTTTATAAGGCTTACTACTGGAGATAAAATATTTTGCGACTTCAAAATAGTAAGTCTACTAGTTTTAGCTTGGGGCATGTTGTTTCTCATCGTTTGAATGAAATGTGTTTCTTGAATTTCTGGAAATGTCGCTTAGTTTTTTTCCATGCACCCTTTTTCTGTGCAGGTGAAATCGATTCTTGTACAGGAGTTTAATTTGTAGGAAGAAGTACTGTAGAGGCCAAACATGATGACGATGAGTGGTTATCGGATGAAGGCATTTCGTAATCTTCTTTTGTATGGTAGTCAAGAAGAACTATCGCTTCAGGTAGTGAAATTGGCTCTTGGACAGGAGTTGAATCGGGAGGAACAATTACTGTAGAGGCCAAAGATGATGAAGATGAGTGTTGATCAGAGGAAGGCATTTCGTAATATTCTATTGTATAGAAGTCAAGAGGAACTATTACTTCATATGTTGAAGTTGAAGATTGTTCCTGTTCATCTGCTTCAGGTGTGTTAGGGCCAGTTTCAGAATTATTGTATAAATTATTTGCGTCTTCTATTGCACCAGTAATGTTATCGAAGGATTGAGTTTGGCATTCTTTATTGTTCTTAATGCAGAAGGCTTGTGTTTGTGAGTTCATTGTAAGAATTTCTGTTTGAGGCTCAGTGAAAGTTTCTTGATCTATTTTAATTGGACTTGAAGACTTTTTAGCAGTAGATTTTTTTAATTGACCATTAAGTATATGATTACAGCAATGTTGAGAAGACTAGGAAGGTTATTGTAGAAAAGGATGTCAATAGAATTATGGAAAAGTATTGTTAGAATAAGTGTTATCATCATGTCTTGGAATCTGGATAATTCGCACGTGGAAGTTCTAAAGAAAAGAAACAATCTATATTTAGAAATAAGCGAGTGTTAAGGAGAAAATGGTAAATTTCAGGTGATTTTATTTTTGAGTCAACGTATTATCACAAAATGCTTCGTTTAGAATTCTATGGATCCAGGTAAAAGCATGTTTCTCATGTTTTAAAATATTCAATTACGTTACATTAAATATTGGAAAGCTTTTAAGCTAACAATAAAAAATAAATAAACTAATATTAAAGACCACGCTAAAAATATACTGTGAATTCCAAAGTTAAAATCTGAAGACATTTGCCCCAATTTGAAATTCTCGTTTGATTACTAATTTAAACTTTGGAACATGAGTTGCAACAGCCATAAACCACACTTTTATTTTTTCTAGAATCCAAAAAGCGCACTTTACAATGATCGAATATCATCTTCTAAATTTGTGACCACACAATTCTTGTTGTAAACTAACAAACATTCATTTTAATTTACGTAAAAGTCTTGGTAATGAATCGGAAATATTATTGAATTAAAAAACATGAATGCAATTTTTAAGTAAATCAAACATTGGACTATCATCGACGCATATATTTACACACTACTGATAAAGAACTTTGTATACTACATACCTAAGAGTATAATATACCAACTTTACACAGCATGTGAAGAAGCCTTTGAACGACACAATATAAATTATACAGGTTGAATACAATAGTAACACTGCTTTCTTAAAATGGAGAAGCTATTTTAGTTCATGATTTTAATTAAATTTATAACCAGAAGCAGATATATAAAAAATTAGTAAACATTAAGAAACTTCACAGAAAAGGGTGAAATTTCAAGGGGGAAGTTCCTATTTTAGTAGCTCTTCCTTTTAAACTAAAAACCAGCGCTGTACACGATGGAGGTACGATGGATGAAAGCAATGTTGGGTTGATTGAGGTTTGGATCACATGAACATGTTTGACCAAGCTGCGCCAAGCACAAGACGGACAACTTGAATTAATGGACGTAAGGAAAATGTTGCTGACCCAGAAGATACATTCATCCTGGGAAATGCGCTACAGGAATGGAATCTTCTTCCCATTCCTATTAAAGTTTGCAAGCGTATGGCAAACCCACTGAGCAATGGCGGGGCTAAGCCATCCTGGGTAAATTTTCATGTGTACTAAAAATTTTCCCTGTGTATGTCTCCTACTTAATTATGTATAAACGAGTATTTGAAAATACACAAATAGGAATGTATGCCTTCTCAATATATATATATATATATATATATCAATCTATATATATAATTCTCTTACGTGGCACGCAAAAAAGACGTTATTTGTTATCGCGTTTTGGCAACATTGTACGATTATTTGTTTTTCACGAAGCCTCGCGCTTGAATTGAATTTATAGCGTTATCGGATGAAATTTTATTGAAAAAAAAATTTAGTTGAGCTGTTGCAGTTAATAATAGAAATCAAAGAAAGCGGAGGATCTTTTCAGGGCCATTTAAAAAAAGGGTCCTTTTTCAGGGCCAACAATTATAGTTCAACGAGACGCTTGCACAACAACTTTCGACAGCAAATTCAATGAAAATGCGTGGGTGGCTCGAGTGCAGGGGTAAATATACACTCAAACAATATGCTGGGTATTCAATTTCCAAATCTGCCCTCACATTTCGAGTCAACATTTTCTCAAAGTTTTCATTTGAATTCAGATTCCATCGGTACAGTATATATCTTTTCTGAAAAATAGCAAAAAAATTTAGATTTGAAAAATATTTTTTTCGGAATATCATATTTTGTAAACAATCCCTTCTGCTAGGACACATGTCTTCTTTGATGCGAGCGAAGCGAGCATAGGTTCGCGCAGCGAACCAATGAGGATTGCGAAGAAATCCTCCGGGGGTTGGCGAGCGTTTGCGAGCAGGGGGCGGGCCCCCTAGTCTTAATTAATCGTCTATCTATTATAAAAAAAAAATTGGTCGGCCCTTTTCAGGTTTTTTCGCTTTGTGATTGGTAGATAGCGAGTTTTGCGGTTCAACGGGCTAATTAATTTGGAGCAGGCACCAGTTATAAGACACCAGTAATATTTTTAAATTAATACATTCATAAAATTTGAGAGTACGCGCTAGAAAGTTTGCAATGTTTTCAGAAAAACAGACGATATCGGTCGCCGTTTCCATAGCAACAGTCGAATATGAAGAAATTAAAAAGTATTATTGCAACAAACAACACGGATCAGCTGAAACATTTAAAATTATGATGAGATTTCCTCTGAATTTCAACATATGTTATGCTAAAATATTTCCTTTTTTAAGTGGAAATAAGATGTTTTGTTCTTGAGATTTTTTAAAACATTTTGTTTTTATTTACACTTTATTTCCGCGTATAAGTCGTGAATTTTTGGAACGTTTTCTAAAGCTAAAGTACTGGTGTCAGCTTATATACGGATCCGCTAATCTCGCAAAAAAGTAGGCAATTTTTGTTATTCTGGCGCATGCGATAAAGATCGCATTGGTAAGGGAACCTTCAATTAACGTCATACTATAGGTCCGGGATCAATCCAGCAGCGATCCAAATGGGGATGGATTGTGAAGAAATTACTTCCCCATCATTGTTGAAAAGTATAGTTCGGCTAAGCGAACTAAATTTGATTGCGCAGCAATCATCGGGGGTTGACGAGCAATAGAGACCAGGGAGAGGAGCCCCATAGAGCGCCTTCACACGAAGGAGATAGATCGCTCAGACCGGTCTGAAGGCGACGGAACTTACATATAAACCATAGGAGCACTTCACACGCGAAGACTAGCAGGAGACCGTTATGAGAGACTAAAAAATAGTCACCGAGGAAGTTCAGTCGCCGGCGACATTTTTTATGTCGTGGTTTATTTTATTCCAGAAACTAAACAAAAGAGCTTTTATATTCTCTAGTACAAGTTTATATCTTCGCGATCGTTAAAGATAGAGTAAAAATTTCAACGGATTTGAAATATGCGGAAAATTTTACTCCCGATCGACACCTTAAATGTGATATTCTTTAATTAAATAATATTTCTATTGTAACTTTTATTATTTGCGTCAAATGCGACTAAAATCGTATTGCGAAAATATAAAATTTGGAATTAAAATTTATTTATTTAAAGAAAATCATAATTAAGGTATCGATCTGATGTAAAATTTTCCGCAGATTTCAAATCCGTTGAAATTTTTAATCTGTCTTTAACGATGCTGTTTTTGCAAAAAAAAAAAAAAAAAAAAAAAAACTAAATAATTTCAGTCAAAAATTTTGTTTTGCTTCTCTTTGCTCGAATAGCTTATGCACAGGAAATGAATCTGTAAACATATCCTGGTAACAATATCAAGCGACCGGTCTGAGAGATCGATCTCCTTCGTGTGAAGGCGCCCATAGTATCTTAAATTAAAATTATAATAATACTCTTAAGTAGTCCTATAATTTATGAAACACATGAATGAAATGATTTCCCCTTTTTAATAAGATGATTCTAGATGTTTTTTAATTTTACACCTTTATTAAAAGCAAACAATATATTAAGAAAATTAATATATATTTTGTGTTGAGATCTACAAATGTGAAGTAATTAATCTCGACAGTAGAATTGCTATAGTATCCCTGGACAGAAGATATTTATCTTCAACAAGGCATTCAAGACTAAGTAAAGGAATATTAGGGAAAGTTTCAAATTTGAAAAGCGCTGAACCTCAAAGTATTAGGAAGCATCTCGAAAATGAGATAGAACCTTGATTACAGTTGGAAAATATGTGTCACGCGGTACCCGAAAGCAGCATGTTTTTGCAAAAGATAGATGGTCATGCCCAACAGTCATAAAATTTAAATTCAGGCAATGGCGGTATAATTTAAAATTTGGAATTTTATTTTGATAAATTAGATGGGAAACCATTTTTTAAACCTCCCAAGTAGTTTTGACAAGGTATCACGTCCATCAAAACCCGACTAATTTTGCTAATGACGATTTATTTCCTCAAGACATTGTAGATTTTTTGAAGATGAGATTAAGATGTGGTTAGAGTTTTTTACTTAAAACGAAATCTCTCATCCATAAAGATCTGGTCAATTGTTCTTATGATGATGAAATACTTCGTCGAAATAACCCCAGGATGGTTTAAAGAGACGTTTCTGAGTAAACTACCCGTACGAAAAGACACGTCTTTGCACTTATATGAATGTCTTGTTCTGAATGCTGTAATATATGTAACGTTTAAGAGGAATTTTAATAATGGAATTGAAAGTTATTCTATAGTAAATTTAAAACATTCAGCTTAAATTAAATTTTAAATAACTTTACAAAATATAATCGCTATAATCGTAGATTGAAGATCTTGTGCCTATAATTTTTCCATTAAATTCCAGACTAAGCAAAGTCAATCGATTGCAATTTTCGATTAATTCGAAATATATATGGAAAATTCGATTTCAAAAATAATCGATTGCAATTTTCAGAAAACAAGTGTTTCACAACGTTTTTTAAAAAAGGAAATCACTATTTAAATTTTGGTTTCACATGCTTCTAAGATTAGCTTCAATTAGCCTCGATATTCTGTCATTGAAGACAAAATATTTATTGATATTAATCTAAGATCAGCAAAGTCTTATTTAAAATTCTCATTTTTAGAGCAATTTTTCAATCTAGTGATTCAATTTCTAAATTTAAACCACATACCCATTTAGAATGATATATTTAGGTACTCGACTATTGAGAACAGATTTCCATTAAACTCAAACATACCTAAATTTAAAAGTACAGATTAAATATATGTCAAGGAAACATACATTTCATTTCCATGTTTCATAATATGAAAAATGAATTTTATATTTTAATTGATTTTCATCGTCTTCTTATTAAAATCAATTAAAAATTTACTAACATTTTTTTATTGTAACGCTGCAAATCTTATTTAAGCGTTCCATGTATTATTTTAAAACTATTTTTTAACGTTACAGGTCATTTGGTACGGCTACACTCTACGTTTATGAGCGGTGGCAATGGCCTTGGCGATTTTTCTGGCGTACTTCTAGTAGCCAGTTACGATAAATTAAGGCAACCCAGCTGTCTTTAAAGTTGTTGTGGATTTCATGGCAACTTCGGCAAATGGAAACTTTCAATTTTCATTTTGAATATTCTAGAAAGTTCTTCCAAAATCCGTTAAAGTTTGATTTCATTGGTTCGTTTGAAATTTTTTCGTTGCTCCCATTGGTTTGTTTGATTTTAACATATGCTTTGATTGCATTGGTCATATTTATTTTTTTTCTGTGATACCATTGGTTCATTTATTTGCATTTCTACATTTGTGGAATTTTTTTTTATTATTATATTTTTCGCAAAACCATTAAGAGTTTTTTTTTTTTTGCCATTTTGGTTTTGATTAGTTTATTCCGCAAGAGTTCTGACGTTATCAGGTTGTATTATTTCATGCTTTTTTTCCTTAAAAAATCTTTCTCTTTTCAAACAGCCTACTGTATTTAAAGTAATTGATAAATTTCAGGATATATTCTTACCTAACATTCGCAGCTTAGTATTTCTGCAAGTTCACATAAATGTGTTTAAGATTACTTCTTTTTGCGAAAGTTTTTTTAAAAATATACATTTCAAAACGTTTTCAAATGTGTTTTCAAGTTTTCATTTTGCGATGTGAAAAGAAAAAATTAAGGAAAGAAAAAGAGTTATGAAATAATTATTTCCTTGGCGACTTTAGAAGTGCGCCAAAAAATCGCCAAGATCATTGCCACCGCTCATAAACGTAGAGTGTAGCTGTAACGAAATGTCTTTTTGCGATGTATTTTGTAATAAATTAATAATTTTTTAAATATACCTGGTGAATAATTTTTCTACCCCATTTAACAAGCAAGACCACATGAATACAAAAGTAGACGCTTAACAAAAGTATATTAAATTACAATCATTAAAAAATCTAGTATTCTGAAAAACCAAAAATTAGTACTAAACGTAAAAAAAGAAACGAGATAAAGTGAAAGGATCGAATTTTGACTTCCTGAATAGAATAATTTGAAAAAAGGTTTGATAGATATTCATAATACTTACAAATGTTGAAATACGAACGCTATCTTAACTCAGATACGTAAACTCAGATTTCTAAATAAAATTAGAATTTGAAACTTTAATTCTGGCGTTGTCAGATACCGAGTAGCAAAATCGTGCTTTTATGAAGAGAGAGTATTTCGACTCATTTCATTAAAAAGGGTAATTTATGTGAAATTAAATATTTAGAATATCCTTACATCTTCAATAAATGTTCATTAACTACTTATATTTTGGAAAAAATAGGGTTAGACATAAAGTATTAAAATTTAAATTCTGTAAAATAAGTGGTTATTACTGAAGCTTAATTTGAGTTTTGGAGTGATTACGAATCTCCCTCAAGTTCATTTTCATTAACAAGGACCAACTTTTGGCATATAGTCCTTCACTCAGTTTTCCTATCAATATGGTTTGACTTCAGTCACTGTTGCACCAGGCTGCAATGTTTTTGAATTTCATCAAAATTATGATAGGATGAAATATTAAATGTTCTAGAATTTGTGATAAGATTATTTTAATACACATTATTTAATTATTTTAATTTATAGAACAGTTTAATTCAGCGGCATGTGAAATGACTGATCTTATGTTTAAAATTGATGTCATCAGTGTCACTAAAGAAAACCCAATCGATTATAATTTTTCAAACAACAGGAGGTCGAGTTTGGGTACAACTACAGTCAACGTTTATGAGCGGTGGCAACGGTACTTGGCAATTTTTTTTGGCGAACTTGTAAAGTCGCCAAGGAGAGAATTATTTTAAAAGTCTTTTTCTTCCACAAAAAATGAAAGCCTCAAAACTCATTTGAGAATGTATTAAAAATTAAATATTTTATAAAATGTCACAAAAAGTAGTAAGCTTAAACACATTTTAATACATATTTGTGAACCAGCATAAAACTAAGCTTTGAATTTTGGGTAAGAATACCCTGAAACTTATCAATTATATTTTAATACAGTAAGCATGTCAAAAAAATTTGTTTTTTGAAGGTAAAAGCAAGAAATAATACAACCTGATGTGACAGAATTGTTGTGGGAAAAAATAATAAAAAGCGAAAATTCCACTAATGGCAGAAAAACAAAACTTTTAAACATTTTGCTTAAAATATGGTAATAAAATAAAAATTCCACAGCTGTAGAAATACAATTAAATGAACCAATGGTGTCACAGAAAAAAAAATTTAAAAGAACTAATGCAATCAAAGAATATTTTAAAATCAAAATAACCAATGGAAGCAAAGAAAAATTTTAAACGAACACATGAAAACGATTAGAACGGATTTTGAAAGAATTTTCTAGAATATTCAAAATGAAAAACGAAAGTTACCGTTTGCCGTGGGTGCCACGAAACCACAATTACCATTAAGACAGATGGGTTGCCTTCATCTACTGTAACTCGCTACTAGAAGTGCGCCAAAAAAATCGCCAAGGCTGTTGCCACCGCTTATAAACGTAGAGTGTAGCTGTACCCGAGGTTGTTTATTTTACAAGTTGAATTGTTCTTGGAAACTTAGGCCTTTTGCATTCATCCAGTTTTTCAACGTGCGGCGACGCACTTCCAACTTGCGTGCAATTTGTACCGCAGTTCCCCACGGCGCCGCAGCTCAACGCACACGCAGTTCTATTGTACAGTGTTTGTATAAAAGAAAATCAATGCTCTCAACGAATACTGCAGAAGTTTCTAAAACCCGGCGCACACGTCCGATTTTTCAACCTGCGGCGCCTCTGCGGCTCCGAAGCCCAACTATGTACATATAACCGTGAAATGACGCAAATGCTCATTTCGCGCCATTTGCGATGGATATCTTGGAAGAAAACGTGTTTATTTCTCTTACTTGGTGTACAAAAAAAAAATTTTTTGAAACAAAATAGAACGGAGGTACTGGATACAGTCATTTATTAATTATTATTTATATTCCATTTATTTATGAAAACAAGTTACTTGAGACCTGAGAAGCTTGTACGGCGAGCTTCAGCTCCGTGGGGAACTGCGGTACAAATTCCAAGCAAGTTGGGCGTGCGTCGCCGCACGTTGAAAAACCGGATGTGTTCACCTTGCCTGATTTGCACAAAAACAACTTCAACTTGTAAAATAAACAAGCTCAACATTTTTATGTCACTTTAGAAAAACTATTTCAGTTCTAACTTTGATATTATTCCGAGGAAAGTAAAGTCGTATTTAAAATTAGCTCTACTCCAACAGACATTAATTTTTTTTAATCGAATCCTTATAGTACTTTTTCAATTGAAATATTCGGATTTTATATGGAAACTTCGTACCAATTTAAAATGATAGAAGCAATTACTAAACTATGCAATACATATTTCAATAATACTTATGAAACATGACAACAAATGTAAATTTAATGGACTATGATCTTCTTGTGGTGAGATCCACACCCTTTAAGGGTTAGTGTCGAGGGAAACCCGTGGAAAAGGATTCTATTGAAGCAGGCCGCTTCTTTGTGGACCATTTCTCCCATTCTACGCTATCCACACCGCCGTAGGGAGTTTCTCATGGGAACGGAATGTGTCGGCGAGTCCGGACATTTTTGGACTGACCGACAAACGAGCCAGTCGGTTCCTTTGATCCGTACCCTAACGAGAAGGAATTTGTCCCCAGCTGTAGGGTCGGCTATAAGAAGGGGACTGCAAGAGATTTTCTGGACTTCTGAGTCGGACTTCTGGAGAGAGCGTACGGTGTGCCTCTTTCGTATGATCTGTGATTGATCTCTGTGCAAGAAAACGAGTGATGATTTTTCACTCTCCTCAGTTTTAAAACTGCATTCCTTCATGTAAAAAGTGTACATATTTTATCTATCCAAGAGATAATAAAATTATTTTTATTCTAAAAATATTCTATGTTTGGCTGGGCATAACGTCACAGCAATAGAATATAAAGTGGTGGCAGCGGTGTTGATTCGATCCCGCCACCTGAAGATTCCTTCGGTTTATGATATCACTGTTCCTGAGTTAACACAATCGTGCATCTTTTAAAACCGTCCGGTCCTGGAGGCAAGTCATTGCCTGAATTGATAACATCGGATTCCAGATCGTTGGCTAGTGCAACAGTATCTTCGTCAGCGTAGTTTCCAGTTCCATGTGCAAGCGCCATCGTTAGTGATCGTGAGGCGGTGCAACAGTATCTTCGTCAGCGTAGTTTCCAGTTCTATGTGCCAGCACCACGTTGCTGATATTTAAGGCAGTGCAACAGAGTGTCCTTCAATATCTACCAACTACGTCTATGTGTGCCGTCGTTCCTGAGTGCAGTGCGTTCGTCATAAAAATTTACCTCCTACATTTGACTTGGCCATAGTATCTGATCGTCGAATCTGTGAGTACCCTTGATTTTCGTTTTTCTACTGAGTTCTGGGGCAGCATGTTTCTTTTGTTGTGGTTATAAATGTGTGTTTAATTAATTTCCCTTAAATTTTGACTGTTGTTCTTTGTGAAGAGATACATATTTAGCTTGGCTATTGAATGTGATTTACGTTAAATTTGAACTTTGTTGAGCGTAATTAGGCTAAATTATTATTTTTTCTGTGTATTGCAAGTAATTATTGAGTTGAACCATGACTTACTTAGCCAGAGCTTTAAAAAATGATTTAATTCTTCTCCAGAAGACCTAGGAATTCGTGCCGGGTCTGAAATGAATAAGAGTGAAATCATAAAGTTAATTAGGGAAAATGTAGATTACGATGAAGAATGCACAAAGGCTATGTTAGAAATGATCCAGTAAGAGAAAAAAAGGGAATTAGAGAGGGACGAAGGGGGAAAAGAACGGAATTACGAGCTAGAAAGATTAAGAATTACAAATATTGACAACCGTAGGGAATCTACTCCAAATCCATTTGAGCAATCTCAAAGGAGAGCTTCCCCGGAGATGAAAAAGATGATGCCTAAGTTTAACCTAGAGGAGACCGACATAAGCTTATACCTAAATATGTTTGAGCTTCAGGCAAAGAATATAGGGATTGTCGAGTCAGAATGGGCATCACAACTGTTATCTATATTACCACTAGAAATAGGGCAGATAGTTTTGCGGGAGTCAGAACAAAACTCACGAGACTATCAACGTGTTAAACAAATTCTATTAGAAAGATTCAAATTGATCCCCGAAACCTTCAGACAAAAATTCGTACAGCACACTCGAAAGACAAATTCGAGATGGGTCGATTTTTCATACGAATTGCAGAGTTATCTGGAGGGATGGATTAAAGGGTTAAAGATTGAATCTTTCGAGGGTCTAAAACAACTCATGATTGCGGACCAAATTAAAAGGCGAGCCAATAGCGACGTTCGCGAACATTTCTTAGATGAGTGGGGCGATATTGTATCCCCGACAGAATTAGCGGAAAAATTAGACCGTTATGAATCTGTGCGTCAGCACAAAAAGAAGGAAGTTCAGGTGCGGAAACCAATTGAGGGACCTTTTAAAAATATGGGGAAGGAAAATTTCGGGAAAACAAACGAACGGCTTTATGGCGCTCCGCACAGACGATCAAATTCCTTTGAAGAAAAAAAATTTAAAGAGTTTGAGAGACTAAAAACACCTAGGTGTTATAACTGTAATTCCGAAGAGCATTTGAGGCCAAATTGCCGGCTGCTCAAGAGAAGGGGATCAGAGCCCCTAAATAACATAAGTCTTCCGACGATGTCGAAAAATGGTTGAGAACATATTTGAGTTCTGCAAAAGTAAATGGGTTCCCAATTACCATTCTGAGGGATTCCGGGGCAACATTCGATCTGGTAGCCCAAAAATATGCTCCTCCCGGAACATTTACCGGTAAGGTTGTATTTTTGAAACAACCTCTTGATGTTCAGCCAAAGTGCCTACCGGTAGCAAAAATTGAATTAGAGGGTTATTTTGGCAGGGTCACTCCAAAGGCTGCGGTGTTTGAAAACGCCTTGAACCAAGATATATACATTTTGGGAAATCGCACTTATGAACTGATTCGCGAAAATGCGGGGAAAAGGGGCAAATTAAAGGAAATCAATGCGCTTACGCGTTCACAAAGTAAGCGTGAACAAACTCATGTAGAAAACGCTGAGAAAATCCCAAGTTTGGTTGAAATGGAGGGGACCGATAACCCATCCTTACAATCTGCTATTGTGAGTAAAAAGGGGACATGTCAAGAGGACGACCCGGCAATCATTAACAGCGATATTCCCGACTGTGAACAACGGTTTCTATTATTGAACCAGGACTCTGGAACGGGGGGTGAAAAGTTGACCTGTGAGCCGGGAGAGTTGGGGAAGTTACAAATAGATTGCAGCAGTCTTCAGGCCATTTGGGAAGGACTGAAGAAAAAAGAAGTGGTAGGATCGAATCTGTATTCTGTTGAAAACGGGATTCTGTACCGAATACAAAACACGCACTTGGGGGAAGCGCGTAAACTAATTGTTGTTCCGAAAGTATTTCGGGAAAGATTAAAGGAATTATGTCACAATGTGGGGGCTTCACATTTGGGAGTGACGAAGTCACGTGACCGATTGGCACGGAATTTCTTCTGGCCGGGGAGTCACAAAGAGATCGACGAATATGTACGTTCGTGCGATTCTTGCCAAAGAGCGGGAAAGGCCTTTGACAAAAAGAAGGCTCCCATGAAGCTAGTGCCCATAATTCGTGAGGTTTTTTTCGAAGATTAACATTGACGCTTGCGGACCATTGCCGCTTACCGAAAATGGAAACCGGTATATGATTACGGCAATCTGTCTTTCCTCCAAAAACCCAGAGGCTGTGCCCGTCAAAGACATTAGTTCTGTCTCTGTGACCGACGCGTTGTTGTTGCAAATTTTTAGCCTCCTTGGATTTCCGAGGGAGGTACAATGTGATAACGGCACTTCCTTTACTAACAATTTTACGACGGAATTTTTTTCGCGGTTTGGAATAAAGGTTGCCCATAGTTCTGTAGCGCATCCCCAATCGAACCCAGTAGAAAGGTTTCACCGAACCCTTAAGCGGTTGTTGCGAGTCCTGTACATTGAGGCAAATAATGAATGGGATAGACATTTACCAGCGGCTCTACTTGCGTTAAGAACAGCTACGCATGAGTCGGTAGGATTTTCGCCGTCGGAGTTGGTTTTGGGAAAAAATCTGAGAACCCCTAAAGTGCTATTGTATGAGCATTGGGCTGGGTCAGGAGAAACCGAAAATCCCGTTACCGAACATGTTTTCAGCATTCTAAATAGGCTAAAGCGAGATCAGGACCTAGCCGCTGAAAAAATGGCAGAAATGCAGAAAAAAAAGAAAATTGTGGTATGACCGAAACGCCGTTAAAAGGGAATTTAAAGTGGGCGATCAAGTTTTGGTGTTGGCCACTACCAGGCCAAACAAGCTATCCGTTCAGTGGGTCGAGCCGGCAGTGGTTGAGTCGAAACTTTCAGAAACCAACTAAATTGTGCACTTGAGCGAAGGTAGAGAACGGTCGCAGATTTATCATATAAATATGCTTAAACCATACCACAAACGACCGGAACTAATAAACCTTGTATTAGCGGGTGGAAATGAAATAGAACCTACAGATGAGGATTGGGAATTTTCAAATGTAAACGATAATCCCAATGTATTTAACATCGAAGAATTGATGGGAGGGAGCCACCTCAGGGAGAGATTAGACGAGAAACAATTGAGGCAATTGACCAATCTTCTGATGCAACATCGTCACATCTTCTCAGAGACCCCTGGAGTTACTAATTTAGTCGCACATGACATTGAATTAACCACGGAGGAACCTATCAGGACCCGGGCTTACAGGGCATCTCATCGTCAGAATGAGATATTAAAGAGGGAAATAGAAAAGATGCTTCGTATGGGAATCATAGAATTGGGGGAATCAGAATACGCTTCCCCTATGATACTTGTGGAAGTGCCTGGAAAAGATCCTCGTCCATGCATAGACTACGGGAAGCTTAACGAGATTTCGAGGACGCAATTTTTCCCTTTGCCGAACATTGAAGAACGTGTAGAACGCGTATCGTCGGCTAAATATATAACAGTACTCGACTTATGCAAAGGGTACTGGCAAATCCCCTTAAGTAAAAGTAAAAGGGCCCAACAAATTGCTGCCTTCGTGACCTCCTTCGGGACATATAGGCCGCTGCGAATGCCCTTTGAACTTAAAAATGCCCCGTACTTCTTCAGTAAGCTGATGGCAGATATTTTGCAAGGCTGTGATGAATTCGCGGTACCGTACCTAGATGATATAGCTATATTTTCTGCAGATTGGGAAACTCATATTCGAGATGTGAGAGAAGTACTCGGGAGGCTAGGAAAAGCCAACCTTAAGGTAAAACCGGCTAAATGCAAATTCGCCCAAGATCGTGTGCAATATTTAGATCATGTCGTAGGTAGTGGTATCAGGTATCCTGCGGAAGCGAAAATTCAGTGTATAAAAAAAATTTCCTCAACCTAAGACAAAAAAACAAATGCGAGCTTTCCTGGGATTGACTGGATATTATAGCCGCTACGTTAAGAATTATGCTAACATCGCGACTCCACTAACCGACACTTTAAAGGGGAAAGAGAAACAGGGCTTGATAAAATGGTCACTAGCGTGTGAAAGTGCATTTGCCACCCTTAAGGCAAATCTAATAAAATTTCCCATATTGTTTGCGCCTGACTTTGAACGAGAATTCATCATACAGTGTGATGCCTCTGACTCTGCAATCGGGGTGGTCTTGACACAAATGTTTGGGACAGAAGAACATCCAATCTTATATCTTAGTCGAAAATTTAGCCCTGCAGAAAAAAACTATTCTACCATCGAACGCGAATGTTCAGCTATCATTTTCGCCATTCGTAAACTGCATTTTTACATAGATGGCACCAGTTTTAAAATTGTCAGTGATCATAAACCACTTAAATGGCTAAAGACTCACTCTGGCACGAATTCTAGGATTCTCCGATGGTCATTAATACTACAACCGTATAACTTGGAAATCGAACACAGGGCCGGTAAACTAAACCAAAATGCAGATACGCTTAGCCGTATAACAGGAGAATAATGTGTAAAGGCTTTTGATTTCTGCATCTGTAAAAATATTTATTTCTTGTGTGTTTAAACCGAGCTTGTTGTATTGGATATGTTCCTTGCTATAACCTAGGGATTATGTTAATTTGTATGTATATGTATATTTGAAAAATTGTATGTGTGTAATTAAGTCATAATGCTGCCTGCCTCAGATCTCAGCGAAGGGCGAAATTTATGGCCTGGATATCTCACCAAGGTAACCTGTAATTATTATCTAAGTGTGGGGGAGTTGTGGTGTGATCCACACCATTTAAGGGTTAGTGTCGAGGGAAACCCGTGGAAAAGGATTCTATTGAAGCAGGCCGCTTCTTTGTGGACCATTTCTCCCATTCTACGCTATCCACACCGCCGTAGGGAGTTTCTCATGGGAACGGAATGTGTCGGCGAGTCCGGACATTTTTGGACTGACCGACAAACGAGCCAGTCGGTTCCTTTGATCCGTACCCTAACGAGAAGGAATTTGTCCCCAGCTGTAGGGTCGGCTATAAGAAGGGGACTGCAAGAGATTTTCTGGACTTCTGAGTCGGACTTCTGGAGAGAGCGTAAGGTGTGCCTCTTTCGTATGATCTGTGATTGATCTCTGTGCAAGAAAACGAGTGATGATTTTTCACTCTCCTCAGTTTTAAAACTGCATTCCTTCATGTAAAAAGTGTACATATTTTATCTATCCAAGAGATAATAAAATTATTTTTATTCTAAAAATATTCAATGTTTGGCTGGGCATAACGTCACATTCTGAAGAAAATAGGGGTCAAAATTTTAAAATATCTTTACTACAAAGTGTGGCTTCCCGCTTTAATCGTAATCTGACCGTGGTTAAAAATTACGTGGTGTTGTCCTCGAATCTTTCCCTTCAAGTTTGACCCCGGACCGTCGCCAATAGATCTATGTGTAGATCCCAGTGTGTCGTTAATTGAAATACCTGCTTTCCTACCCACCCGTTTTAATTTAACATAACCTACGATTTTATTTTAACTTTACAGGTCAAAATGAATATATAGTTATAATTAATTACCCATGACTAGTGATATTTTACCAGAAATAAATAATTCATTAAACCGAACTCGTAAAAGACGGATCAACATTTCTCAAACACATAAAAAACAAACAGAATTGATATTTCGGTCGTGGAAAAAGTGCTGATTTATGAAAAACGAAAGGTATGAGCAAACGCTTCGATTTGTTATGCTGAACACATTTATAAATAGCGCAATTAAAAAAAAAGACTTTTAAATAATATTGATTAAAGTAATAGTGATTTACATTTGCAAAAAGTTCACGTATACTTATAATACTCAGAAAATTTTAAATATGAACGCAATATTTCACTGCTTTAACTCAAATGCACAAATATAGAATTCGAAAGCAAAATTATAAAATAAAGAAGTAATTCTAGCGTTTCCAGATATCGAGTATCAAAATTACGCTTTTGTGACCGATGAGTTTTTCGATTTTCTTTTCGTGTTCCATTACAAAATGTATGTTAAGTTAAATTAAATATAGTTAAAATATACTTATATCGTCAATCAAATATTAATGAATTATATTTATATAGTGGATAAACATGTAAAAATGTTAAAAATGTATGTGTTAGAATTTAATTTCTTTAAATATAATTATTTGATAATAATTGCTTTTCCAGTTATACCGGTAAGACAATTTCAACTGCGTAATGGTAATAAAACTTACTGTTTTTCTTAATGGGTATTTTGAATTGTTTTTTGCCCATTGAACACCCAAGGCAAATAGAACAGGGGATTGATATGTAATTTGGTTCGTATATATATATACAGGGTGTTTCAGTGAACCATTTCAGAACTTCTAAGAGGGGTAGGGTACATCCTGGCGAACCAAAATCATATACCAATGGGCAGTCAGAAATGCTTTCCTGACGCGGTAGATGGCGTTGTGCGAAAATCCCGAGCTTTCGTGTAGGGAATCTTCATTTCGCATAAGAACGCCAAGTTAGTAGGATGGATGATTACACGATCGCAGAGTTAGCCGATATGCATTTGGCGTACGGGGCTGCAAATTGTAGTGGGCCAGCCACACAGCGTTTGTACGCGGAACGATATCCGACGAGGCGTATCCCCAGTCATAATTTCTTTGCAAGACTGCACCAGAGGTTAGCTGAGACAGGTTCATTAGAAAGAGCTGACAGGGACAGGGTAAGAACAGCACGGACTGCAGAGGTCGAACAGAATGTGCTGCAGCATGTACAGGGGAATTGCCACAACTTTTGAGAGATGAACAGATTTCTGCATCGACGCAACAGACAATGTGGTTCCAACACGATGGAGCCCCTGCCCATTATAGCGGAGATGTTCGTAACTACCTGGATGTCACATTTGGTCAGCAGTGGATCGGACGTGGTGGTCCCGTGCGTTGGCCTGCTCGGTCACCCGACCTATCATGTCTTGATTTTTATTTCTGGGGTCATCTGAAATCGCTAGTTTATGACACCCCTGTTGACAATGTTGAGGACCTGGTTGCAAGAATTGCAGTAGCTGCCGGAGAAATTCGAGATACGCCTGGAGTATTCCAGAATGTTCGGATGTCCATGCGTCGAAGATATGAGGCGTGCATTGTAGCCCGTGGAAGAAACTTCGAACACTTACTTTAATCCATGTACCTTTTGCTTCTTTTCATGTATTATTAAAACGATTTCTCACCTACGGTCTCTTTTCTTTACGGTGCTTCTGTGTACAACACCGGTTCAGGAAAGCATTTCCGACCCCATATTGCTATATGATTTCGAGTTGTCAGGATGTACCCTACCCCTCTTAGAAGTTCTGAAACGGTTCAATGAAACACCCTGTATATATATATATATATATATATATATATATATATATATATATATATATATATATATATATATATATATATATATATATATATATATATATATATATATATATATATATATATATATATATATATATATATATATATATATATATATATATATCTTGTATAGGGCAAAACTTAATTTAAACAATCCTTTCGCTCTTAAACTCAATCAACCTAGTATTACTTACAGGTATCTTACGGTTCTAAAAATTAAGAAGAGTGATTGATAAAATTTTCCATAAAATTCAAGCACTTTCATGTACAATAATTTTTTAATTTTTGTCACTTTTTGCTTTAATTGTTTGCTTCTGATTACCTCTTTATATAAAACAGATTTGGTGTTTGCCATTATGTTTTCCATACAAAACTACAATCCAAACCAAATTTGGTATACTTATATATATATATATATATATAAGTATACCAAATAAGTTTAAATTAAGTTGCGCCGTATACAAGAGAGAACATCAATTATTAGACATAGCTATCAGGAAAGGTTTACAGAAAGGACAGAAATACGTCCATGGCCCCTACAGCTCGCAGGTTGCTAGCACATGGGCAAACCCACTGAGCCACAGTGGCCCAAGAAGTCCTTGTTCAATTCTCCTGTGTCCAAAGAACTTTCTTTTCCGCTAATATGAAGATTATATATAAATGGGAACTTGAAAACTCACAAATAGAAAAATGTATGCTTATTCAATTTAAATTAAATTGGTAAAAATACTCTTTCACCAGCTGCATACATATGTGGCACATGCGTGGAGAGCTGTAAGGATTCTCTCTTTTTCCCATCATATAGTTTCAGACATTTTCTTAAATTGTATTTTTATTAAAATTAAGGACAACACACTTAAGAACATGGTTCCGGCCCATCGCAAAATTGGAGATTGAAAATTTCGCCACTAAATAACTATTTGGATAGACTACGACGGGTTCCCATATTCCTTAAATATTGCCATTATTAGCGATGGCACCATGTTCTTTAGTCTAACCAAATTGAGTAAAATACTATGGAAATTAAGATTTATTTAAACTTGAAAGTTACTTAGATGACATTATTTTGCTAGACCGTTAAATCTTGATAGTACAGGAGAAAGCAAGCTTTTTCTACAAGAGAAGACAATTGTTCGTAATAAGACGTTTAAGTTTAAACTATGAGATATTTATGAAGGGTTCGAAATAGTAACGGTTAACATTTTCCTCAAAGTGTTGAGAAAAATCTCCTCAGTTTTAAAGTGTAACAGCACTTTGATTACATTCGAAAATAATTTCTATGTCGGTAAAGAAGAATTTATTTCGCCAAGTGAGGACAACCAAGCATCATTCGTTAAGTCTAAAATTGAATATAATTGTGAGAATGTTTCATACAGAAATTCGTAATTTTTATGTGATAAATTACAAATTCTTTCTGGGGAGAACCATTAACTGTCCTCTTTAGGATTTACCTATTTAGTGGTCTCCCTTGGGCGTTGATCAGGTTCTAAAACTCACCGAATTGGCTTTTCTGGTACAGTGGATAGATATTTGGAAATTATATTTATCTTGTTGGTATGCAGTTCCAGGAGATCTCCTGTGTAACTCCTATATAACATCTAGGTTCAACCATTTTAGAGTTGGTCTTGAAAGTTAGCAACGCAAGTTGAAAGTTAGAATGAGCTTGTGAGGGTAAGGGGTATTGCATTGGTACTTCCTACCATGCATAGGAGTTGGTTGATTTGATGTAATCCGAATCTTTGGGAATAGATTGAGGAATAGGGAACGTAGCCAGTTACATTCTATAATAAACTTTTACCTTTGATTAGGATGGAATGAAGTTGTGAAGAATTGGAAGGGGTGTTCAGTGAACTGTGTCCTCCGTGTTCCATTCTACCCCCTTCACAATTTTCGAGAATGTGGTCTCTATTGAATCTCTTGAAGTATGATGCTGGAAGGGCCTCGTGTCTGCTCTTGGTGGTCATCTTTAGGTGGAGTTGTCGTTCACGGTAAGACGTTTGTCGCCAACTAATTTTTGTAGCCAATGAAACAAGGCAAAAAATACCATTCAGAGCGTGGAGTGCGAGAAATTTTGCAGATAGGGTTGACATAACAAAAACGGCAGATGTGAAGAAAAACCGCAAAAGGTGAAGGTTACAATATTTGGCGACAAATCGCCTTCTTACCGTGAACGACAGTTCCACCCATCTTTGTTTGCTACGTCATCAGTAGAAAGAATAAAAGCCTTTTCGTTTTTTGCTAATAGATTAGACAAGATAACATTTCATTAAATATTTATTTACTCGTGAATAGGCTGTATGTAAAAATGTATGTCGTATTTTTTACTTATACGCACGAAATATTCTAAATGAAGTGAAGTATTCAACATTTATTAACAATTATAAAATTTTGAGTTATTGAAATAGTTTAAAAAATGTCATTAACATTCATTTGTAATAACTATGGATAGTGAATCAACGAGATATGTGTATGAATATTTTCTTTCCTTAGCTAATTAACTTTGGTTTAAAATGCCAGAGTCAATTTCGAAATAATTTATGATTACTGCATATTTACATAGATACTTACAAAGTTTCTTATAGAATGCTTCGAAAATTGTTTGTTCTTTATTGGATGATTTATTTTAAATGCATTGTATACTTTACAGTTGATATCTCCGCAAAATTCGGTGTTTAGTTTTCGGATGCTCATAACTTTGTGATTGTTTAATCTTCAGAAGTGCTCCATATTCGTACAAAAATGAGTTCACAATAATACATTTTGCAATTTCACTGTGTGGAATGAATCACAGAATTTCACCATATATTGATAGACAATAATTTGCAAGAATGTAATGAATGCCGTACATATGAGAAACAATTGCTAAACTATTGTTGAGAACAAACTTTGATTACGAAACACATGTCTTATGGTACTTTAAATAAATAAAAATAATAATATTTAAATGGAACCACATTTAACAACAGGATTAATTTTTTGAAATCCGTGGCCTTTGAAAATGAAAAATAATATTAAGTTAAACTTATAGTACATAATTCATCAGTTAAAAATACCTATGAAATATTAAGATAGTAAATATTTCTGTATCTAACTCTGAACATAATTTTGAGAAGTCACAGGCTGATATTTCATGGAGGTTTCCTAAACATAACCTCCCCATCAGAATAAATTAGTATGTAGCAATTGAGTAAAATGTATGTTCAAAACTGGAATGTATACTTACTTCTCATCTTGTTCTGACGTTAAAGTAAAAATAATCCATAAATTGAAAAAAAAAATAAAGTTGCATTAAACTTTCGTTTACCCAAAGACATACCTAAACTTGATTTAGTGAGGTTATGACCGACAAAAGACACATATGGCTTGAGATTTTATAGATCTAGATTCTGTAGGGTGGACAGACATGTTACAAGGTGTTGAGCATAGTATGGGTCTTCTCATTTGTAACAGGTTACATGACATTAAAAAACATTGTTTACGTATTTAGGTAACCGAAACTCTACAAAAGGCGTAACAAACTGTATTCACAACTCTCCTTAAATTTGTAAATATTTCCTGTGAAAAAAGGATCATCTTCCATACTGAAAAGAATAAAAGAATACACCAGTTACATTTATATTGATTTAACGATCACAACAAATGAGAACTGTCGTTTTTGAGCTGGAACATGCTTTTTCTATGTAATTCGGACGCGATGTCTCTTGATTTACTTATCAAATACTATTTTATCACATCGCCAATGCAATATATCATTAGTTCTTATCAGAAATGCTACAAATTTAATACTATACGAGTACAGTAAACTCCCTCGATTATACGCGGGATTATTATCCTCTTAGCAGCTTATTCGCGGTCACTTAGGGAAAAAATGTTACCGAAAAAACTTCAATCTCGAATAAAAAAGAGGTGTTTTAACACACACACAAAAAAAAATTAACTGATTATTTTTGTAAATATGTAAATGAACACACCTTTAAGTACCGAAATCTACTGTTTATTAAAACATAATTATATGTATAGGCACACCACTGCAAATAAAAATTGTTAAAAAACACTTTTGTGTTGATCCGTGGTTGCAACGCCACACTATTCTGCGTATAATCAAGAGTTAACTACACTGGGGAAATTATTCAAACTAATAACTGTAAGGTAGGAAAGGTAGGTATAACGTTGCTCTGTAGCAATAGCACGGGATATTGGCCAAGGTCCGGTATCAATCGAAGGGAACGACAAGACTTTTACCATAGGAAAAAAAAAAGGTAACGAATACAGTATTGAGTTCATATTTTTGGTCTAAAGATAGAACACTAACGGATTGATGTATGAAATCGTAAAATCAAATATTTCAAACAAAAATGTGCTTGGATTTCAATATTTTACTAAACAGTTATTAAAAATAAAAGTCTTATTAGTACATTAATTCTCCCATAAGAATTTCCGAAGCAAGATAAACGTTTTACTGCGACTTTTATCGTTTTTATACAAAACGAGTGGGGTGCCGTATCAGGTGTTGTTCTTGTCATCTGACAGTGGTTCAAAATTACGAGGCGTTGTCCTTAGATCTTGGAAGGATCCCTTACAGTCACCAGTAGCAAGTTATGCTGTTCTATTCCGACGTTCATTAACTACCAATCTACATGCCCAATTAGTTGGATTTCATATTCAATTAAAATGACTAAAGCCGATTCTACAAAAGTTTTCAATGTTTGAGTGAAGAATTCCACCACCATAGAGTAAATTAAAATCAAATTATACAGCTACTTAAAGGTATAAATACAAACATATAAGCTGCATTCATATGTAATTCACCCGTTCGGTTCACATTTTACACGCATTCTTCGAAAAACATTAATTACAAACACTAAAGTTCTGAATGAACACGAATGAATACTACGAACGTTAAGGGATATTTCATTTGCACTGTGCTTTCCTGGCAGGTGTTTGCATATAGATTTCCCCACTAATGCAGTGTTGTCTAAATGGGTTCGCCCACAGCATTGGGAAATTGCGAGTTGTAGGTTAGATTCCTCCCTGGGTATATCTCTCTCTTTCGTAAAACTTTCCTTGTGTGTGTAGGTAGCCAAGTAGCTGAATTTACGTCGAAATGAAACAAAATGGGCTATTGGCGATAGTCCGGGATCAATTCCAAAAGGAGATACCCTCGTAACTTTGAATCAGGGACGTTCAAATGACGAGGTAAATTGCCCAATTGGCACACAATCTCCAAACTTCCACACTACAACAATGTGAAGACATTTAAATTCACAACCGATTGAACGTGCATCAGACACGGTCTTTGGTTGTATTAGCTTCGAATAAGCAACCCTTCACTTACTACCGCTCCATACCACCGCAAAATAAGCTACTTTAACAACTGTTTCATTGAATGGGTTTGTCCATTACTTGACGTCTGTCTTGTGTGCTTCAGCTTTGCCAAGTATTGTCATTGTGCAAAGGAACTCAACCTTGTTAGGTTAATCGAAGTGTATTAAATGCATGGGTATTTAGATGTGTTTGCTAGAAATTTGCTTAAGAATGAAAATTGTAATGTCAAATAATTTTTGACTAAGTTACAATATGTGTAACACAGTAAGCATTAAATTTAACGAAGAAATATTGAGTTCAATTTATGTGATACTTATTCAATCAAACAGGCCGATACAATGTTAAGACTGGACAGACTGGCACTGATTAGGTCATTTCTTTAATTACTACGTTTATTCAAGTAGGTATTCAAAATTTAACTAATATGTGTTCAGCCGTTAGGACATAGTAAAGATACATACGGTACAGACATAAAATGCAGAAGACACTAGCTCTGCTTTAACATTTTAACTGCCAATGTTCCAAAGGAGAACATTTTTTCGAGAAATTTTTTAATAAGTTAATTCTTTGCTTAGAATATTCATACTTGCCGAAATGCCACATAGTAATCTGAATTTACTTTAGGTACCACCGTTTTTCAAAAAATAAATTCAGCTTTTTTTATAGAATTTAGGTCAAATTTACTGAATTTGTGAACTTCAAAGTGTCATGCAAATTTTAGTTTCTTCAATTTGTAAAATAAGTTCAAATTTTTTTTTCGGCGTGATTTGGTAGTCAAGAGACATATATTCTCTTACAAACTGACAAAATATTTCCAAGTGTCATTTGTAGGAAGTAATTGTTACAATAATTTTGATGTTCACAAATGGGAACATTCGTGTTTGGGGTATAGTGTTTGAGGGGATTTTTTTTAACTCGCTAAATTTCAGTCAATAGTCTTTTTTTTTTAATTATCACAATTCTTCTGCTATGGGTGACTTAATAAAAGTGGTGGCTGATTTTTTCATACTTTCAGCTGGTATTTTTGTATCTGCATTAGCCTAACATCCGTTTTCTCTGCAAACCGTGACACTCTATTGTAAGGTAATCACATTGTTACAGTTATAAATGTTTGTGATTGGGATTTTCTTACAAGACCTAAAGACTATTCACCTTACAAGAATAGTAACCACATTCCCCTTTGTTGAAATGGTTGGTTGAAATGTATCACGTGACTTACGGGTAGAAAAAGAGAGAAGCGCGTTTTGAATAACCTATGCAAATATCACATTTCAATAACATTCCTTTTCCAAGACTCGATGAAGGTGTGACCTGTAGTCGTTACGGTTTCAAACAATGAGTTTCATTCTCACGAAAGATTTTATGTCTCGACTATCTCAGAGAATGCTACTGTATAGTATACTCTGAACGCTGTAGTTTTAATAATTTTTTTACGTAATACGCCATTCCTAATAGGAATTGACTATTCAAGTGCTTCTCAGGTATCACTCCGTATCAACTACATCTCTCAGAGATACCTCGCAAGTTCCCGCGAGCCGCGCTGGAATTTTTCAATAGCCTATCCGATGACGAGCTCGAGGACGTAGACGATCCTGATCTTTGCATATTGCCATCTGACGAAAACGCAAATTTGAGTGATTATGAACACATCAACGATGGAGTTTTGAATAAGGTTCGTCCTCAAGATGTTTGTGGCCAGATTGACCTGATGATTAACAATGAAGATGGTGATTCGACTATTTCAGACAACCGAATTACCGATTAGGGCAAAGATCAAAGGAGAAGCCCATCCTCATGTTCTGTTCCAAATGCAAAGAAGCGAAGACAAGAACCCAATCTCAGATGGAAAAGGGATACAACATTAGATAAAGATCTTTCCGGAAAAAGCCTCGAAAAGCTGGCTGAAAAATTTTCCGATATTGAGACAATGAATGCTCTGGAGTTATTCCACAAAATACTCACTATGAATTATGTACAACAACTAGTCAAGATAACAACGTTGTATACGCTGCAAAAGTGGCAGATAATAACAGTTAGCTGTGAAGATATTTTTCAGTTCCTAGGTCTACTTCTTTTGAGCGGTTACCACACGGTGCCTACAGAGGACTTATATAGGAGTAATTCTGAAGGCACATGTGTTACAATATTTCCTAAGATAATGGCTAGGGCAAGCTTTCGTCAGCTTAAAAAGTACCTTCATCTTGTTTACAACAATAAGGATATTCAACCGGGTGATAAACTAGAAAAGATTGCGCCAATATACGTTGAATTGTGTAGAAACTTGATTCAGTTTGGAGTTTTTCACGATAAACTCAACATTGACGGATCAATGGTGCCGTATTACGGACATAATTCTTGTATGATGCTTATTCGCGGAAATCCCTTCAGATTTGGGTACAAAATTTGGATTATATGCTCATCTGTATAGGATGGAAATTTACTCAGGGAAACACGGTGGTACCAAAGAAGAGGCTCCACTAGGATCAAGGGTCGTCTCAGCAAGACCAGGACCACGATCTCATCTACCAGTTCACCTTAGAAAGACGGACGCACACTATCTCATCGCTTGTACCCAAGGACGTTGCGCATTGTGCAAGAAGAATGTCAGAAAGCAGAGTGCCTCGCATGCAAAAAGCAGATGTATTCATCTTGCTTCCCCCGTACCACTGGCAATAAGAGAAAAATGTACTTCCTTTCGAAGAGAAATGTATAAAAGTATGTAATAGAAACTAAAATTAGTTCTCCTTTTGAGTCTATTGCAAATAAATTACCTTTCGGGAAAAATGTCCCTATTTACTTTATCACAACTTACTTGTTCCCAAATGGGAACATTCTCAAAATCATACTTGGGATTTTTTTCCCGCCAATAAAGGTCTGGAACAGTTATACTAGCAGTAAAATAAGCCATTTGAGCGAAAAAATAAAATAAAATATTTGAAAAACGAATTGCGGCGTTTAAAAGGTTAAAATAGCACATAAAGAATAACCTGGAAGTTAGAAAAAAATATAAATGTACAAAAACCCATTTCATATGTAAATAAATTCATTCTCTTGTTTACTTTTGCGTTAAGTGAGAAATACAGTAATGATAATTTACGAAAAGTAAATAATGCCCACATGAAAATGACCATGTTGCATTTAAAGTTGTGTATTTTAAGTGCATTTTTTGCAAACAATATCAACTGTTCTGGTGGTTGTAGGTATTACGTCATCAAAAAAAAAACGGACTAGACCTTAATGAACCTAGAAATGTCGTCATTGTAAAGAAAAACTGATGACATATTTATCACTTCATTATAAAATTAGAAAGCATCTGCATGACGAGGTATCGTGTCCTTAGTAAACTTCTTCAGATCGTGATGGACTAGTTATCTCGTAGAAACCACATGGGGATTAAAAAGTAACTAATAACCTCAAAATCCAGTTATACGTATGAAAACCTTATACAAAAGTATTTTGTAATTCAATATCTGATGCTTCTTCGACGCCGAAATATAACCTGTAATTTATTCTGAGATTTGATAAAAAAAAAAAGCTTAAAATGTTTTGGAATAAAAAAAACCATCATACGAGTTAAATTTTTCAACCAGAAAGCAAAAGGAATTATAAGTATGTTCGGCCTAAACCCAATTACCTTTACGCAATAATAAAAATGTATAGCGTATCTTATTTTCATAGATCTATTTCAAAAAAAGAATAAACCAAATTAGAATTGAAATGAATCCAATCAGGTCCTGAAAGAAAATTATCTTCCAACTTTTGTCGAAAATTAGTTTTAGATGGCATATCTCAAGAGAGTTACTTTCCGAGAGTTATACTTGGTACTTTCCAAATGCCACCGCCATTATTTTCTTTGAGCTCTTTATGATCCGACTTGAGCATTTGCATTGCAAATTGGTTTTGTATTCCAAGAAATTAATTGTATTTAAAGTGTGTATATGCATCTTTTTATTTGCTTAGAAGAAAGAACAAACGATGAATCCGACTTGTTTATTCCAAATAAGTTTCACAAAAGCCCATTAACCCATCTTTTAAGTTATGAGTATTGCAAAATTGTCAATCTGTAATATGGGGGGGCTCCATGGGTGACATGAGTTTATTTTTCTCAAGAGGAACATCGTCAAATCAGGTTTGTAAATCCCTTGATTCAGTAAATGAAATTACCGCTCTCAATAATGAATATTTGGAAACTTTTTCAGTACATCTAGAAATGAAAGAAAAGTGTTTTTTTAAAGAATTCATTAAAATATTAAGCTTTATGCGTAAACAAGATTGTTTAAAAATATTCTACAAAGAAATGTTGAGCATGCTAGTACAGCAGGTAAAAATATTCGGGCAGCTCCAAGTTTTTATCGCTGATTTAATTAGTTTTACAAAGTTGTATTCGCAATTACGATTTAAAATTTAACCATGTAAGAGCTCGGTTCTTCTATTTTAGTATCTCAATCGAATGTTCGAGTAATTATAAAAAGCTTTTAGTACTTAAAATATAACATAACTTATGAAGTCAACACACAAAAATATCAGCCTATTTTTCATAAAAAGTACAAATGTTAAGTACAAACATAAAAATCAATATAATACATTAATTTCTTTTTTTTTTAAATTTTGTTTTAACCTTTAGATAAATTTTAAGTCTAAATATAAATGTTGATAGACGTAGTCTATCATTAAACCGATTTTATTATCCTTTGTCGTATGGTAGATTTTAAATAGATTTCTCTTCATAGATTACTTCACTTCATCAATAGATTTCATAGATGATATAAAAAGGTGTGATTTCTTCAGATTTCTCATAAACGTAATGGTGGGATACTAATATATAAAATGAGGTCTGATTTTAAGTTGTTCTTTCATCTTTTACATACTTATCAAACTTTTTGTGTATCCAAATTACCCTCCCGACCTTACCTTTTCTGAAAACGCTTCATTTTCCCCTCTCTTTTCTTAATTTTCTACTATTTTTATACGAGTGCAATCAACTTCATACTATTGTATTATAAATCAAAACACACAAATAACCGTTTTATCAGCTAAATAATGATAAAAAAACATTTTGCTATTCAATAAAAAAGATAAACATATCCGTTGTAATACAAAGGCTGTTCGCACATTTTTTATGCAAAAGTAATAAATGCAGTTGTACTATGTTTTTAAAAGTCAAAATTATCGTCTGCGGCTTGAGAGTTTGTTTTTATTCAAAATGGCGTTTTTAACGAAGCAGTGGTTCGAAGGCAATATTTATGTTCTTTCCGAAGATAAATATTCATATTCCGTTATCCAAAAACGATGTGAGAATCGTGGTTTTGTGATATTTAAAGCGTCGATAGGTAATATCGTCAACAAGAAAGGAAAAAAACGTCAAATTGGAGCCTCAAGTGGGACAAAAATTCAAAACAAGTATCCAAGGAAGAAACGGACATCTTCGACTGTTGGAAAGGTACGTTGTTTTATGTTAAAAGAAAATCCCCCGAATCAAAGGACAGTTGCAAAATCATTAAAATGCTAGGTGTCCACTGTAAACAAAATGATAAACGCTGATTTTAATCTTAAGAAAGCGAAAAAACGCAATGTGTATCGTCTTTCTCCAAAGCATATCGCTGAACGCAGGACACGCTGCCGAATTCTATATGAGAAACACTTATCCAAAGAAAAATGGAAAGAAATTGTCACATTAGATGAATCATGGGGGTATTTCAATGATTGCAGCAAAAAAAGAGTCACTTATTGTCATAAAGGGGAGAAAAAAATTTAAGTACATGGTTCACAGAATCGAAAGAAAGTTTTTCTAAGGAATTTATGATTGTTGCTGGTTTTTTTTTTTTTTTTTTTTTTCCATATAATGACAAGTTAAAAATAAAGAGAGTGGAAACAAATGTCAAGATTAACTCCAAATACTATCAGGAACATATTTTATCGGCAATTATTCTGAATGAAATACCATCGCTTTACCCATAGTGCCATCAATCTGTGGAACTCCATCAAGTCAAAGCTAACAGTCACACATCAAAATCCACTGTAAATTTCCTAAAAGAAATGGAACAAAAAACCGGTATCAAGGCCATACCCTTCACTGATATCCCTACTAAATTTCCCGATGTATCACCTATGGATTTTTTTACTTTCGGACTTTTAAAATCTGCATTATCCAAACGTCGCTCCACAACCCTTACAGGACTGTGGAAAGCTGTTCAAGAGGAATGGGATAGAATACCTCTTCTGACACTTCAAAAGGCATTATTATCCTAAAAATTACGGTGTTGAAAGATATTTCAGAATAAGGGCTATCAAATAGAACATTTAAAACACAAGAATTTTATACAATTTAGTTTTGTGAATACAATATACATGGTCTAAAAAATGTGTGAATAGCTTCTGTAGTTCATCATTTTCATTATTATATATATATTTAATTATTCAGAAATAAATTCTTTTCTCGACATTCAATAAATTTGAAAAACCGAAAATCCACACGTGCTTCGGGAACGTTTGTTTTTATTATGTTTTTAGATTGCATGTCTTTAAAATCGGAGTCTGATTTCCATTAAATTTAAAAACAGTGGAAAACTTCGGGATTCGGTTTTCCCGAAAAGAGGCGATAACTTCCGAATTCAAATTGACAGTCACGAGTTATGTGCATCGGTTTTTATTTGACGCCGCTTCCCCGAGAGCGAAAGGAACGAAACAAAAGAAAAACACCGATAAAACGAGACAATTTATTGTATTTTCTACTCCACTAATTACTCTTATCTGAGGCAAAACCCGATAACGATGAAATCTCAGTTCCTCTTACAATCGATAAGGTTGCTTTTCCTCGCTCTCTCGGAGGACTGTTATCTATTCTTTTCCGCAAAACCCACCAAAATCACGACAGTACCGGCCGAAGATGGGGAACAAAACAAACAAAAAATCCCCCCAGAAACTGTAAAACGCGGCAAAAATACAAAAAAGTGGATGAAATCGGGTCTGACAAACGGAAGAACGGAATGAGAATCAATTAAAAGCAAAACGCAGTAAAAAAGCAAACTTTCCTCGGAGAGATTCAGAGGATTTTCACCCCAAATCACACTTATTTAAACAAGACTTTGATACATGGCGTTGCGTATGTGTGCATTGAAAAGATTTACGGCGAACGAAAAGAAGCTTTATTCTGCAAACGGAGCGGATTTGGACGAGTTAACAATTGATTGGGAATTACGACTTCCAGAGAACTAATTGTTTGTGAGAAAAATAACAATTCATTAGGGGGATGATTCCGAAAGAACTTGGCTTGCTCCACAGGAACTGGGAAAATGAATTTTCTGTTTGTGCCTGCAGTTTCCTCTAACGATCCTGAATAATTTAAGATATGTTAGTACATCAGCGCGCTTTATTCTTTTTTAAGTCAGGAAATTATTGTAAGCTGTATCATAATCCGGAAGAATTCGTTTACCGTTGTGTGTTTGTTTATTTTTTTAACAGCAACGGTAACAGAACTTCAGTGATTTTCTTTTTTTACTGGTGTCGTAGGTTTTTTACAGGTGTTGTGAAGAGTCAAAAGTTAATTCTAATTTATTTTTTTGCAAAATTCTATTCACATTAAAATTCGCAATAACATTAACATTCTAAGTGGTTTCTACGTTCATCAAGATCTGCCCAATTTGGCTTATGACGAGATATCTAGTCATCAAGATAATTCCGATTCTTTTTGAAGGTGAGATCACGATCTGATCACTTATCTTCTACTGTAGATATGTGTCTTTCCATCAAGATCTGGTTAGTTTAGACCTAATCTAATGAATGGTGAGACACTAATCACGAGACCTCGTCGAGGCAAGTCGCTAGGAGAGTTGGAAAATATCTTGTGTGATAAATTACACTCAATAAAACTCTAAACAGTGACTCAAACAACAGTTAATCTTGTATATCAATAATTGCGCTGTGTTAATGTTGCTGAAGTGAATATGCATAAAAGGAGGTCAAAGGTGAATACATGCAAAGTCTTAGAGATTTTAGTTTTCACCAACTTTGGTCACGAGTATTTTGTTAGGTGTGGCATGGATCACGGCTGCGATGTTCCAGGGACAGTGCTTCATGTCTTGGAAATTGTTGCGTAATTATTTTGGTTAATCGATGTACATGTATATAATAGGTCATGCACTCCCAGCGTTCACAAGATTTCTTCCTGTTCTGCCGTAGATATCCCAAATCTCTCCACTTACTGCTTCCACTTCCAATATAAATGCAGGTTTATAATCAATGCTCTAACAACCAATTTGTTACAAGAACAATGTCGTAGGTCCTTCCATTTTGTATTCGTTCACGTGACATCATGGTGATCGTCAATTACACATCTGGTCGACCGGTCTGCGACATTTAAGTGCTGTTAAACGATTCAAACAATGTGATTAATTTTGTAGAATACTTTTATTGCATTGCGTTTTAGTTATTATGTATAGTAAGCATTCTCATTTCAGTTCCGATATAGAAACCCCTAGATGTGGCATTCTATAAGGTGAAGTATAATATTTGAAATCGTAGCAGTTTCAGTTTTGCTGAGAAAAAAAACTAATACGTATTCTTCATGTACAAAGCTAGTTCAGAAAGCAAGTACCGTTTGCGCATATATCCCGCGCGTATCTGACAGTACGAAGGTCGCGCATGCGTAGTTAGATCCTTCAACTCGAGAACGAATTAGCCTAGCCATTTTGTTTGTTTACGTTAACATTTGAAGTCATTGTTTTTCGGTAATCTTGTTTAAAACAATCGATCGGCCCGCCAGCTGTGAAATAAGAGCCGTTGTCAAGTTTTTAAATGCGAGAAATATTCGACCTTGTGAAATTTAGCGTCAGATAAGTGAAACTTACTCAGAACGCGATGAGTGAAGGTATGGCGCTAAAGTAGATTAGGATATTTAACGAAGGAAGAGAAATGCCCACGACGAGGAGCGCAATGGACGCCCGTTGTTGATCACCGAAGAATTCGTACGCTGCCTCGATGAAAAAAGTTCGCTCCAATAGGCGATTCACGATTTCTGATTCGTCAATGAATTTTCAAGACATTTCACGATATTTATTACACAAAATTGTGACTGAATATTTGCACTAGAAAAATTGTATTCGCGATGGGTACCGAAAACACCAACGTACTGATATGAGACACCTGAAATGAAACGACAGTCATTGGAAAGGCAGAATACTGGTTTCCCGAAACCCAAGAAGTCAAAACCACATCTTTCTTCAAGAAAAATCGCGTGCACCGTGTTTTGGGAATGTCAAGGAATTTTGTTAACTGATTTCACAGCTGGAGGATTGATCGATTGTTTTAAACATGTTTACCAACAAACAATGACTTCAAATGTTAACGTAAACAAACAAAATGGCGAGGCAAATTCGTTCTAGAGGTGAAGGATGTAACCACGCATGCGCGAATTTCGTGCTGTCAGATGCGCGGGAGATATGCGCAAACGGTACTTACTTTCTGGACCAGCTTTGCATTTTAATTTTCTTTTATGTTCCTAATAATGAATTTACAAGAATATTACTACCTTCCTTAAATTGTAATGTTACGCAACTAGATGTTTATGTAAATATAATTTGGATAAGTCATAGATACTCAAATGCATATAATGAATTCTAAAGATATTAAAAAATAATTAATGAATCGTAAATTAATCTAAATGTATGAAAATTCCTATTGGTATACAAGTACCATCATATACAGTATTTTCCACTCTGTGGGATTACACATAATGTAAATCTATAATTTAATAGATATTTGGAAGAAGAACATGTTTTAATTCAAGTGTATAAAAGCGTGTCCTTGTAACAACACGAATTTAAATCACACTTGTTTCAGTAATTTTAAATAACTTATAATGCCTTGAATAATATGATTTAAAATAATCAATACACTGACATTTGCTGATATTTTTTACATACATTTAAATATATTATTTTCTTGAATACTAACACGATTTCATAGATTTAAAAAAGGCTTGGCGTTATAAAATAAAAGAAATGTTAAATGAATTAGAGCATTGTTTTTTGTAGGGCTATAAATTTAGGTAAAGGTAAGTTTATTAAAGTGTGTTGAGTATTGTAACTTTTCAAAAATATAGCTTCTCAGGCGTGCACGTTCAAATACAAGGTTAAAAATTTTCTCTAATTTGAGTTGATAGGAAATTGCTTCAATGCGTTATTTCATCGATTTAATTACCAAACTTTCATTTCGTTAGCGATTGGATTTTAAAAATAAAATAAAGTACAGTGAAAAGTAGGTATGTATTTCAATCCTATCCTTTTGAACTATAGTGTCATTTGTTTAACTTTTGATAGCGATTTTGGATACCGTTTAGATACATCACTCCCGGCAAGAAAAGTGACACAACTCAAAATTACAGAATTCGAGAAACATCAACTTGAAGTATGCTATAAAACTTATATTGAAATAGGATAAGCTTCTTTCAAATGATAGGTAAGTATTTATGGTGGTAACTTCTATTATATTCCGCAGAATAGTAATATAACACGCTGGGGCACCTCATACATATTTTTCGATTCGTTTTTAATTGCTGCAGTTGCGGCTCGCACAGAGCTGAAATTACCTTATGATCACCCATTATATCGATCTTCCACCATCAACTTCAAAATCCAATCCACTCTGTATAACAGGATATTAACTTACTTAGTCGTAAAATGATGTTCAATATGTTCACGGAAAAATTACGAGGGAATTAATAAAGCATATTAAGCTTTTACACATGCAAGAAAAGTAGAACGATTCTTTGAAATTTCCTTCTATAGTAATGTTTAATGTCTGCGATACGCTCTATTAGAACAGAATGACTAAATAAATATAAAATCTAACTACGTATCCCATAATAGTTTAAACTAGGGGGCCTGCCACCTGTTCGCTAACGCTCGCCAACCCCAGGAGGATTGCTTCGCGAACCTATGCTCGCTTCGCTCGCCTCAATGAAGACATGTATCCTAGCAGAAGGGATTGTTTACAAAATATGCTACCAAAATTTTTTTAAAAATCTAAATTTGCTGTATTACAGAAAAAATATATACAGTATCTCTAAAATCAGAATTTAAATGAAAACTTAATGCAAATTTTGACTCGAAATGTAAGCGTTGCTTTGGAAATTGAATACCAAGCATGTTGTTTGTGTGTACATTTTCACCAGCACTCAAACGACCCACACTTTTTCATTGAGTTTGTTGCCGAAAGTTGTAGTGCAAGCGTCTTGTTGAACTATAATTGTTGGCCCTGAAAAGGACTGTTTTTTAAATGGCCATGAAAGGATCCTCCGCTTTCTTGGATTTCTATTATAAATTAACTGCAACAGCTCATCAAAATTTCCTTTTTTTTCCAATAAAATTTCATCCGATAACGCTATAAATTCAATCGATGCGCGAGACTTCGTGATAAACAAACAATCGTACAGTGTTGCCAAAACGCGATAACAAATAACGTCTTTTTTGCGTGCCACGTAAGAGAATTATATATAGAGATACATTACTTGCCATCGAAAGTGTATTAGATTGAAAGAAGATTCGATAGCCTAGAAATTTGCGCGATCAGTGAAGGTTATGCGAATTAATGTATTGAAGGGGATATGCAATAGTGTTCTCTACTTCTGAATTAATATCTATACTCGCTCTGATGCGTTTACCGTGGCTTCTATATACGTAATTTGTGTTCATAATGTTACTATATTATGTAATTGCCCTCCAAGTGGTCTTAACGAGATATTTCGTCCATAAAGATTCGACTAATTTTACAAATTACAAAATATGTCGTCATCAAGAAAATCTCAATTTTTTTATGGCAAGGTTTTGTCTGCATGTAATTACCCTCCAAGTGGTCTTAACGAGATATTTCGTCCATAAAGATTCGACTAATTTTACAAATTACAAGATATGTCGTCATCAAGAAAATCTCAATTTTTTAATGACAAGGTCAAAATCGGGCCCGATTTCTCCTAACGATCTGGTCTTCTTCTAATGGCGAGATATCGTCCATCAAGATATAGTCAGTTTTGCCAATGACCTGACATGTCCTGGAGACAACCACTAGGAGGCTTAATGAATCTTAAGTCAACCACTTGACCAAAGATTGCTTCATTTTAACACGACGTATGTATATCCTGGTCACTCTTCCTAGCCTCCAATAATTCCTGAATATTTTTAAAGTTTAAGTAACAATTTTATACTAATGAAAGATCGTTGAAAAAATGAAATTATGAATGCATTTTCATAAGAAAGTTAAAATTTATTTTTACAGTTGTCGATTGAGTTGATGAGATTCCATAAAAGTCATTTAATTTTTCACTTTTCAGTTGCTCTTGATTTTATGCGAGTTCTATTAAGGACACCGCTGCAGTCCTATCGACGTAATGTTCAAATGGTCAAATTTTAAGAAACGTTTTCTCAGAATCCTTTTTTGTGTGTTGATTTAAATTTTTATACAGGTTATGAAGGGGACAATTTTAAATACTTTAAAACAGAGGTTTCTAAAAAATTTAAAATGTGAACTTTTGTGATTTTTTTTCTTCAACTCCTATTTGTTTTTTCAAAAAAATGACCGATTTTAATCTTTTTCAACAGTCAAAATGAACTTTTCTGAGCAGATAAAAATAAATGCCTGTGTTAAAATATGTTATAGGGTATGTTACACTTGTAAACTAATTTCTCTTATATTTGCCTGAATAAATTTCGAAAAAATGTTCCCTTTTTGAAAAAAATACATGTCTTGAGAAATTGAAATTAGAAGCATAAAATAAACCTTACTTCAGGTACCTACAGGTATTTTTCCAAAAACTATTTAAAATACTACTACCCATTGTATCTCCATCAATCAATAATATATCATTTTAAACATAATTGTATACATATTTATTTGAATTTATAAAAAATAATAGAAATTTTGAAAGATTTTTGCGCACTGGTCGCCTTAAAAATGTCGACGAAACGAAAAATTACAAAAACTTATATACATTTCAACTCCTAAACGTCATCAAAATAATCACATCACTAAATCTCACATATTTGTCCCTTAATACATGGTACGATGATGTAAGCACAGATTCATGCAATAGTTTTAACTGCTTTAGGTTACTGAGATTATTTTCACTAAAGATTATGCATTTCATCTACATTCATTATTTATTTATAAAATTGTCGTGCATTAAAGGATAATTTACATAATCCCTTAACAAGGGGCATATGCTAGCCCCTTGCACAGAGTCGAGAAATTTTCGACTACACTTATTACGTGTTAAGGGCATATTTGGAATGAACTCAAAAGCATTATGTTAGCGCTTTTAAAGGATCAAAACTTCCACGTTCTTCATATCATAATCAAGAAAACGAAATGCGTAGATTACTCTATCTCATAAATAATTCATATATTGTACATTTAAATATAAGACCTAAAACGCATTTTGCTTCGGATAAATTTAAGTAATTTCTACCTTCTGATAGCTAGTCTGCAAATATTTGTGCAGTATGAATTAGATTGGCTGAGGACTAAGTTTGATGACGTCAGGATGATTAATATTGTTGTAAAGAGAGTCTTTACGGTATGAATTATAATGATTTTACTTAAAAGGTTGTGGAACGAAAGATTTTGTTTTGGGAAAGAAAACTTATGTTCAAGTAAAGGCTGCCGTTTATTGATAAAAATTCTAAACCATAGACCTTTCTATCGATCTTTCAAGTATCGCTCGTAATAATATTCCAGGGTTATTTTTATTGAACTTAGAAACAGTAACATAAAATTTTTATTCCTTGTGTGACAGTAAATTTTTATACCTTTTATTCATGTGCTTTGTATATGCATGTAATATTTTTTATTTTTCAAGAATAATTTTAAATTGTTATCGTATAATTTGAAATTGTTTTATACTTAAAATATATGTTAAGAATGACTGTCTGTATGGCAGATATTTTCAGTTTCAACAAAAGCTACCAGAGAAGAAAAAGCTATTCAGAAATAGCTAAAAGTATCCCGTTTCGGCAGTGTTTGGGACTTTAGTTTTAACAAGCGATGTATCGAAATTGCATTCGAGAATTAAAACTATAGTTGAAGATAAAGTTTAAAAACAGGGTCACCAAAACACAAGCGCCATCTGTATTTAGTTTTGCTGAAGTAATTCATTATGCTAAAAATGGGAAACCTTTAACATTCTTCAACAAGTTTTTACATTCAAAATCTCCATTAACGTCGATCTGATGCAACGCAATTGGATATAACTACTGTATAACAGTAGCCAATAGTCCGAGATTAATCCTCCAAGGTTAGATGATGAGGCCCACACCTGAGCTGGCACCGCAATCTCCAAAACAACCAACACAACGCCCAGGAGAACACTTTCGATCTCATTTAACGTGCACCAGACCCGGTGAATACGACGGTCTTTGGTTCGACATAGTTTCGAACTCGAAACCATCCATTTGCTAATCCATTACTCTTCCACTGGGAAACCAGGGTCCCATAAAAACACGAACCAAAATAATTTACTCATTCAATTTATATTTAAAAAGCCTTTCTGTTACATAAATAAGTTTTAAAATCAAATAAAAATGTAATTAAAATCTACATTATTATTATTTTTTTAGAATATTTATTCATTATTATTGACCAGAAATATTATCCAGATCACAGGGAAACATTATAAAATATTTAATAAGAATCGAAGTCAATTATCGGGTAGCAAGGCATTAGAACCACTCATCAAATACGTTTTGAAATCAAATAAAAATGTAATTAAAATCTACATAATTAATTTTTTTAGAATATTTATTCATTATTATTGATCAGAAATATTATCCAGATCACAAAGAAACATTATAAAATATTTAATAAGAATTGAAGTCAATTATCGGGTAGCAAGGCATTAGAACCACTCATCTGCTGATAATTAAATAATGCAATTCAACTACGTAAGAAGTTCCTTTCTCGAATCCGAAAAAGTTCAAGAAATCTTGTTCGATAACACGACAGATGGTTTTTAATACCTCACACGGAAAGGTGAATTAAGTAGCACGAGTAATAATAACCCTGAGAACCGCAGATTCTTGAGAAAACAAAAGGATCTAGGAACAATATTATTCTGTTAAAAATGATTAATTTTTTTTCTTTCCCTTTCCTCTCTCGCAGATCGCGAAGAAGAAAAAAAAAATTTTCTATCGAAAAAGGAGAATAATTCTGTTAAATATTTTTCTTGTGTCATGCTACTACTTCGGAGAAATTTACGGTTTGGTAGCGTACCCCAAAAACCCGATTACGCGCTTTTCTCCAGCCAAAGATTTAGAAATTAATTCGATTCTGTGAAGCAGAGCATGCATTGTATTTGCTTAATGACTGCTTCTATAGAATTTGATTTTCAACATTAGCACCACCTGATTTTTTCGCTACTACTACTGCGCGGATGAAAAAAAGGAAAGTAAAAAAAAAAGGAACTACGGAATCGAATGTTCCATACATTTATTTCTCCAGAATGCTTTTTATGTCATTTACTTTGAGGGTATATTTTTTTGTTCCATCCATTTTACATAAAAGCTTCGGAATCGTTCAGTCGTTAAGCAGACCTATATATCATCGCTTCTAGTTTCTGGTTCCACGTCGTTTTTAGTTTTCTCTCTATATTAAAAAAATGTTACCGCCGCCGCCGCCGCCGCCGCCGAAGAATTGAAAACTGTGTTGTTTAGCTCGATTCTTAGACGGTTTCCCGAGAAAGTACTGATCGGAAAAAAATGAAATTAACATGCTTTGTTCTTCATCGTATTCCCTGGATAATTATTAAGATTTTTTTCCGATGTGGCTATTAGTTTAGGTTTTATTAAGTGTTAAAGTTGAAGAAGTGAAATTTCTTCCGCGAGTGAGCAAAACACATTCAAATTTTCAGTCTTCAGTCGTGAGTTTTTTTTTAAGAGTACCTCTCAACGTAAATTTTTGCAGCTCGTCGAGTTTTTTTTTAAATTTAAATTTGGTTCTTGATAATATTTTTTTGAAATTCAGGAAAAATCGGGACATTTTTGTTACTTTTTTTTAAAACTGCCATATCTATATCTAATTACTATTAGTTTTTAATTTTTAAAATATAGCAGTATACCTCAGAATATACTCTTTCTTACGGTACTATTATTTTTGAAATCGGTTAATAATTAAATTGGATGCGATCAAAAGTTCGTCATACAAAATTCGGAATCTTTGGATATTTTCGCTACTTATTGTTAAAACCGTTTTGTCTACGGCAAAAGCCATTATTTTTTAAATTTGAAAACATCACTGAATACATTACATTACACTCTTTCTTATGGTACAATTATTTTTCAAATTGGTTAATAAATAAAATCGATGCAAATAAAAGTGGGTCATACAATTTTCGGAACTTTCAGATCGTAACTTCCGATACAAAACTAAAATGGTCATATCTGTATAGTATTACTGTTAATTTTTAATTTTAAAAATATTGCAGTATACCTCAGAATATACTCTTTCTTACGGTACAATTATTTTTAAAATTGGTTCATAAATAAATTCGATGCAATCAAAAGTTGGTGACACAAATTTCGTATTTTTCAGTTCGCATAGCTGCTTCCGAAAGCAGTAGTGGGTTACACTTTTGACTATCGGGTTTGCCAGATATCAAATTTATCGTAGCAACAATTGCCATAAAAACGATTTCTTTTTATTTGGCGAGGAAAAAGGCTCGCTTTTTTCCCTCTGTTTTCAAGACAGTTTACCGACAAAGTACAGATCGTAAAGTTTGGATATTAACAACGTTTAGTTAAAATTGTACAGGGAACACGATGCAGAAGATTTTTTACTGATGCGGCTATTAGTTTAGGGTGCATTAAGTGTTAAAGCAAAAAAAAGTTAAATCACTTGCGAAAGAAGTATTGGTTTGAGAAAGCAAACCAAACGGATTGCGTAGCAATCCCCGGGATCGGCGAGCGTAAGCGAGACGCAGCGAAGCCCTCGCTGTGACGTCATAAACCGGAAAGTGAAATCAGCATAATACGAATTATTCAGATAGTTTCACTCTGTGAAAGTAATGTTGGTTTGCGAAGCAAACCAAATGGTATCTGTGACAGGAGTGTTGGTTTGCGAAGCAAACCAAATGGGATTGCGCAGCAATCCCCGGGGGTTGGCGAGCGTAAGCGAGCAGGGGGCGGAGCCCCCTAGTGTTTTAAATATTGGCAGCGCTTTACTTTTGATGTTCGTTCGTGCGTGAAAATCTGCGGTTAGGAACTAGATATAATTAAAGATGAGGACATTTTTTTTCTTTATTTCAGGGAAAGGTACAATTTTAACCTTTATAAAAAGGACAAGCTATCCAGAAACTGTCGTTATCAATAGAAGTATAATCTCGTCATGTAAAACGAGGACACTATTAAGTTATATAAAACAAAATATTTTTACTTAACATAATAATTTCACTCAACTGTATGTACTCTGGTGAAAGTAATATCCTCTGTGAGGAAGTAGAATAAAACTCCCAGGAACTAATCAAGTTGAATAGCAGAGTGGTTTTATCTGTATCCAATCATTTTCTATTTATGTAGGTATCTGGGTTTAAAAAACTCACAACAACACCTGCCATTTCTGGTTTAAAAGAGTAAGAAGAACACCTGTGATACAGGATATAAACAAGCTCCACGATGCCAAGACCGACTGGTGACCTAAGCAGTTCTCAAAGACCTCATAGAGAGAGAGGTAAAGGAAGACTTCAGAAGACTAGTCATACGATGATATAACGATGGACTAGGATATAACGATGAAACCCGATAAACATTTCCCCTATCCATTGCAAATAAAAAATTTATTCGTTAAGAATGTCTCGTTTCATCCACTTTACTATAAATAAGAGTTCTACAGTTATAATCGCAATGTTTGTTTAATGCTTATTCCAGACAATAAATCGCGATATTTCCTCATAAGAATGTTTCATCTGTTTTCAGGCGCGGTATCCACCGGCCAAAAAGGAATAGTTGGTCTGCTGGTGTACAAAAGCACCCAATGTTTGTCTACTAAGAGAATTGTTCCTGACACCAAGTCTGAGAGTAGGCAGACGCTATAGAAACAGGACTCGATCATTTTGAGGAAGGCTGACTCTACGGAATTGATGTAATTTTATATTGTTTGTTTCGAATGTTAGCCGTAGAAAGAAATAGTTTCCTTGATCTTTGGCCAATCTGACGGTCCCTATAGAAACAAGGTTGCTTAATTCTGAGTTGAGGCTACCATGATGGATATTCTAATTTGGTTTCTGTTAGGGACATACAGTCCTACTCGGAAACATATAAAAAATCTTGCTTCCAAATTGTCACAAAGTGTGCTAATACGACAAACCTGAAGACATTTCTTGAAGCATCCATATTGAAAATAGAATGAGGCTCGTATCTCAGACAAGAGAAGACGTCGGTAGCCGATCTAATGGTAGACAAACAGTATGCTTCATCTGCTTATGTTACTTGAATATAGCATTACCATTACTGTATTGGGAAGATGAGATGCAGAAATCATGTAGATAAGTTATAAATGAGTTGAAAGAATGTTGCGATGTACTGCGAAGTTCTTCAACCACATACTAGTTATGTCACTCTATCATCGATCACTTCTTTACTTTTACAAAGTCGTGGGCTAGTGTGTTTACACACTATTATAACAGCCTGCAAGCCGTAGGCGGCTCAGATTCCATTCCTGTACATAGTCCATAGTGTGTGAATGTTCATTTACTGGACAGAAAGAACATTGCTTGTCAAGATCTGGTCGTTGCCAAGCAACCATCCTTACGAAAAGTTTCGAATAGGTAGGTAGAAAATTTACATTGAAGTGTAGCAACACAGTGGAACATTGTTTCGAATTGCAAAAGTTTTAACATGATGACAAACAATGAGCTCTTGAAAGTTTTACTGATAAATATCATTCTATTTCACGTTTGGAATCAGGCAGGTTTCCAATCAAATACAGATAAAGTTTTGGAGAAATCGATATAGGGTGTTTCAAAAATTGCCGTACAAGCTTTAGGAAGAGGTCGGTCAGAAATAGTATTTCATAAGGGATTATATCCATAATCGCAAACGTGTATTTCCTAGAGGCCACTGTTTGGAATGGTGGAGGTTGGAAAGTTTAAGGTTATTGATGCGTCGACGCTGTCATGTGTGCATTACCATTAGTGATCTCAACTTAGCATAGATGTTGTAATATCATAAGTGCAAAACTTTACTGTGGATTTCAAAATAAGAGCTACTAAAAACGTCGTTCGTCTACTCTTAAATTTCATTTCCCCACCTTAGTGTACCCTCTAATCTGCAGACATCCATTACTGTGTACACACGGCTGCATTTTGTACTTCCTACCTCCAATTAACACTTTCAGCCTCATGAAATTTACGAATTGTGTAGTATTCGTTGAATTAATCACGAGGAAAAGTATACTAGTTAAAGTAAAAACTAGTTAGAGTCATGCCGGGAAGACTTCAAGTTGCCGAACGTATATATACGTGTGAAACCCGTTTAAGCTTAAAGTTTGTATAGGAAGTTTTAAAACTACATGCGTAAATACTGTTGATTAAATAAATTCTATCAATTTTAGCCAAATATATAAAAAAAATAGAGAGCATTGTAATATAATATATACATTTTTGTAATCTTTCCTATCTTTTTTCCAACTTTGTCGCATAATTTAATCCACATTTAATTCCCTTCAAAAATAATCCAGTAAAACATTTCAATTAGTTCGTTTCGCTTTTTAACTTCCTTCATAAATAATTGAGAAATAATTGCAGTTTCGCTTATATTGATGTGAGAAAGATAATGATCATTTAAAAGAGGCAAGTATAATGCCAAATGAAAGAAATTAAGCAGGAGCATGGAGACATACTTGTTTATAAGACGGCTTAATTGAAGCAATCATAAAAATTTATTATCTTGATCCTTTTAACAACCAGATGAGTACATTTGATTATCTTAGCTTGTGAACATATAAAGCCTTAATTTGGTTTCAATTTATCAATATTATTTTTCACGATGAAAGAATTCTTCATGTGTGAACTACTTATTGTTTCTTCACCAAGTCCAACTTCGGGAAATGTGTTTCTAGTAAAAAAAAAGAGAATTAAGAATTTGAATTCATGGTTTGAATTTAATAAATGATGTTTTAATTTAATAATGTTTATTATTAAATCTATATCGAATGAACGAAATATAGAATAAACATTTTGGACAAAAGCAAATGACAGAATGAAACAACAAAAATAAATATATTTTATAAAAAAAGAATTTAATGAAAGGGTAGAGGTAGAAAATTATATTCAATTGAACAATATATATAATATTACAATATATTTCAATCGATTGAAAAAAAATAAGATTTGTTATAGTCTTTAAAATGATTCGTAGTATTATATTTTCAGTTGAAAAACAATACTTTACTTTTTAATCTACTAACACAGATATGAAATTTACTAATCATCTAGTATAATATATATCCTCGGTTATGAACATGAACTCATAGACTGGCATTTTTTTACGAGATCCATACTGCTTATCTTCACGACAATCAGAAATACATAGTTATATTGTACTTTTTAAAGGCAGATAATAATACTAAAATGCTTATAATTTTTATCTTTAAACCTAAAAACCAATAGGTATTTTTTAAACTGCTATACAATAGCAAACTGATATTTCAGTAAATGGGTTTCAAAGTCGATACGTTGCACCGACGATACCGATTTACAGGAATTAGTTTGCACAAAATTTTATACGTGCGTTTCTTCTCCTCTTCAAGTACGTTTCTTCTCATCTTCACGTACGTTCCCTAACATAATTGATAATGTTGCACCCGCATAATCCGCGTTATATAAATGATAAGATTAAACATAGTGATCAAAAATCTTCTTAAATCAGAAAAAATTCCAATATGAAATCTTATTTTAAATTATTTTCTTGCTAAATGATCTTTAAAGTAATTCGTATCAGTATGGTGTTTTTAAGTATGACAATCTCTAGAACACGTTGTTGAGGTATCCAAACACGTTGAAAATGTCATTTTTGACCAAATATTCAAAAAGCAGCTTTTTATCTTATTTGATAGAATATTTATTTGACTTTCCAAAGTATATTTGATTTTTTCTCTAATTTAATTAGTTGAAGAGATATTACGATTTTAATCAGGGCGGGAAAACAGGAAGTAGGTTTGGAAACCATCGGAATTTGCCATTAAGAGACCAAAAACCTTCAAACTTTAAATTTAAAACTTACTTTTTTTTTGAAAATATAATTTTAGAAAGGTTTCTCAAATGTTTAAATGGCTTCTCTTTTGGAAATAGTGTGAATATTTTTAAAGAGAAGTGAAGAAAAAAATTGTTTACACAAACAGTAAAAGCAAGAGAGAGCAAACGATACACTTTAAACTGCTTTTACTCTAAATTAATATTTTTGCATTATTTCTTCACTTCAAATGTTGTAACACAAAAAGTTATTGATGGATTCTCGTGAAGCTTTGAGAACTTTTCTTTATGATGTTGTTTAGTGAATAACTATAATAATTATGATGAGTTGAAGAGTTTTCAAATTATGGTAATTTATTTAAGAAATATGACTGTAAAACTATCAAAAATCTTGCATTCCTTTTTCGATCGCTTGTCGAAATTTTGTTTTTTAAATATCTTTTTGATTGTAGTTCATTTACTAGACAAATGCATGCAGTTTATTTTGGAAGCATCATTTTTCAAATTGGTTGAATAGATTTTCCTGTAGCACATTTAAAGTTTTTGACAAATTTCCTTAAATTTTAATACAGATTTATTAGTTTTACAAAATTATTAATATATAATTTAAATATTTATAGCCAAGTGCTATTTTTTAATAACTCTAAACATAAAAATATCATTAAAATGTTTCTGTACCACATTTTTAAAAAACGGGCCTCCACCGTGTCCCTATACCTTAAGACTATTGCATACTTTGATTCCACGTAAATTGCTTATCAATGTTTATAGTTGAAGAACGATCTGATGTAGCATCTTCACTAAACAGTATCATAGAAACGTGTTTAAAGCATCGTTTTTCGTTATTGGTGACCTGATCGTAAGTCATGAGAAGTGTCCCAGATATATGGAACAGCTTGTAATTTGGATGCCACCATGCTCACTCTGTCAACCCAACAACAGCTTTAGCTTATGTATTTTTATTCCAAGTAAATTATTTACCAATACTTATTGAAGATATATAGCTGTAAAATGATCTAATTTCGCGTCTTCAATAAACAATATTGCAGAAAGGAGTAAGGTAGAATCATTGCCTTTTTGTTATTGGTGACCCAGACTTAATCATCAAATGAGTCCCAGATTTCTTTAGTAGCTTGCATTTTCGATTCATGTTATGAACTTTAACAACATATGCAAGTATTAAATATTTATAGCGCAGACAACCCTTTTTTAGCCCAGACAACACCAACCCTTTTTTAGACAGGAAGATATGATTATGTGTTACTTTCATTTTCTTGACTTCGTCTTGTAATGCTTCCAGACATTTCGAAGTGTGAACATAATTATTCTATCGATAAGAATCAGTTCAATTATTTATGAAATAAAACAAACATAGCTGTAAAAGAGAACTGGCGTACATTGTTGATATATTCAAAATATTTTCTTTTCTTAAATATTACATTGTTGATATGTATTAGAATGTTTTCTAACATTGTTAATATGTATTAGAATATTTTTTAACATCGTTAATATGTATTAGACTATTTTCTTACATTGTTAATATGTATTAGAATATTTTCTAACATTGTTAATATGTATTAGAATATTTTCTAACATTGTTAATATGTATTAGAATATTTTCTTACATTGTTAATATGCATTATAATATTTTCTTACATTGTTAATATGTATTAGAATATTTTCTTACATTGTTAATATGTATTAGAATATTTTCTTACATTGTTAATATGTATCAGAATATTTTCTTACGTTGTCAATGGTTAGAATATTGTTTATAACTTTAAAATAAGTCTTTAGTTTTACTGAAATATGTAAAATACAGGTCGAAATAAGTCATGAGTTGAGATCAATGCGATTGCTTGAATTGATGAACTAATTCTATGGAAACAATATCTAAAGTATAAAGTAAGTGAAAGAAAGCCGATTACGTTTTTATGTTTAGAGTAATGTCTTCTACTTTGAAAGTCAGTACTTAGTTTTGCTGAACTGTGTAAGAAACAAATATAATTGAGTTATTTGAGATCAGTGCGATCGTCTTTAATTCCATTATTTAAAATATCCATACAACATAAACTAAGTGTGAAAGAGAATCGATTACGTTTTTCTTTTTTAGAATATTTTCTTCAATTTTGAAGACAGTCTACGTTTACTGAAATAAGTCCGATACAAATGATAACGAGTGACTTTAAGGATTAATTCTGTCAATTAATATATCTATGGAACACAAAATAACTGAAAGAACCAATTACGTTCTTAAGTTTAAAATAATTTCTTCAATTTTTTAAATCAGTCATAGTTTTTTTTGAAATACGTAAATTACAAATAGAAATTAGTCTTTTGAGATCAGTACGTCTGTTTGACTCAACAGATTAATTCCAAATATATTTAAGAAATGGCAATAAAAATATGTTAATTAGTCTTACAATTCCGTTGTATACTGAATCAGACAACAATACCCAAGACGACAAGGTACATATTTTAAATTTTTATTCGAGCACAATGCCGTTATTCTTCTTGAAGATGGAACACAATTGAATTAATTTCTCTCAACAGTTCCAATTTAAATTCGATACTCGAAATAGTTTTTAAAATTAATTACTACTTGTACGTTTCCGAACGGCCCAGTTCACTTTAAAGAATACAAATTTAATGAGATGCGAGGTTTCGTGTAAACATCTTTTCAGATCTCCATTTTAATGGAATCAGCATGAAAGAAAAGATCTCGCAAGGCTAGATACTACTCCGATTCTGATTGAATAAACATGACCGGTTAATTGAGTTTCAAAGAGACACCACGAGGGGACGCTGTCTAACTTCCACAGAAAGGAAGTCTTTTGTTTTGAGGCATCCCTTGGGAACGCGTAGTCATTGAATGGACAAGTTTTCAGGTCATCACGCAGAGCTTTTCTCTATCGATGATAAAGGCTCTTTTCAATTTGAAGTCAGCAATAAAATTCACACTTTAATTAAAATTGAGTTTCAGCTAATGTATTTATTTTATTTATAATGCCTAAATAAAATTTCGCAAAAATGAGAGCTGGCTTAGTGTGGAAGTTTGGAGGGGGGTGCCGCTCAGGTGTTGTCTCGTCATCTGACCGTGGTTCAAAATTACGTTGTGTTACATTATGGCAACTTTTTTGTTGCAGTAAAAATGGGAAAAGTTGCATTTATCATTCTCTAAAGTTGCATTTATAGAAATAAAGTTGCATTTATTTTTGATACACTAAATTCTAACATAAATTATTGTTAAAAAATGAAAAAAATTCAAAATATATTGACAATTTTAGTCTTGTACATCATTATTATAATACATACTGAAATACAGAAGAACGTTGAATGGCCAATCCTTGGCCAGTAATTTGTTTAACATTGAAAACCTGCGCCAGCCGCAGTCATATAATGTGTTGTATCGGATAGTAGAAACTCAAAATCCTTTCGCTCAACATTCGTACATTTTAAAACGTCATCTACAAGGCGAAAAACATATTGATGATCCAAGCTCACCTCGCAAACTCTGCAGTGGATTACGAAAGTTTCCTCTGGATTATCGAGCGTGCCGACCAATGTGTTAAAATACTTCTTGACATTTATTTCACTTTCGTCTTAGGACGAACACCTTCTTACCATGAACTTGTTTGATCCGCAATACTTCGGCGTTCGCAAGATCAGACACACGCGATGGAAGGATTGATTCAGAGAGCAAAAAATGAAACAGTAATTTGATATTAATTAATTATAAGCTGTATTTAAAAATGTTGCAGGTGGTTGCATTTATGCAAAAAGTTGCATTTATGCAGAAAGTTGCATTTATGCTGCGGTTATAACTCACTTACTATACACCCCATGTAGGAGGAATTTTGGTTTTAGTACTTTACATTCTACGTAGATCGCGTGAAAAAAAGTTGCATTTGTTGCAAAAAGTTGCCCTAGTTATCCTTGGTTCTGTCCCGTTGGTATTGATCCCGGACCGTTGTTAATAGTCCATTGCTCCAGTACGACGTTAATTAAAATACCTACACACCTTCCCAAAACTGGTATAGTGGTTAAGGTGTTAGCCTCTAGATCGGAAGGTTCCTGGTTCGAATCCGGGTCCGGGCATGGATGTTTGTAAGTGTATGGTGTAGAGGCGGCTGGTGCACCTTAAATCTGTCGTGGCCGAAAGCCCTCACGTTGGGTTGGCGTGGAAGTTTGGAGAGTGGGGTGCCAGCTCAGGTCTTGCTTCGTCATCTGACCGTGGTTCAAAATTACGAAGTGTTGTCCTCGGATCTTTCCCTTAAGGGACTGATCCCGGACCGTCGTCAATAGCCCGTTGTGTTGCTCTAGTACGACGTTAACTAAAATTACCAATTACCTTCCCAAAAATGAGACCTTGGGCCATAAACCAAAACCAACCAACCAACCCAAAATTGAGTATACACAGTGAAATATATTTTTTACAGATGAGCTTAAAAAGCCAAATATTCAAAACTCTATTGCACAAAATTGAGTACACCCAGAGTATTTCATACGACTGAGTGAAAGCTTAAAACATTGTGATACTGATATTTTTTCACGTAGAACAGCTTCTATGTCAAGCTATACTCAATTTCCAAAAATTTCTTTTTAAAATACTTTTGCAAACTAAAACACATACATAGTTGGGATCAGGTAAAATATGAGGAAGGGATTCAATTTTATTGTTCTGACATGACTATCATAGGACATCACTCCAAGAAACATCGAATCAGATTTCTCAGCTAAAATGTGCACCATGTTTTAGAAATGATTATTGATGATATGTTTATCAGAATCCCTAAAAGCGAACAGTTTGCGAAGAACACTGTACCCACCATCAAGCATGGATTGGCTCTCTGTAGCCCAGTTGGATGAGTAACGGATTTAGCAACCGTGGAGTTGCTAGTTTGAAACCTTCCAATCAAAGCCTTCGCAAACCTGGGGCATTTTAAATCTGTCGTGGAGTCAAATGACATCACATTGGCATGGTGTGTACGTATGGAGATTGAGGAGCCTGCTCAAGTGTTACCTCATCATCTGACCGTCTTTTAAAATCCTGAAATGTCCTTAGATTTTTCTTTTCGGGATCGATCTCGGACCGACACCAATAGCTCGTGGTTTTGTTTTAGTGGAACGTTAATACAACTACCTACCAGCTTTAAAAATTAGATTGTGCGCTTTCTGCAGAGAATGTAAATTTGGTTTTTATTGATACAATGAAGAAAAAAGTGTAATATTTAGTTCTACTATTAGTTCAGCTTGGAAAGTTCCCAGAATTTAGATTTTTTAGTCACATTTTTGTGTTATAGATACCATCTCCAACAGGAGAGATGGCCGACCAACCGGTATAGTGGTTAAGGTGTTAGCTTCTAGATCGGAAGGTTCCTGGTTAGAATCCGGGGTCCGGGCATGTATGTTTGTAAGCGTATGGTGTAGAGGCGGCTGGTGCACCTTAAATCTGACGTGGCCGAAAGTCACGTTGGGTTGGTGTGGAAGTTTGGAGAGTGAGGTGCCAGCTCAGATGGTGCTCCGTCATCTAACCGTGGTTCAAAATTACGAGGTGTTGTCCTCGGATCTTTCCCTTAAGGGATTCATCCCAGACTGACGTCAATAGCCCGTTGTGTTGCTTTAGTATGACGTTAAGTAATAATTACCAATTACTCTACCACTCTAACACGTTGGGTTGGTGTGGAAGTTTGGAGAGTACGGGGCCAGCTCAGGTGTTGCTTCGTCATCTAACCGTGTATCAAAATTACGAGGTGTTGTCCTCGAATCTTTCCCTTAAGGGATTGATCCCAGACTGACGTCAATAGCCCGTTGTGTTGCTCTAGTACGACGTTAACTAATAATTACCAATTACTCTAACACGTTGGGTTGGTGTGGAAGTTTGGAGAGTAGGGGGCCAGCTCAGGTGTTGCTTCGTCATCTAACCGTGGTTCAAAATTACGAGGTGTTGTCCTCGAATCTTTCCCTTAAGGGATTGATCCCAGACTGACGTCAATAGCCCGTTGTGTTGCTCTAGTACGACGTTAACTAATAATTACCAATTACTCTAACACGTTGGGTTGGTGTGGAAGTTTGGAGAGTAGGGGGCCATCTCAGGTGTTGCTTCGTCATCTAACCGTGGTTCAAAATTACGAGGTGTTGTCCTCGAATCTTTCCCTTAAGGGATTGATCCCAGACTGACGTCAATAGCCCGTTGTGTTGCTCTAGTACGACGTTAACTAATAATTACTAATTACTCTACCACTCTAACGCGTTGGGTTGGTGTGGAAGTTTGGAGAGTAGGGGGCCATCTCAGGTGTTGCTTCGTCATCTAACCGTGGTTCAAAAATACGAGGTGTTGTCCTCGATCTTTCCCTTAAGGGATTCATCCCAGACTGTTGTCAATAGCCCGTTGTGTACGACGTTAACTAATAATTACCAATTACTCTACCACTCTAACACGTTGGGTTGGTGTGGAAGTTTGGAGAGTAGGGGGCCAGCTCAGGTGTTGCTTCGTCATCTAACCGTGGTTCAAAATTACGAGGTGTTGTCCTCGGATCTTTCCCTTAAGGGATTGATCCCAGACTGACGTCAATAGCCCGTTGTGTTACTCTAGTACGACGTTAACTAATAATTACCAATTACTCTACCACTCTAACACGTTGGGTTGGTGTGGAAGATTGGAGAGTAGGGGGCTAGCTCAGGTGATGCTTCGTCATCTAACCGTGGTTCAAAATTACGAGGTGTTGTCCTCCATCTTTCCCTTAAGGGATTCATCCCAGACTGTCGTCAATAGCCCGTTGTATACGACGTTAACTAATAATTACCAATTACTCTACCACTCTAACACGTTGGGTTGGTGTGGAAGTTTGGAGAGTAGGGGACCAGCTCAGGTGTTGCTTCGTCATCTAACCGTGGTTCAAAATTACGAGGTGTTGTCTTCGAATCTTTCCCTTAAGGGACTGATCCCGGACCGTCGTCAATAGCCCGTTGTGTTGCTCTACTATGACGTTAACTAAAATTACCTAATTACTAATTACTACCACTTTAAACATTATGTATACCAGCTACCATAACTTAAAGGTAATGGTAATGGTAATTTTAGTTAATGTCGTACTAGAGCAACACAACGGACTATTGACAACGGTCCGGAATCAGTCCCTTAAGGGAAAGATTCGAGGACAACACCTCGTAATTTTGAACCACGGTCAGATGACGAAGCAACTCCTGAACTGGCACCCCACTCTCCAAACTTCCACGCCAAACCGACGTGAGGACTTTCGGCCACGACAGATTTTTAAGGTGCACCAGCCGCCTCTACACCTTACGTTTAGAAACATCCATGCCCGGACCCGGATTCGAACCAGGAATCTTCCGATCTAGAGGCTAACACCTTAACCACTATACCGGTTGGTCGGCCCATAACGTAAAGATCTCAATGGGTTTCAAATATTTGGTGTCTTAAGAGGGAATAGTGATCAGAAATCACAATGTTCAAAGCACGTAACGTAAGAAAGACTCTATTAGAGAAATGGGCAAGTATATTCCAGTAGGTAGTTAATTATCGTCGCTCTGGAACAACACAATTGTCTATTGAGAATGGCCCATGATCAATTCTGAGGTTAAAGATCGAAGGATAATACCTCGTAATTTTGAAGACTGTCACTACACCTGAGTTGTCACTCCACTCTCCAAACTCTCACACTCGTCTTCTGACCGTGGTTCAAAATTACGAGGCGTCGTCCTCGGATCTTTCCCTTAAGGGATTCATCCCGGACCGTCGTCAATAGCCCGTTGTTTTGCTCTAGTACGACGTTAACTAAAATTACCATTACCATTACCCAAACCATGCCAACGTTAAGACATCTGAGCCATTATAGATTTAAGGTGCAGCATGAATTGCGATTGTGTTTTTAGCATAGTATGTTCTAAAATGCCGACCAAACGGTCTAGTGGTTAAGGTGTTGGCCTCTGGATTGGGAAGTTGCGGAGTCAGGGCATGGATGAAAAGTTTGCTGTCCTTTGTTAGGGGTAATGATTGTGCTCACACTGGGGGCCCTTTCACAAGTGACCATCACTTCCGGCCTTGTTGTGACCAAGGACAAGTCCTTAGTGCCCGCCATTGGAAGTAGTTAACCATCACTTCCGGTCTTGTAGTGGCCAAGGATAGAGTCCAACGCCCACCATTCGACAAAAAATGTTCTAAAATAGGTATGGGAGACCGGGGCTAGTTGGCATAGTTTTAGGTTCTTGATTTTATTTTCAGTAGTATTTGGAGCTAATATAACTAATGCTGCTCATAGTGGAACTCCTTGGCTTGAAATAAATGATGAAAACATTACTAAAAATTGTATACTTTACTCGTTAAATATTGTTTAAGAAAATGTTGAAACAATGATAACTTACCCCTAATATGGAGTAGGTTGCATAACCTCTGGGGTAAGTTGGCGTAGTATATCATTGTGATAGGTAATGGTAATGGTAATTTAAGTTAACGTCGTACTAGAGCTACACAACGGGCTATTAATGACGGTCCGGGATCAGTCCCTTAAAGGAAAGATCCGAGGACAACACCTCGTAATTTGGAACCACGGTCAAATGACGAAGAAACACCTGAGCTGGCACCCCACTCTCCAAACTTCCACACCAACCCAACGTGAGGACTTTAGGCCGCGACAGGTTTAAGGTGCACCAACCGCCTCTACACCATACGCTTACAAACATCCATGCCCGGACAGGATTCGAACCAGGAACCTTCCGATCTAGAGGCTAACACCTTAACCACTATACCGGTTGGTCGGCCATTGTGATAGGTAATGGTAATGGTAATTTTAGTTAACGTCGTACTAGAGCAACACAACGGGCTATTGACGACGGTCCGGAATCAGTCCCTTAAGGGAAAGATCGAGGACAACACCTCGTAATTTTGAACCACGGTCAGATGATGAAGCAACACCTGAGCTGGCACCCCACTCTCCAAACTTCCACGCCAACCCAACCCATTGTGATAGGAACTAAGCAATAATGCGAGTTAATAACTTTAAAACTTATATTTCAATACCAAATAAGGGAAATTAAGAAAACAAAACAAGAAGAACAAGAAAATCTTAAAGCTTCATGTCCACCAATAAAGTAGAGCGATCATTCACTTGGATTGGTGGCTTTAATTTTAGTAATATTTTCTTGCGATTGAACCAGTTTATGTCTGTGACCATCTCCAACGTTTGTGTGTTTTCCCTACTACGGAAATATAGAATTCCTTACCGTCGATGTCCACTATTTTTAATATGCCAATATGCCGCTCTACTTAAATGTCGAATTGGCACATCAGGAATTTTGAGACAAGATGGCTCCTCACTCTTTCACATACACTGCCTTACAATAATTGACCGGACACCAGGGGATTTGCACAAAATCCGACTACTTGTTCTGTGGTGTTTATCGTGTGGTGTTGCCTGGTACCTTTCCATGTTGTTCCGGGTCAATCGAACGCTGACGCCTACATGAATATTTTTTACAATCACGTTATTCATACGCTCTTAATTTTTATGGAATGGACGGATGTTACTTCCAGGACGACGACGATCCATGTCATGTTGCAGCCTCTGTCAAGCAGGGGTGTCAAGATATGGGTGTAAAACGTCTTTTCTGGACTGCTCAGTGATCCGATCTTAACCCCATAGAACATTTGTGGGACGAGTTAGAGCGACGCTTACGGACAAGGGAACCACGTTCGAAATCTACTGCTGAGGTGGCGACATTCTTGCAGCAGGAATGGACACAAATACTCCTAGCTGTGTATCAAAGCCTTGTTGGAAGTGTGTATATCTTACAAGCAATTTTAGTATATGAATACAATCGTTATTGCTCACTCTAGCCAACACAACCATTGAAAACATATTCTAGGGCTTAATGAAACACCAAAACCTTCAACTAGAAAAAAAACACGGCAAAACAAACGCAAATCCTTTCTTGTCTCCCCCCTCTCTATGGAAGCTTCTATCACACTCAAACTAGAGCATATTATACAACACGCATGTACTGTTAAATAGTGGTGATACCACTGCTCTGAAATAACTGTGGTAAAAAATACAAGGTAGATACCAATTTACCCTTTATGCCAACAAGCTCTGGAATCCCATACTGTATAAACTCCATGTAAGTTAAATTAACGCAAACTATTATTTTATACAGTTTCTGGGTAGTAAAACAGGTCTTGAAGATGTATATTGAATTTAGGGAGCCATTGTATGTTTGAATTTGAGTTAAAGCCTGTTAAAAGCCTGCTGATATAAAATAGTACACAGTTTTCTAATCTCTTGTAAAACAATGGTAAGACGATAAATTCTCCATAGATTACAATTATCAAGTCAAAATTCCCTTTCCAGGCGGAAATAATGAATGCAGTATAATTTTAATCATTTTAATAATCGGAGCATCAAAAGGGATACAACTGGGAAGAAGTAATATTTGGAGTGAGGATTAGAATAAATTTATTTTGGCTTAAACAGGATTTCACATTGAAACTGACAGGCCATACTTTTGCCTAGGCTCTTGTTGATAAATTACACAGATGCCATGCCAACATTTCATGATTAAATACCTACATTAGTTCTCAGATATAAAATTATTGAAATAGCAACATTTTCTAGCTATGCTAGAACTACAGCATTCACAATTGCTATGGCTCAGTGAACTTAACCCTGCTCTTGCAGCTAGCGAGTAGTAAGTGGCGACGGTACAATTCCGTCCTGGTTATATTTTTCAATCATATGTCAGTAAAACTTTCCTTGTGTTTGTACGTTCAGTTACGTGGCGTTGTTTGGCATAGCTTGACCAAACATGAACCATAAAACTTCGGAAACGATCCAGAGCAATATAAACCTAATTTTACTTTACACTTGTACTGTTCTGCTACTGTAGAGGATGCTATTTCGCTATTTCGCATTGATTTCTCTACTTTAAAAGAATTTTGATTTTAGAATTTTTAAAGGCGGATCAAAAGGAATAGAAATTAGGAATTAAATGTAAAGGACTTTATCTATAAAATATTTATTTGTTGTTGTTGTTTCTAATCCCCTAGGTCTAGCCAGAGGCTAGACCAAGTCCATGAGTCCGTGGATATGCAGAAAGTCACAAATACGGAGGGGATTCACTAGGAGATCCTCTCTAGACACCCCGATGCAGTTCAAGAAATGAGAGAGACAGGCTTGCACAGAGTTGTATTTAGGGCAGATAGAGAAGGTCTTGTGACCCTGCACAAATCTAAGACACCTAGTATGTCCACTGATGAATCTAGAAACAGTGGTTTGCCGAGCTCTGTCACTTAGTTTTGTATAATGTTATTGCCGTATTTTATAAAGTTAAAATTTTCCTTCAAAGATAGTTGATACTCGGAACTTTTGAAAATTGTTTGTTGAAAATTCGACAATTATCTGTAAATTTTAGTCTTGTATATTATATTTCCCCTAATAGCTCTGTGTGTATTAACAAACACAAATAGTAATAAAACCTTGACAAAGATTATTGAACTAGATTTAAGCTTGCAACTAGGGATTATTTTTGCTACTTGTACCTGAAAATATTTTGAGCGTAACATTAGTTTTTGTGATGCATACAAATAGATGAATCCACTTTGTATTTTCTAAAAATTTTGCTAATGAAACAGATAAAATGATGGATGACTCTAGTAAAAAGGTGTTGATTAATTACTGAATTTACACCCGTTGTAGATTATGCAGCATCACCTTTCCAGACTACACGTTATTTACTCATTTTGTTATGTTGTTTTTATTCCTCCTCGCTTAGACTTTAAAAAATTTACTTTACCCTCGCTCAAGAAATAATTATTGTAAGCTAGTTTATTATAAAAGGTAAAATGTGTTAGCGTTTCTGGTTAACACGTCTGGTTGACTTAGTCATAAATAGAATAATCGATAAGAATTTTTTTTTAATAAGTTATGCATTCTCCAAAATCTTTTTGTTTGAGAAATAAAGCACATCGGAGAAGGAATTTATCTCCTCTCTATTGCTAAAATTTGAAATATTAATTTGATAAAAATGCCATTTGACAGAAACAACTTGGAGTTTATGCAGTAAGAAACAATATATTAGCAGTGTATACCATGCAGTTCATAGCTAACCCAATTGGGGTTTGAATTAATCCAGGAAGACAGTGCTGACCCAAAAGAAATAGACGTTGAAAAGGAGTGGGAATAATATGCTAAAAACATGTGTTGCCTATAAAAATGTTCTAAGCACTTATCTACACTGTTGGCTATCAAAAATGCATCATGACTGAAGCATCCAATAGTCTTGAAATGTACATGATGCGTAGCTAATGGAAGGATATGCGACTGATTAGTACTGTAACGTATAACCAATTAAAGTATCGCCTCCTGTGAGCAGTATAAAAAGGCACAGATTTAGGTATTGGAAATGTTTTTTCTCGCTGTATCTGTTATTAAGAAACTTAATTAGGCCTATTGAAAGAACACAGCAGTCAGACGATCACGTTTCTGAGTGATGGAGGAAGAATTTTGGCTTATAGAGACTGCGGATTATGCTTTCGAGAAATTGGTGCTCGTGTTGAACTAAATAAAGTCACAGCGATGCTAAAATGGAATAGGTTGATTCAAGATGTGCAAACTGAACGCTCACAGCAGCCTCGTCACACCACCAAACGAGAGGACATACATTTTCTGAGCATGAATAGTGCGCATCATATCGCAATATCATCAACCCTAGCTCAACAATTAGGGCGTGTTGTACGACAACCTGTATAAGCACGTACAATTCGACGTCGTCCGCAGTAGAAGGGATATTTTCAATCCGTCTGATACACCATCGTCTTTTTAGATGATTCTCGATTCTTTCAAGAGTACCACAATGGCATCATATGAGTTTGGCTTCGACACGGTGACAGATTGTATGTCTGTGACACTAAGCATCCCTGCACTTGGACTTCACGGGGCTTTATAGTATGTAGTGACATTATATTATAGTATTGCCAGTACACCAAACTTTAGAACTTACCTGCTGCCAATTTTCAACAGGACATTGTGCAACCTCACTTGGTATGCTACGCACAAAATCTCATCAGTGTGCACCAGATTTCACTTCTTCACCAGCACGTTCGTTCGAAAGATCTTTTACCCATCGACAACATCTTATCGATGATCACGCAACGACTGGTACACCATAGACTACACGAGGCTACATCAGACGAATTTGGGCTACGTAGAATCAGCATGGACTGGCATATCTCAAATATACATAAAAAGCATTTTTTAATTAAATTTCATCCCGTTTTCCAGTCGAACGGAGCTGTAATTTAAATCACTTTCCCGTCCCTTGTTTTATTTGTATAAAAATTTGGCTTTGATGTCTTTAGTCCTTCAGTGTGTCGGATTTTTGTTGAGCAGCAATCCGATTATACACAGTCCAGTGACATTAATGTGACCACCTGTCAAAAGCCAGAGTAACCACCTTTGGCAGAGAGGACCGCTGCGAGACGTGCAGGAAGATAGTCAGTTGGGTTTCTGAAGGTGTTCACCCAGTGAATGCGAAGAAAACATTCCCCAAACCATAATACTCACTCCTCCAGCTTGGATCATTCCGGCAACTGTTGCAGGGTGTTTATTTTCTGATGTTTCACGCCGTATACGCCAACGTCCATCTGTCCGATGGAGCATAAAACGTGATTCATCGGAAAAAGCCACGAGTCGCCACTCTGTGGACGTCCAGTTGCGGTACTGGCGTGCAAATTCCAGCCTTCGTCGCCGATGAACAGTAGCCAGCATAGGTGCATTAACCAGGCGTCTGCTGTGGAGGCCCATGTGCAGCAACGTTCGCTGAACCGTTGTTGAGGATACACTCTTGGTAGCCCCTTGGTTCATTTGGCCGGTCAATTGATCAACAGTTGAACGTCTATTCGCACGAACGCATCTCCGTAGCCTTCGTTCGCCTCTGTCATCTATAGCTCGTGGTGCACCACATGTGCCACGCCGCTGATTTTGGATAGTGCCATTTTGCCATGCACGGTATACTTCTACCACGGCGGCACGGGAACAGTTCACAAAATTAGCCGTTTCCGAAATGCTTCCACCCTTGGCCCGAAAGCCAATAATCATGCCCTTTTGAACGTCGGATAAATTGCCACGTTTCTGCATTACGCCAACTGTTGAAATGCTTTCCGATGCCCTAGTACATCCTTTATATACACACCACTGCAATGTGCTGACACCTGCCTTTTGTGATTGGTTATTTCTGTGATTGTTTATTTCACGTTGACGTCGAAAGTAGGTGGTGGTCACATTAATGTGACTGGACTGTGTATAAACGTCCGCACTAGTGTTGCAAGGACTATTTGTTGTAAAAGGCAAGTTAGAAATTATAAGTCTAAAAGAGGCGTGTTAACATGTACTATGTATTTTCCCACACTTCCAACTGGCACACGTTTTTACAAGTCCATCGGTAGGAATGTGCATGATAGGTCACGTTTTCCCCTTCAGTCCAGTATGTCTATGAACAGTTTAATTGCAGTGATTTCATTTAAAAAAATATCTTTATGATTTCAGTTTCAAGCCGTTTCTTTTACTACAAGCTGTTTTAAATTCTGCAATTACACACAACTGCATACATATTTTAGTGAAATTAGGCGCCGCAACATATTCAACTTAAAATTGGTTGAGATAAAGTCTTCATTAGGTAGAGCCTAAATGTTATTTACGAAAAGGTAGAGTTAGTCCCCCCTTTCAAAGACAACAGCTATAAAAGTTTCAGAACTTATGGCATAGTAGATTTGTTAATTCTAGAGCTTTATTTCTACAATGTTTTTGTAGATGATACTTTGAAATTTTATGTGTAGTGCATTTTTTCTGCATTGAACTTTTAAAAAAATGAAATTTAGTTTGCAAAATTTTAAGTGATGTCCATAACATAAGTTTGTACACTACTAAATACCATAACTGTTCAATAATGAACTATTAAACCGTTTAAGACAAATATGGAGATGATTTTGACATGGTAAAAAATGAATTTAGTCTTGCAAAACGCAGGGAAAAGAAACTGTCATTAGAACATTTCATAGGAATGTAATGTTCTACAAATAGAAAAGTTTCTTTTCACTTCACATACTGGTATGACTGTAATGAATAGTTTTACGAAGGTTTGCTACTCGAAGCATTTTTTATTTACCGAGTTGACACATGGAACTAATTTCTTTCTGAACGTCGTACTAGAGCAACACAACGGGCTATTGACGACGATCCAGGATCAATCCCTTAAGGGAAAGATCCGACGATAACTTGTAATTCTGAACCACGTTCAGATGACGAGTGTGGGAGTTTGGAGAGTGGAGTGCCAACTCAGGTGTAGTGATCGTTATAGTGCAATATTTATGTGATTCTTACATTTCGGTTAAAGTTTTAGAATGCTCTTAGAAGATGACGTTTTTAGTGGTAAAAACAAATTGTTAAGAAGTGACAATTTAGACAGGGAACTAGAAAGATGAATAAAAAATCCTCACATTTATTAGTCACTAGAAAAATACCCAAACTCAACTCGGGTTGAATTGAGTAACTATAGATTGAAAGTGACCAGAAAGACAATTGCTTTCCTCTTTCGTAGAAAATACCAAATCCGTAGGTATAAAATAATTTTTAGCCCCTTTTCCACATGTTTATGTCTTCTACTTTGGACACAAATCCTGTACATCATGTCCCTTTATGTAATACATTTCACATATATCGCACCCCTGCTATGAAGGTATAAACAGACGAGCGGTTACAGACACTAAGATAACTACTACAAAAGACGATTTTGAAAAAGGGAGGATTAGAAATACTAAGCTTGTTTTTAAAAGCGAATACGTTTCTTCTAGAAAAATTTCATTTCGTGGCACGTGCAATAATAAAAAAAAAAAAAACTTATTTAAAAATAGAATGTCTTCAGTTCAGACGAAGAAAGGCGACTTATCATCATTTTTGTATGGTAAATCGAATAGTAAAATAAGCCATCTTGACTTTCAGTCGCTATTAGAAAGAATTTGTAATATTTTCTTAAGTCCTCGTTCGGAAATTCTTAACATTAACATTCGTTCAAAATTGATAAAATTTCCCATAAAAATTGCTTTATTCGAACGCACATGCCGCTAGAAATCAAATACTCTGCGGTGGTGTTGCGTGTGAGGAAAAAGAAACACAATTTATTGAAATAATAAATATTTTTAAAAGAAAACTTATTTAAAAATAGAATGTCTTCAGTTCAGACGAAGAAAAGCGACTTATCATCATTTTTGTATGGTAAATCGAATCGTAAAATAAGCCATCTTGACTTTCAGTCGCTATTAGAAAGAATTTGTAATATTTTCTTAAGTCCTCGTTCGGAAATTCTTAACATTAACATTCGTTCAAAATTGATAAAATTTCCCATAAAAATTGCTTTATTCGAACGCACATGCCGCTAGAAATCAAATATTTTGCGGTGGTGTTGCGTGTGAGGAAAAAGAAACACAATTTATTGAAATAATAAATATTTTTAAAAGAAAACAGAGAATTAAAGCACAAAATAAACATTGGCTGAAAAAAAGTTGTTCTGAAGCTATAAATTCCTGATTATTTTTATGTTTTGATCTCGCACAGTTGTCACAACTTACAACCAAAAATTAGACACAATTTTAAAACACGAAATTAATTCTTAGCGGAAAGAACAGAAAATATCACTACACGTGGGAAACAAACACAAGTTTCCGTTACGTTGCAGAATATAATTAGTCTCAAATGTTCGGAAATAATTTATATTTTGAAAAGAAAACAAATAAGGCCCAAAACAACAAATGCATTGGAATTTACATTAAGAAAAAGAAGTTTTGAAACAAAATTGACTTTTCAGTAGTACTGCTAAAACAATCCAAGTAATTACAATACTCAATATACCTACCCTACTCCCAAACTACCAAATCTTGATTGATTTAAGTATTGGTACTTAAATTTTTAACATGAAGCTAGCCTAAATTTTTAAGCAAAGACATTTTAAAAACCTATTATTCACTAAACAAAAATATGGTGTACCAATTATAGAACATTGCATTAAAATATGTTTAGTAAATTTTTATTTGATACTTGTACAAACAAACAGATACAAAATCGAACATAGAACAGGAAGACAGACAAATTTACTGAACCCAGTTCAGTCACTAAATGAATGTACGAGTAAATACTCACAGTATGCAGTCTCATGAAAATATATTAAACCGTTTGGATGTAGCATGGGCACGCACATACAGACAGACATATAAACAGACAGATAGACAGAGTTACAGATATACATATGGGCAGACAGACAGATGAACATACAGACAGATGGACATACAGACAGATGGATAGACAGACAGATGAACTGACAGACATATAGATGGGCAGGAAAACTGATAGACAGACAGACAGATAGATGGACAGAAAGACTGATAGACAGACAGACAGATAGATGGACAGAAAGACTGATGGACAGACAGACATAGATAGTCAGACAGACACCAAACGCGCAAGAGACGGATTTGGCATCAGAAAGGTCAAAATCGGATAGAAAACTTGAACTGTGTCAAAAATATTCTTTGTACAACACTCCATTCTTATTTATGCAGATTAGACGATAAATTCATACGATATCTCTCCATCAACTCAAAAAATCTGCAGAGTACACACAATTTATCAGACGTAAAAGATGAGACCCCAGTACCAATCAAAAGTCTAAATACTTCCACAGGTTAAAATATTTGTCTAACATATGATAATCATTCATACCAAATATTGTCATATGTTAGATACCATCATGCTATGTCAATAATATATATTATTCGCATATTTACAAGTGATATTATCACATATTGCTAAGCCTATTGAAATAAGAATATAACGGGCTCTAGAAATCACGTATTGTTAGTTATGCTTATTACTATCTTTTGTGGAGTAATCGTAAACAATGGTTGCTTATTGAAATTTACACTTCATTCTTTATTGTTCTCGAATATTTATAACTCAAAACAGTAAGTCAATTAATGTATTGCACTCAGTAACACAGAACGCAACTGAACTCAGCTCATAACTACATATAAAAGGGTAACAATTATAAATGAATCTAAACAATTGAACATATTACTGGCTGCGTAAGGAATAAAAATGTGCATGCGTATTCATGCGCGTTTTCACTGTTTCCGTATAAATGTCGTTCGCACTTTCTAGTAGTAGTTTCTCACAAACATTATTACTTTCATTACACATTTCGTTTTTATTTGTATTATAATTTAATAGTTCTTTATTGAAAGAGTTCAATTTCTCATGTAAGCTTTTATCTAAATTTAACTGTAACAGAAAGATAATAAAAAGATAATCCACTTCGTGCAAAGTTAGCATGTTGTATTTTAATATATTAGACACTAATATGTCATATGCCAATCATATATCATATGTTGTCATAAAATGGTTTCTTATGTGACGTATGGCAATCATATGATTCTAATATGGCATACGACAATTGTGTGTAACCTACATTGTTATCAGTTAGATATTTAGTATATGGTATATGAAACCCAAGTCGTAAATTAGATATACTGTCGATTTTACAAACACGGAAGCACGCTAAGATATAGGGATTAATCCACCAGGTGGTGTTGAAGGCTTATCTTGTCCTTGAACATCTGACAAATTTTGCCAATGAAAAAATATATCGTCATCAAAATATTAAAGAATCTTTTATGACGTGACCAATATCTCGTGTATTTTCTCCTAATGCCGAGGTATCTCGTCCATCAAGATCGTCTGTTTTCGTCCAATTACGATATATCTTGCCCATTATGATGGTCAATTTTCTTCTTATGAAAATGTACCACGTCTATCAAGATGTCATCAGCTTTCTTCGAATGCCGAGATATCTCGTCCATCAAGATCGTCAGTTTTCGTCCGATAACGATTTCTCCCGCCCATCAAGATCGTCCGTTTTCTTGAATGCCGAGATAAATTCATCCATCAAGATTATCAGCTTTCTTTGAATGCTGAGATATCTTCATCGATCACAATTTTCAGTTATCTTCGAATGACAAGATACCACGTCCATAAAGATCTCAATACCTTTCTTCGAATATGGAGATACACTCATTGTCATAAAAATTTGCGCACCAAGAAATAATTGTGGGATTGTAACGAAACTTGGCATGAAGGTAATGTCGGCCAGATATGCAAATGATTAGAAATGCAGCGTGATTGCGTAATGCCACTAGAGGGCGTTGAACTTCGTTCTCCTTGGAGTATAAAACAGGTAAGCAGAGCTTGTACTTAATCTCTTGCAAAGGAAACGATGAGGTAGCCATTTTCAACAAGACAATGCTCGGCCACACACAGCAAGGATGTAACAAGACTGCCTCCGCCACATTACCACCCTTCCCTGGCCTGCTCGATCCCCAGATTTGTCACCAATCCAGCAAATATGGGATCATTTGGGACGGCAAATTGGACACCCTACGAGTTTGGTCGAACTAGAGGCGCGTTTACAGCAACTGTGGAAAGAGATGTCTCAGGACATCAGACGGAACTTGTAAGCCTCAATGCCCGCTCGTATCGCAGTGTGCATTCGCGCTAGAGGGGGTCCAACAGAGTACTACCGTTCGTATGTACTTCTTTCTGCAATAAAATGATCCTTTTTATTTGATTTTCTAATCACTTACTTATAGTAGTACTTACATGTGTAAAATTTCGTTTCATTTTGACGAGTTTTTCTTGCTGCTCAAATTTTTATGGCAATGAGTGTATATTGTCTATCAAGATCGTCAGAATGACAAAATACCACGTCTATCAAAATATCATCAGCTTTCTTCGAATTCCGAGATATCTCGTTCATCAAGGCATTTTAATTTCTGTGCTCATAACAAGACACCTCGTCAAATCAACCACCAGGAAATTAAAGATCTGGAATTTAGAACAAGCATTGTATTCATATCTACCTCTAGAACAAACCACATCGAAAAAAATTACTGATTGATTTCTAAGCTACGTAAGAGTTCTTTCACTGTTCTCAAATCCCTTAAGGGAAAGACTTTAATCCCTCCGCTTTGTGTTCTCTACCCCAATCGCAGAACCTCAGAATGAAGTGCTCCACTGTGGAACGGAAGGTGTAATTTGCTGTCGCCCTTTATTAAACTCGAGTGTTTCATTCCGATCCCAGCGACATGGCTACAAGGAACTAAGACCGGGAAACAATAGCCAGCCGCCAGCAACAAAACTCGCATGGGGCTCGACACTCTTTTAAGTCGCTTCAAAACGACACCGACGGTTGAATTTTCAGAAAACCCGAACTCATTTTGAAGCCCTTCAGGCGTTTCGACGAAAATGGCTGAAAAGTTTCACTCTACCCTGTAAAGCTTAAGGACGCGAATAGCAAATCTCGAATACCTTCCTCACATCGAAGCTCTCAACATAATCGTATTACTAATGTGCGTGACTGAAAGATGGAATCCAATTTCGAAGGCAGAATCCGATAATTGGACAGAAATTATTCCACATTCCAGGAGACTCGGGCTAATCAGAATAATTTGCATTTACGCGCCCCTACAATTTGAGCCTTAAAATTCATTTATGATTTTGCTGCAAAGATGGGCCACAGCGGATCAATATTAAGTAATAAGAAGCGACTGAAGGTTTTTGAATTTAGTGTGATTAGTTTCTGTTTAAAGATACGTTAAAATATTTCTTAGCTTTGTTAGAGCGAGGAAATAATAATTGAGCTATAAATGAATTAATCGTGATTTATCCTAATTTATTCATTCATTAATTTCTTGGTATAATGCGATTGATTGTGGTCCTCCTGATGTGGGATACAAGACTTAGCATTCACGTTGTGAAATGTATCACTCATTTATTTGCAATTTAACTTTTGATACATAAATGATTGGTGTGAGATGAGGCAAGACCAAACACAAATTTTCAAAGTTCATATATATAGTGAACAAATTACTACTCTGCTCCAACAGGATTGAAACTCGTATTTTTACCACACACTCTCCAAGTTCCTCTTCGAATGTTTACATTATGTTTTGTTTCAAATTAAATTTAATTAAATGAAATTTAAATAATACTTTTCAGTGCTATTTTATGATTTACATGATAGGGCCCACCCACGAGATAGGGCAACCAAGGACGTATCATTGGGCAACTTGAGCCACATGATAGGGCAAGTGCATGCATGGACTGACTTCTTGTTTGCAATGTGATAGCCTTCATTGAGTGGGGCAAGAGCATATGATTTCATTCATGCCATTTTTGGCATGGCCAATTTCGCTCTGCCGAAATTCGCAACGCTCTAGTGTTGCAGAACGCAACAGTCTTGTACAGCAAGAACTTTTATGACCCCTGCTAATCACCAGATGGCGTTAGACCATCCAGGAAAGATACGTCCTGAGCAAGCGAAAAGAAAACGAGTTTTTTTCAGAGGGGTCAGATCCCCCTTACCACGAACGAAGGGTCGGTTAGGCAGATGACTGCTGGCTGCAAACGATACCTCTACTGAGTGGAAAAGCGGTCCACTACGATGGAAACGAAGACGCCAGGCCTAACAACGAATTGGCCACTAGTCGCACATCTAAAATATGTGATATATGCAAATCGGGGTACCCCAAACAAGGTATGAGAATACATTTTATGTTTTGATGGCCATCTAACATTTAATTACCAAACGGTGATACATGTCCCCAGAAATATTCTACAATCTGGTACTTACGTTTATGTCGGTTGGACATTGCAGCGATTGTGCTTCTGCAACATCTAGCAATGGAACTAAACTATATAAACTCCTTCAGGCAGTTCCAGCAGGTGGAAGCCCCTATTTTGCTATCGACGTCCACTAGGACCTGCCGAGTTGAAAGTGATTCATCAAATCCCCATGCTTGATGAATTTCCTCAGTTGGACCAAAGTCGAAAGTCCACTCATTCCATAATCAATCAATGGCTTTTTGACCCCTCCCAAATATGATGTGTTATACTATTAGAAGAGAGTGCTCCTGTGTGGGATTCCTTTTACCATTCAGCTTATTTTAATAAGTTTCTTCCCGTTTTTAACCATTAACACCATCACTTTTTTTAATATTTGTTTTAACTTTACGTGATTTTATTAGGGATAAACGCCATAAAAGTATTTTTAACTTCTTACATCACATTAGATTTTAAAATTGTATAAATATTTTTATCCCCATTCCTACTATTATATATCATTGATTATATACACTCATGTCCATAAATTAAGGATAATGCCATCTCAGGAAAATAAAGGTTTAGAAACAAAACAATCGTGACTTATTCATAAAACCCATTTATGAAACAAAAGATAAATATAAAAAAAAGATGGCGCATGTATGATACCATTCATAAAACTAGGATTTTTGCTCACTGGAGCAATAACAAAAATAAATCGACCTTACAAAAACTTAATATGACATGGTTGGCATGATGGTGTTGTTGCTGTTTCTTATGCCTACACTGGCAGACCAGAGGAGTGTCAGGCCCGTCGAAGACGGCAAGAGGCGAGGGGGGTGCGCCTTCCATGTTATTGAGCCCCAATGGGAGGAAGTCCGACTTTGCTCGACATACATGACACATCCGTTTTTACAGGAAGGTCCCTTTCATACATCCATTCACTCACACATATCGTTATTTTTTCCCAATCAGAGGCCGATAACCCCCTAATCAGGTACCCCCAGAGGTATTGATTTGGTATGGGAACATGGAGGACTTTGTGACCACTACCTCTTTAACGTGCCCCAGTCACCATTAGTGAACACGACGGTCTTTAGCCAGGTCGGAGCCCCGATCTCGCAATCATCAGAATTGCAGGCTCCGCCGAGGACAGAACCCACAACCCTTCTGATGCGAGCCCGACGCTCTACTGACTGAACTACCGCGGCTCGGCATGATGGCTAATACATTATGTGTCTCCCAGACGATGAAATACAGTCCGTACAACGCCTAGGCATGCTAAGGATCAAATTATCAAGGGAAAATCACTCCACTCAGCAAGCAATGCTTTCCGAAGTTCCGGTACACATGTAGGAGGTGGTTGACGGGCTGCAACTCGTCGGTCAAGCATGTCACACACATGCTCTATAGGATTCAAGTCAGGTGAGAATGCTGGCCATTCCATACGGGTGACATCCTCAGATTCAAGGCATTCGTTAACAATGTTTGCACGGTGAGGACGAACGGTGTCATACATAAACACAAATTCTGCGCCCATGGCACCCCTAAACATACATACATGTTGTTCCAGAATGATGTCCCGATAAATTTGGACTCTCATGATTGCGATTTGAACATGTAGATCGGTTTTTTAGCCCAGTATATTTCTGCCCCAAACGAGCAAACCTGTTACACCGTAACGGTGTCGTTCAATGATGTTGTATTGGTGGTAGCGTGTACCTGGCGTTCTCCACATGAACGTATGCCGTGAATCAGATTACAAGCTAAACCTGGACTCGTCAGAAAACATCACACAAGCCCACTGTGACCATGTCCACATTGTATGTTCTATATTCCAGACTAACCGCTAGCGACAGTGAGTTGCTGTCAGCGGAACATATCTGACAGTCCTGCGAACATATAGACCAACATGTCCCAAACGTCTGTAAACGATTTGTCTTGAAACTGTCGTGAACTGAAGATATCTGACGAGAAAGGTTGGATGCTGTGCACTGTCTGCTTCTTTTTGCAGTTGCTGCCAAATAACGGTCGTCACTCGGTGTTGTAACTCGGGGAAGACCTGCACTGTAACGTCTACTGACATTTCCATCATTTCATAATCGTTGCCAAAGCCTAGAGATGAAACTTTGGTCGATCCCAAGTTCCATTGAGACTTATGTCTGAGTTCGCCATCATTCCAGGCAGCCGATAATTCTACCACGTAAAAATTATCGACATGCGTCCTCTGTGCCATAACCATTCGGTTGTGGCACTGAGCGGCTTACAGAACGTTTGTAATCAATTTTACTTCTTTGCTACCATTCTTTATATACACATCTCATACACTCTCGTCATTGTGACGTACTATCGGCGTCATCTGATGGCTTCCTGTAATTTGGATATTATTCTTACAGATGTGTGCGATAATTCTACAGGTGAAATTTTTACTTTAGAGTTCGATTTCCGTGTGATTCTGAAGTATCCTTAATTTATGCATATGATACTATATTAATTTCACACCTTTCTGTATCTACATTCTACATGCCGCTGCTGACTAACATTTTGTCAATCATAAACTCATGAAAATTACATTTTCACCTCAATCTCTTTCTTTATGCTGTTGATCAGCGTCTATTAATATTTTTTACATGTAAACTTCATGCGAACATCATTTATTTCAATAACGTATATTCGTTAAAATTCTTGCGCTATAGTCTTATTATCACTAATTTGTAATACTTATGCATTTGTTTTTATTATTTTACATGACTCTTCACACGGCTTATGAATTTTGAACTAGAGACATGAATTCCTACCCAACCAACGTACACCTACCATACTTTAAACACGGACGTGGTGAACCCACTCGTCGTTCTTCAACTTACATATTTAGAAAATCCATATTCTGCAGTATTTATCATCGAAGTTAATCGATTTCTGTGTTTATATTTATGTTCTCTGAGAGTGAGAAGAAATACTGAGCGTCAAAAAAGATATCATTTTTGCTCCAAGGCCAAAAATAGCCATTTCATAAGCAATACAAGATAAATGTTTACAGAAATACGTATTTATAATAATATATTACATTTCATGAGCAGGCTGATTATAAAACGTAGTAGTAGTGGGATGGAGAGAAGTCATTTGTTACATGGAATAGGCGCAACTAAAACATCAACGATAAACGACAAAGTACAAGTATTGAAGTAAGGTCCTGTGGCATCTTTCTTTAACTAAGGTAACTTTATGTATCTTGTTGCTCAGTTCTGTGAAACCAGAAGGTATAAAGTACAGTAGCGTTTGATCTCAGTCGCCGTTTGCGTTTGTGTATGTTAACCGTAATGTGTGCCTGAAGCTCTACTATGAATGGTACAGCCTCAACGATTGTACAGGAGCTCTTTGATCTCAGTTGACATTTGCGTCTGCGTAGGTTAACCTTAATGTGTGCCTGAAGCTCTACTATGAATGGTACAGCCTCAACGATTGTTCAGGAGCTCTTTGATCTCAGTTGACATTTGCGTCTGCGTAGGTTAACCTTAATGTGTGCCTGAAGCTCTACTATGAATGGTACAGCCTCAACGATTGTTCAGGAGCTCTTTGATCTCAGTTGACATTTGCGTCTGCGTAGGTTAACCTTAATGTGTGCCTGAAGCTCTACTATTAATGGTACAGCCTCAACGATTGTTCAGGAGCTCTTTGATCTCAGTTGACATTTGCGTCTGCGTAGGTTAACCTTAATGTGTGCCTGAAGCTCTACTATGAATGGTACAGCCTCAACGGCGATACAGGAGCGCTTTGTTCTCAGTTGCCCTTTGCGTCTGCGTATGTTAACCTTAATGTGTGCCTGAAGCTCTATGAATGGTACAGCCTCAACGACGGTACAGGTGAGCTTTGATCTCAGTTTCCATTTGCGTCTGTGTATGTTTACCTTAATGTGTGCCTGAAGCTCTATGAATGGTACAGCCTCAACGACAGTACAGGAGAACTTTGATCTCAGTTTCTATTTGCGTTTGCGTATGTTAACCTTAATGTGTGCCTGAAGCTTTTAACTATGAATGTACTGCCTCAACGACAGTCTAGAAATGCACCTTAACAACAATAATTGAGGGGGATGGTAGCTTAAAAGATTGATATCGTAGATAGTCAAGTGAAACGCGTTAAGTTAAAAATACATATAATTTTGAGAAGATGCAGGGATCAATTCTACTGCATGAGCAGAATTTGTATTTTCATAGCAGAACTATAACCCTTACAAAGAAAACTTAACTTAGTAGGTGTGTTTATCCAGTCCAAAGATCAATCTATTCAGGTTTAGAAGAGCTAAGAAACTCATATCTTGAAATATTTGGTCTGGTGTGTTTAAATTGTAAATCGACTATAATTCGTGATCACGAAAATAGCACTTAATGAGTTCTTTTGTTTCGGCAAAAATGCCATTTTCCCGTATAGTTAGATAAGGTAACAGATTAATAGCAGATTTAATGTTTTGACACCTTCAAAAATGTGTCGACCTAACACAATAACACATTATCGTGCTCGTAGATTCTTAAGGCTTGATTCAGATTTGTGTTTACACATTTCTTTTTCTTGAATCACATCGATAATGGCGGTTAAGTTTTAGATAATCCTACTTGCCTCGAAAGAGCAGATGTATCCCTTTCAGGGAATACTAGATTTATTTCATCTGTGCAATATTAGACAGTAGAATCTACTTCTTAAAAATACAAGACTCTTTTCGTTTTATGCAGTTCAGGAAAGATATTTACCATGGAACTCATAAATTCACTAATTACAAAAATGATGTTTTCTATTCTACAAAAACAGCGTTGATATTTGTGAACATTCCGTTAATAGCAAAAGAAAGGTAACAAAAGAGAAAACAAAATGAAACCAAAATTCGATACATTCCAAGAAATCTTTTGAAGGAGCATAAATATCCAACAAACCTTAGCCCTTAGAGGCTTTATAATTAATTACACCAAACACAAACAAAAGCCCTAAACAACGCCACGAAGAAAGTACCGCGTTGAACAATACCAATTTTAGAAACCTCACGAAACCGCCAGAAGCATTAGAATATTTTAAATAACAGAAACTCTTGGAACAAAACAAATCGAAGAAACGAGAGCAATTCATTCAACGCTCATCACTTTTCCTTCGAAATTAGAATATTTCTTCCGTAAATAAGATAACCCCGGAGCTGAGAAGACGTCAGAAGTGCGACATCTTAAATACACCGAAGAAATCACTGTCTGAGATTAAAATAGTTAAATTCCTTCGCAGCTTGGTTGAATTCTATTCGAGCTTTAGAAGGAAGAAAGGATGAAAAAAGGAACCGTGCAAAAAAAAAACTTCGGAGAATTCAGCAAGATTGCGGCCATCAATCAATTGGTAAGGAAACACAGGACAATTTTCGATGTGAGAAGAAAAGCTCGAAGTTTGCAACATTTTTAGTCTGTTAAAAAAGGTTTGCTCACGAGAATTTTGGTTCTATTTTCCCTCTAAAAATATTTTTGAAACGTTCGTTACACATAACGTTAGTGGGGGAAATAGAATGCGACAGCAGTAGATTTAGAACACGAAAAAAAGTCTAATACAGTCTAAAATTGAATGCATATAACTTGAGAACAATTTTATATTTCATACATTCAGGTATATATTTCTCAGGCCCTTTACTTGGCTTATTAACTATTAATAATAATTAATTAATTTTGAATTTGTGATTCCGATTTACTCTATTGTGTCACAATCATCGAGTAATTAGAATAGTAACGGTTTAGAAACTGGAAGGTTTCGAGTTCGAAACTAGGTGAAGCCAAAAATAGTCAGTTGCACGGGGGCTGGTGCACGTTAAATCTATCTTGGCGTGCCACCTCAGGAGTTGTTCTCGTCATCTGACCGTGGTTCAAAATCAGGAGGCGTTGTCCTCTGATATATTTCCCTTCGGGATTATCACTGAACTTTGACAATAGCCAGTTGTGGTGCTCCAGTTCAAAGTTAATTAAGTACCTATCACAATCATTGAATGCTGTATGTTATGTAGTATCGTAACAAATCCCGTAAGCTGACTTTTGTTGTTTTACTTACTGTGTTTATTGTAAATACATTTTTGATGAAACATGTAAAATTACACTTCCCTACAATAATAGACCGGATAGCAAGGACGTGGTTCCCTGGTCCGTAAGCGTCACTCTAACTCGTCCCACAAATGTTCTATGGGGTTTCGGTCGGGACTCTAATCAGGCCAGGGAAAACGTTAGTCATCAATGTATTGATACCACTGCTTGTCTGAGGATGCAACATGCCATGGAGCGTTGTTGTCCTGGAAGTCCGTCATTCACCCGTCAACATTCGTCCATTCCATAAAATTGCCAGAGTGTAGGAAGAACCTGATTATCAAAAATATTTATGTAGACGTTGGCGTTGAATATACCGGGAGCAACATGCAAAGGTTCCAGGCCATACCACAAAAAACACCCCCAAACAAGTAGTCGTATTTTTAGCAATTCACTGGCGTCCTGTCCATTATTGTAGGGTAGTGTAGTGAAAAATGAGTAAATGCACTTCGTGAGAGACATTGCAAAGAGACCAGAAATACAGTGCACTTTTTCGAGTCAGAAATTCAGTTTACTGATATCTGTATTTGGAATTTCGTTTCTCACATCTTCGGATTACAAGTCGAACACATTAAGCTAAAATATTCAAGATATAAGATTTTTCTTTTCTAAAATGCTGTGATATTTAGACTGTCGAAGGTCAACTAGTCTTTTTTTATATGCATGAAACTTAGATTTGTTTTCGTCGAAAACACATTTTTTAATGAGTTAAGCAATGCGAGTGGAATTTGTACACTTCATTCTCTAAGAACTTTTTTGACTTTGTGTGTATTACTTGTAAGCAGATTATATACGTTTAAAATATGAAACGAACATCACATATATGGGAAAATATTTGGTGCAAGTTTAAAGCTAAAATACTTTTATAGTGTTTTAAGTTATGTAGTAATTTTTAAAATTGCTAAGAAAAGGTAGGTTCTTCTCTTTTAGAATTTTGATTTCATCAAACTAAATTACAGTGAACTTAAACGTTCTACTGGTGGTTTAAGACATAAATGTTTATATCCATAATACAAAGAAAGACAGCAGTACCTTGTTCCAATAGTAGCAATCCAAGCATTGTAAGTTAGAAATTCGATTCGACCAAAGACCGTCGTGTATGTAAGGGCTGGTGCACATTAAATCAGTTGTGGCCCAAAATGTCCTTACGTTTAGATGGTGTGAAGGTTTGGACAGTGGGATGCAAGCTCAAGTGTTGACCTAGTCATCTATCCGTGGTCCTCGGACCTTTCCTTTCGGGGCTGATAACAAGCGTTTGCCAATAGACTGCTGCGTTGATGTGTTAATTAAAATATCTATCCACCTATTTACCTATCTAGAAAAAATATTGAGAAGTTTATATGTGTTGGAAATAGAAGTTATCTTTCTTTTTATAAGGTGTTTCGGGATATTATGAAATGCGTGCAGCTACCCACATGCATAACTTTCGTATTTCAATATTTCGCTCATTTTGATTAGCTTCGGTACGTTGGAATTCGCATTTTTGTTTATAAAAGATGAAAAATGGGCAACGCCTATGACATAAGACACTCTCAGACATAAATTGTTTAACATTCAGACTCGCGTTGCGAGTGAAATACACTGTCAAAATTTTCAAACAGGTTTTCGTTTTTTAAAGATCATAATGTGTTAATCTTTAGACAAGTAAAGTTCACTCAGTCATTTTTTTTTGCATAATGTTTAAATTTCTTGAGAAATATGAATATTAATCATAATTTTACTAATAAATTGTTACATTAATATACAACTACCATGAAATTACTCTTCTCTGAATCATTGATCTATTGAATAAATACAGAGTGTGATAAATAGTTTTTAAAAGAATGAAATTACAACTAGCTTACACTTGGAAATTAGAATTATCCCCTCAGTTTTCTCATATTTCTGCTTTCTGACTTGATGTGTATCATTTGTAAGTTAACTCAGTGTATTTAAAATAATTAAGCTACTGTACAATATTAATAATGACATCCTTATTGTACATCTATTAGTAACCAATAGTTTGTGTTCTAGAACAGTTTCAGAATAAAAAAGTTCAATATACACAGTCCAGTCACATTAATGTGACCACCTGTCAAAAGCCAGAAAAACCACCTTCGGCAGAGCGAACCGCTGCGAAACGTGCAGGAAGATAGTCAATTAGGTTTCTGAAGGTGTTCACTGGGATGTTGAGCCATGCCGACTCCAGTGCCATGGTCAGCTGCGCTAGATTACGCGGTTGAGGATCCATGGCGCGAATAACCCGATCGAGGTAGTCAGACAGATTCGCGATTGGGTTTAAATCTGGGGAGCTTACTGGCCAGGGGAGTACGGTAAACTAATCCTGGTGCTCTTCAAACCACGCACATACACTGAGAGCTGTATGACACCTCACATTGTCCTGCTGGTAGATGCCATCATTATGAGGAAAAATAATTCGCATGTAGGGGTGGACATGGTCCGCAAGGACAGATGCGTACTTGTGCTGATCCATCGTGCCTTCCACAATGACAAGTGCACCCAGTGAATGCCAGGAAAACATTCCCCAAACCATAATGCTCCCTCCTCCAGCCTGGATCCTTCCGGCAATTGTTACAGGGTGTTTGCTTTCAGACGTTTCACACCGTATACGCCAACGTCCATCTGTCCGATGGAACATAAAACGTGATTAATCGGAAAAAGTCACCTGTCGCCACTCTGTGGACGTCCAGTTGCTGTACTGGCGTGCAAATTCCAGCCTTCTTCGCCGATGTACAGCAGCTAGCATAGGTGCATTAACCAGGCGTCTGCTGCGGAGGCCCATGCGCAGCAATGTTCGCTGAACCGTTGTTGAAGATGCACCCTTGGTAGCCCCTTGGTTCATCTGGGCCGTCAGTTGCACGTTATTCGCCCGAACGCACCTCCGTAAAAGTTAAGTTCAGTAAAAGTTACAAACAAATATATATAACAAAATAGAATCAAATCAGAAGGGAAATGTTTCGGGTTTTTTTGCTGTCCTGAAAAATGCTGCTTTTAGACATACGACTTTTTGCACTTTGAGTGACGATATATTTTATGTTTCTTTATTAAATGTATTGTTTGGCATTGACTTTAAAATTTCATGTCTTTATAATTTTTAAAAGACATGAAAGATAATATATGCTAAAATTTTTTTTAATCGGATGCAACGTTCTTATTTTATCTTATAAAGAAAGGATTATTCTTTAAAATTCTTTTGGCATATGCGTTTTAAATATTGCAATTTTAAAATGAATTAAACGCTTTTAAAAGTTCAAAGTTTAGTTACACTGTGAAATGTAATTGTGTAATTCTCCATATAAATGTAATTTTCAAATGTATTTAGTTTTATGCAATACCCACTGTTTTTTAATATTTAACATCTAATAATTTTATAGATTTAAGGAATTTAAAAATTCTACACGTTACTTATAACGTGTAGAAATAATTAAGTAATGAATTATTAACACATGTAGATAACTTGTTATTTATTTAATAATAATAATTAAATAACACGTTGGTTAGTTATTACGACTATATATTATAATTACACTGTACTACTAGACTACTCTTTTATTACTTACAATTTATTAATTTTTAGTTTTATAAAATAAAAATTTAATTAAATTCCTATTTCTTTCAGTTGTTTATTGATAAATAGCCGCAAAGTTCATTTCTATCGAAATTATTCATTTTTAAGCAAAATCAAAATAGTGTATGCATTACATAGTTGAAAATATTTGATAAAACAGTTGAGCATTGAAAAATCATGTCAAAATTATTCACTACTTAGCTTTATATGAAGTGTTTTTATATGCACGTCAATTAATGAAGAACCATTCTAAACTGTTGGATCTCACTCATAAGACGATTTCACTAATTATCTAATTATATATTAACATTGAAAAAAATCACGTCAAATTATTCACTACTTAGTCTTACGTGAAATGCTTGTATATACACGTCAATTAATGAAGAACCATCCTAAATTGTTGGAGCTCACTCATAAGACGAGTAGACTAAGTATCTTAGATTTCTATTAGGTGATAGTTACTTTCAAACTGAGACTGTTGAACTTTAATTCACAATGAAATAATCCGTGCATTTCATTATCTTCATATTTTATTTGATGTTATTCCTGTAAAAAGTTGCATTACATAGGTATTATTATAAGTGTTTCAAATTTTAATATACTTAGCTGAATAAAATATGTTTTTAATTAATAAGATTAAAAGTTGTTAGGATGAAATTAGAGACGAGTCTTCAAGTTTTTTCAGAACTTAAGATCGATGTAGGTATTTAGGTTAAATAAATGTTTTTATTGATTTATATAAAATATATTAGGCACCGGATAGGATTTGAAACGCAGTATCTAGTGAGTTTAGATCTATTATAAATTCAGGTACACCCATGATAAGTTCAATTTCAAACATTCTTTATTGAATACTCGTCACACATTTAGTAGGTAGATGTTAAACTTATTATTTACAACTTCCCAATCTACAGTAAAATCAACTACTCAAATAATTATTACAGTCAGCCAAACTAGCTAACTACAGGTAAATGTTGAATTCTGAAATACAACATATACTTTATTGAATCAATTGAGTGACATGTTTGTTAGAATTATTACATTTGTAATTCTGCTTACAGCCTCTTATAATAGAATTGATGCTGTCATGGTTGAAGTGGAATTGCCTACTGTGAGATGTTGGTGGTGCAAGTTCCATTCCTGTATTTTACTCTTGTAATAGTTTCTCCTCGGTGTCAGGTAAATTGCATGTTAAATAGTAATACATATTTTATAGAATGGGTTGAGCCACCAATCTATTGCTGTGATGCATTCTTTGCTTATGATCTCCTACTCTATATCTTCAGACTTTCGTCGAAGCTAAATTAAATATTAAAGTTCAAATTATATATCGCCGCATTCCTTCGGGTGGGTCGGTGGATACCACTAAAATACTTCATTGAATTTGTCAAATCATCTATCTAAAATAATGTACTTACTGTCTGTAACCACCCATTTTACAATAAACTACCTCAATAAGCTAGATTATCAGCCAAATACAATTGGATATTAAATTCTAAAACATACTTTGTTGATCACGTCGAGTCTATTGGATGCTTCATTCATAACCTATTACCTACAATAAACTTACATTATCTATAAGATTTTACAATAGAGTTAACCACCCAATAAGATCGACTGTAAGCTAAACTGGTATGTTATAAATACCATTTAAATTAAAAAAAGTTTATTGAAATTGTTGAGTCTGAAACGAATCAATTTCAATAACGTACATATTGCATATACAGGGTGGTCCCGAATTCATGGTACAAACTTTAATGGTAGGTACAGGACATTGTAACAATGATTTATTGTATAGGAATGTATAGTCGCAAGTGACGCGGTGAGGCGTAAACAGGGGAAATAAAAGGAAAGAGAAATGGAGTGATCGGTTGGTATCATTGCCGGTAGAGGGCAGTAGATGTCTAGCCGCTGTTGAACATGATGCATCGCAGTAGGGAAAAGCGCCATTCACAATTGTGCTGCCGTAGACGATGGGTGACTTTACGTATGCAGAAAAAGCAGACATGCATTACATGTACGGCCGTGCAAATGGTAACGGCAGAGCTGCGTTACGAATGTATCGCGCGGAGTATCCTGATCGACGAATGCCGGATCATAGAATTTTTCAACGGTTACATCGTCAACTTTGTGAAACAGGTGCGTTCGACGTCAACAGACATGGCGCTGGTCGAGTAAGAGCTGTACGCACTCCAAGGCTGGAAGAAAGCATCTTGAACATTGTGGCTGATAGACCCGAGTCAAGCACAAGAACTGTTGCGCGTGACGTAGGTGTGAGTCATCAGACTGTATGCAGAGTGTTAAACGAAAATCGCTTACACCCCTTCCATTTTCAGAAAGTACAAGCATTGAATCCGGCAGATTATCCTCGCCGCGTGAACTTCTGCCTGTGGGTGATGCAGCAATGTGCGTTGCAGCCGGATTTCGTAGATTATGTGCTATTTACAGATGAAGCGACATTTTCACGCGAGGGTGTCTTTAATGCGCACAATTCCCATGTGTGGGCAACCGATAATCGACATGCAACGCGTCGACATGCGTTTCAACAACGTTTCAGTATTAATGTGTGGGCTGGTATTGTGAACGACTTTTTGATTGGCCCATACTTACTACCCACGCGGCTCACTGGCGGAAGCTATCTTATTTTTCTGAAAGAAGTGTTACCACAACTGCTGCATGATGTTCCGATCGCCATTCGTAACCGCATGTGGTTTCAGCACGATGGGGCGCCAGCACACTTCAGCATTGATGTACGGAATTACCTGAATGCCACGTTTGGTACTCGATGGATTGGGCGTGGTGGACCAGTCCTTTTGGCCACCCCGATCTCCCGATTTATCGAGCCTCGATTACTTTTTATGGGGACATCTAAAGCATCTTGTTTATGAGACTCCAGTTGACTCAGATGAGGATCTCGTCGCTCGCTTATCTGTAGCTGCTGCAGGTGTGCGTGAAATACCAGGCATCTTTGAACGTGTACGCCAATCGCTCCACCGACGCTGTCAAGCATGTATCGATACTGGTGGACGCAATATTGAACAATTACTGTAAACATGACACTTGTCAACAACGCTTTCAATAAAATCTTTGTTTTTCCTTTCGGCCGTTATTTCCCCTGTTTTCGCCTCACCGCGTCACTTGCGACTATACATTCCTATACAATAAATCATTGTTACAATGTCCTGTACCTACCATTAAAGTTTGTACCATGAATTCGGGACCACCCTGTATGTGTCTATTATATAATAGCATAAACTATTCCAATAAGCTCGACCGTGGAACCAAACAGTCAAATATATGTTACATTGTGAAGCCTGTCTTATGGAATGTGCGTCCACCAATATATTGGAGTGCTGCATTCATTACATAAAACACTCATTTCTACATCCTTCTACTGACATCCTATTGTCAGCCAAACTGTATAAATTTGAATTAGATACTTCACTGAAAATGTCAAGTCACCCTATCTATAATATTGCATTCACATTACCTATAACTTCCCATTTTACAATAAAGTAATACTACCCCAATACGTTCGACTGTCAGTAAAACCACTCAGCCACTTTGAGTTCTATTCCAAAACGCATGGTTTACTGACGCATTCTTTTCAATCTATGGTTGGCTGAATTTGCTGTATGCAAGATCATTTTGCAATAAAATAGACCAATAAGCTTGCTGTCAGGGAAATCCAACTATCGGCGATATCCTCTTTTATAACCGCCATTAAAAAGAATCCATGCTCATCCGAGTGCATGGAAAAAGAAGATGGAAGTTCGCCCCAAACATGAGAAGCTTCTGCAGAGAAATCCAGTACGGTTACACTATTCCCCCACGCCCACTCAAGGCACTACAGCGGAGGATGGGGCAAAATGGGAAACGGGCGTTAAAAGAGAAATGCAAACGGGCGAGAATGTGATATTGAAATTCCACAGACAGTCCATTATTTCACCGAGAGGGCGACGAAAACTTTCGGTTCTTATTTTGCATTATTTTGTTTTGTCTTCGCCTTGTTTCGCAGCTTTCTTTGCCTGTCGTGATCTCTTCGTGTCCCGAGGAACCGACTCCGTGTCAGTTTAAAGCAGGGCTGGGGATGTTTTCCATCGCTGTTTTTCTTTGAAGGGTGCGGCGTTCTGGAAATGGAATTCTCGCTTTTTGTGTGCAGGGATACACTGAAACAAAGCATTTTTTCGGGGATATACGAAAAATGAGTTTGTGATGGACTGAGAAGAGTGATATTGGTGAACAGGAGGAAACTTAATCATTCTGTTCTGCGATTTGATTTCCATAATGCAAAGGGAGTAGACTTCGAACATGTTTCTCGCTTGTTTGTTTACTTCATTTAGAGTTTTGCCAAAATGGTTTAACTATAAACATGTACCATACGCATGTATCATTGTTTCGCAGTCAAAACCTCGCAGGTTCCATTTTTTAGAGTGGGGTCAGTGTGCCCAATGGGTTTGTTCGTCGTTTTGCATGTCGCAGGTTCTATTCATCCCTGGATGTGTACCCTTTGAAGACGACTGTTTTTGGCTGGATTCGAACTCGCTAACTTCAGGTTGTTAATCCAATAATATTCCAATAGGGATACTGCGGCTTGACTTGCGATAAGAAATGCCTTTGAAATAAAAATGAAAAGTATGAAGGTTTCTGTCACAACCATGTTCATTATAGAGACGTTGTAAGGCGATTATATTATTAATTATATTTTATGGGTTGCATAAAATGATTATACATTGTTTATGTCACAACCACAAATTGTTTCTGTCACATCCATGTTCATTATTGCTAAGTTATAAGACGAATATATTATTAATTAGATTTTATATGTTGCATTAAATGATTATACATTCTTTCTGTCACAGCCACGATTTGTTACTTTCACGTACACGTTCATTATTGAGACGTTTAAGCCGATTCGATTATTAGTTAGATTTTATGTGTTACATTAAATTATTATATATTCTTTCTGTGACAACCACGTTCATTATTGAGACGTTGTAAGGCGAAAAGATTATTAATTAATTATATTTTATGTGTTGCATTAAATGATTGTACGGTATTTCTATCACAACCATGTTCATTATTGAGATGTTGTAAGGCTATTAGAATATTAAATAAATTTTGTGTGTTGCATGAAATGATTATACATTGTTTCTGTCCCAACCACGAATTGTTTCTGTCCCAACCACGAATTGTTTCTGTCCCAACCACGTTCATTATTGAGACGTTGTAAGGCGAATAGATTATTAATTATATTTTAAGTGTTGCATTAAATGATTATACTGCATTTCTATCACAACCGCGTTCATTATTGAGATGTTGTAAGGCTATTAGAATATTAAATAAATTTTGTGTGTTGCATGAAATGATTATACATTGTTTCTGTCACAACCACGAATTGTTTCTGTCCCAACCACGTTCATTATTGAGACGTTGTAAGGCGAATAGATTATTAATTATATTTTATGTGTTGCATTAAATGAGCATACGTTGTTTTTGTCACAACCACGTTCATTATTGAGATGTTGTAAGGCTATTAGAATATTAAATACATTTTGTGTGTTGCATGAAATGATTATACATTGTTTCTGTCACAACCACGAATTGTTTCTGTCCCAACCACGTTCATTATTGAGACGTTGTAAGGCGAATAGATTATTAATTATATTTTATGTGTTGCATTAAATGAGCATACGTTGTTTTTGTCACAACACGTTCATTATTGAGATGTTGTAAGGCTATTAGAATATTAATTAGAATTTATGTATTACATTAAATTATTATATATTGTTTCTGTCACAAGCACATATTGTTTCTGCCACAACCACGAATTGTTTCTGTCCCAACCACGTTCATTTTTGAGACGGTGTAAGGCGAGTAGATTATTAATTATATTTTATGCGTTGCTTAAAATGATTATACGTTGTTTCTGTCACAACCACGTCGATTATTGAGATGTTGTAAGTCTATTAGAATATTAATTAGATTTTATGTGTTACATTAAATTATTATATATTGTTTCTGTCACAAGCACGAATTGTTTCTGTCACAACCACGAATTGTTTCTGTCCCAACCACGTTCATTATTGAGACGTTGTAAGGCGAATAAATTATTAATTATATTTTATGTGTTGCATTAAATGATTATACGTTGTTTTTGTCACAACCATGTTCATTATTGAGATGTTGTAAGGCTATTAGAATATTAATTAGATTTTATGTGTTACATTAAATTATTATATATTGTTTCTGTCACAAGCACGAATTGTTTCTGTCACAACCACAAATTGTTTCTGTCCCAACCACTTTCATTTTTGAGACGTTGTAAGGCTAGTAGATTATTAATTATATTTTATGTGTTGCTTAAAAGGATTATACGTTGTTTCTGTCACAACCAGGTCGATTATTGAGAAGTTGTAAGGCTATTAGAATATTAATTAGATTTTATGTGTTGCATGAAATGATTGTATTGTACATTGTTTCTGTCACAACCACGAAATGTTTCTGTCATAACTACGTTCACTATTGACACGTTGTAAGGCGGTTAGATTATTAATTAGATTTTATGTGTTACATTAAATTATTACACTAGGTTTGACCTTAACACATTTACTTAAAACATTAACAGAATTATGAACAGCATCTGAAACAGACGCCAGTTGTCATACAACTGGCACAATTTCGTTATTTATTCACCTGTATCAGAAATTAAAAGTATAGTTAAATCAGGTTATGTAATAACCATAAAAAATACATAACAATAGGATGACATGAAATAAGCTAGTCTATGAGCTTAAATGCTCAAGATAAGTTAAAGAGCAATACATTATTAATCTTTGGGTGAGTTCTAGATTATCAGTGCAAAAGGAATAAAATTGTTTTTTAATTTCGTTGTGCGTTCAAGAGAAGTTGAATTACAATTAACCTACTACGTTAAATTAACATACGAGGCTAAATTAAAGTATTCTTATCTCGGGAATGAAATATTGAAGAAATCACAAGTTTTTAAAAATTGTTAGTGATTACTTGCATCGAATTGTTTCTGCTTTTGCGCTGTTTTTACAGTGTAGATTCAGATTTAATAGGTAAAACGGAAAAATAAACTTACAATAAAGACCAATGCTCATTTAATATTCGATGTTTTTCTGAAAAGTAAGGTTTCAACAAATAGCAAGTGTCACCTGCTGCGCTTGCAATCTACGAGTTGTAGGCGGTAAATTTCGTTTCCTCCCTAGGTTTATATATTATTTTGTCACAAAAACGTTCCTTGTGTATGCAATGTTTGACGTTGTCTATCTTGTGTTTGGTGCAGTTTGGCCAAACAAGTTCATTGAGCTATAAAGCTCCGAAACCAACGATTGAACAAATAGCACATTTCCTGAAATTTTTTCATAATAGTAAGTGTTTTATACACGTAATTACAACTATTATGTGTCCTAATATATGCAAATATGCACTTTGATAGTAATTTTCTGTAAATAGGTAAGATAATTATGTGTACCGTGAGCAACTAATACAGTTAAAAATGTTATAAAACAGCTTAGAACAGTTAAAATTGTACTTTTCATATCAAGAAAATTTAAAAATTATTTACATTTACACATGCCAAAAAATCGAAGCAATATTAAGTGTACTAGGAACTTATAAATATAATTTTCAAAATTTAATCTTTTTAACCTATTTCATTTAAAACTAACTTTGTAAGTACACTCATTGTCGTTAAAATTTGAGCACCAAGAAAAAGTCGTCAAAATGAAAAGAAATTTTACACATGTAAGTACTACTTTGATATAAGTAAGTGATTAGAAAATCAAAGAAAAAGGATCATTTATTGCAGAAAAAAGTACAAATGAACGGAAGTTTTAGTACTCTGTTGGAGTCCCTCTAGCGCGAATGCACGATGCGATACGGCGGGCATTGAGGCATTCAAGTTCCGAATGATGTCCTAAGACATCTCGTTCCACAGTTGGCTGTAAACGCGCCTCTAGTTCGACCAAACTCGTAGGGTGTAAAACTTGCCGTCCCAACTGATACCAGATATGCTCGAATGGTGACAAATCTGGGGATCGAGCAGGCTAGGGAAAGGTGGTAATGTGGCGGAGGCAGTCTTGTGACATATTTGCTGTGTGTGTCCGAGCATTGTCTTGTTGAAAAATGGCTCCTGGGAACGCTGCCATGAGTGGCATCACATGTGGCTGAAGGATGTCATTGTGCCATGGATCAATATTGGGGATGACCGTGTATCGTAAGCAATGGAACCCCATACCATCAGCTTTGGGAGCGGTGTGTCGCTGTAAAGCGAAGGCAGGATTGAGGCGTTCACCACAGGGCCTCCACACACGAACACGATTGTCATCACTGCTCAAATTGAATCTAGATTCGGAGCTGAAGACGACCTGGCTCCATTCCGTTGCAGTCCAATCCCGTCGTGCTCGAAACCACTCCAAACGGAGGCGTTGGTGGGTGGGTGTCATTGGCAGCACACTTAATGGGCGCCGCTATACCAGATGTCCATCAGCCAGGCGCCTTGCAATGGTTCGGGAAGACACGGGGGCCCGTAGTGAAAGTGCTGCCTGTGTCAAGATAGCGGTCATTGAGGCAGTTGGCTCTACGCGTGCGTTTCGTATGATGTGACTGTCTTCTTGACGACTGGTCTGTCGAGGGCGTCCTGAGCCTGATCGCAGTGTAAATGACGTCTCTTCTGTCCACTATTCCTCCTCACAGCAAAATCAGAACGGCCTACTTAACGAGCTACTCGCCGAGCTGACCACCCAGCTTCTATCTTCCCGATGATTCTTCCCCTCTAGAACTCTGACAGATGCTCATATTGTCTTCGATGGCTGCGTAACGGCATGTCTACCTCAGCGTTTCCTTTGTAAAAGATTTAGTACACTCAAACAAGCTCTGCTTACTTGTTTTATACTCCAAGGAGAACGAAGGTCAACGCCCTCTAGTGGAATTATGCAATGCGCAATCACGCTGCATTTCTAATCATGTGCATATCTGACCAACATGTACCTTCATGCGAAGTTTCGTTACGACCCCACAATTAGTTCTTGGTGCGCAAATTTTTATGGCAATGAGTGTATATACCACTGTGTTATTCGATATACTATCACTTTGTTAGTTAATTTATGTATTTGTGTCTGAATTTCCCTCAGTACTCCCACACTAATCTAATTGCGAATAAATTCTACAAATGCTTTCGAATATGTTTTTAATATTGACTGATTGCGATAGTAGTGTAAAAAACTGAAAGAGCTGTATTAAGATCACGGGTGTATTTTGTATGCAATGAGTGCATATTGTACATTTTTTATATGTAAGGATTAAGAATGTTCGTAACTAAATTATTATTCAAATTTCCGAGCAGTATAAATGCTGCGTTATTGTACTATTTAAATGCAGGCAGAAATATTTAGTATATGGAATGCGGATAAAATGTAAGCAGGGCTGATATTTTCTAAGAACACCGATACATTGCCAAATATATTTCATAAGAAAATAAAATTTCACAGTTGCATCATAAATCTTCGGTCTGTTGAAATTAGTTTTCATTTATTAGACATCTAAGCCAAGGGAAAAAATGGCTGAAAGATATAAAGTTTGAACAGATTGCTTGGACAGAAAAATCAATACGGTGTAGATACGCACATTGTTTGGCTCCCAATAGTCAGGTCTATTTACAGATAGTTTATAAAGTATTTTAACTCGCATTCGTTTTTAGAAATGTTTGACTTTCGTTTTTTGACATTCTTTTCCTGAAATCTTTCGGAGAAAAATACTGACTTTTTATCTCGGATGTTTTGCTTTGTATGACACAATAAAATTCTTCCGCCTGATGAAACTTTGAAATGTGAAGTTTGTTAAAGTTATATATTGGTCGGGAAACTGTAAGAGTTGGAGTTAAATATTTTTATTGGGTTTCATGCTTGGTAAAGCATAATAAACAATTCATATTTAGAGTACCATTAGTATGCTAAAATAAAAATTACAGAATACTGCTACGATGGAGTAATGCATTCAGCGTTAATATTAGATGTAATATTTAATTATACATCCTTTATCAGAAAAGGCAAATTTGCGACATCCTGGATTACTTTTTATACATTATCACGATTAATCGTAATCTGACCATAGTTCAAAATTACGTATTGTCCTTGAATATTTCCCTTCGGGGTTTATCCCGAACCGTGACCAATAGCCAGAAGTGCTGCTCCAGTGTGACGTTAATTTCAAATACCTAAATTCCACATGTCATGATTAAAGTTAAGTAAGGTATTCAAATACACTCGCTGACAAAAGTTAAGCACGGAGAGTGGAATGTTAATTTCCAGAAGCCAATCTGAATTTGAGAGGTTGAAATTTGCTGCAGAGGTAGACGGAAGTATGCAAATGTGTTATGTAACACCCAATCACGGTTTCGTGTCGATAAATATGCAAAGAAGGCAGTCGCATAAGAAGCCAGCATTGTGAAGGGTTAGAGGAGTTCCATGTATGTGCTGTAAAAAGTGTTTAGAATTTTCGTACGATTAGTTTCCAAGACAGACGTGGTTCTATGTCTTCCAGAAGACAAATGGCAGATAGTGAGCTCTGGAGTTCTGTGTGACGCTTTGAATCTGGGCGATCAATCTCTGATGTTGCTCTTTTCTTAGGCGTTCAACATTCCGTCATTTCACGGTTATGGAAACAATTCCAAACAAGCCAAACAGTTGTCAAGCCAAGGGTTATGACCCTCCGCGGAAGATCTATATATTGCAGTTGTAGCGAAGACAAATCCAAGAGCGACCTCCACATGTGTGACATCTATGGTTGCAGTGTACATTGGTAAGACGATATCTGCCACTACTGTGCGCCGAAGGCTACACATGAATTGACTCTACGCCCTGGTGCCATGTGTTCGTGTACCTCTATCCGTCCAATCCAGAGGGGCACGATTAAAATGATGTCGGCAACATGTGAATTGGACTATGTCTGATTGGGCTAACGTTATGCTCATGGATGAGACGAGATTTTCCCTGGAGCCAGATGACAAACGTGTAAGAGTCTGGAGAGAACGAGGCTCACACAATGGGCGCCAGAACATCGTCGGGCTTCATGTATTACGAGTTGGAAACATCATGGAGTGGGCTAGGATTTCGTTGTGGTATCGCACCGACCTGCACATCTATAGACGGGGTTCTGTTGACGGATGTCCGGTATCGGGTTGAAGTCCTAGAACCCACTGTGAGTTTATAAGCTGCAGCAGTTGGTCCTTCTTTTGTTTTAATGGATGATAATGTGCGCCCCATAGAGCTGGCATCGTCTACGACTACCCGGAGAATGAGGGGATTGTGCGTATGGTTTGGCCGGCGTACTCACCCGACCTTAATCCCATTCAAAATCTTTGGGATGCCCTCGGCCGTGCCTTTTTGTAAGTTTGTCCCCCCCAGCTACTCTCACAGAGTTGCGAACTGCTCTACAGGAGGAATGGTGATTACTTGACTTTGGGGTGGTTGATCACCTCATGGAAAGCATGATCACTTGCTGTAAACGTTGTATGAGGATTTGGGGTGGTCCCATACCCTATTAATGTCGTTTTGTTTTATTTATTGTGGATTTAAACATAATTATTTTGTTAATGACTCCGATGCTCTAACTCTTCACAATGCTGGCTTCTTAAACGACTGCCTTTTTTTGCATATTTCTCGACACGAAACCGTGATTGGCTGTTACATAACATATTTGCATACTTCCATCTTCCTCTGCCGCAGATTGCAGCCTCTCAAATTGAGATTAGCTCCTAGAAATTAGCATTTTTCTCTCCGTGCTTAACTTTTGACATTGAGGTACCTTCACAACAAATTGTTGGTGCACAGCAAATAACTATAAAATACTGATATAGATGTAAGGGAAACCTTCGATCTCCTAATAAAATATACTGAGAATTCAGACGTAGTGTGTCGTAAGATATCACGGGGGCTTACGAACAGACCGGTCAATTGGTTATCGAAGCGCAAACTAGTGTTTTCAATCTATAACTCATCCCACTTTAAATGCATGAATTTCCCTAAACAAGTTGCACATCTCAAAACGAAGAGATTGGTAGAAATAACATACGCACACATGCTCTGTATCTTTCATTAGAAGATCTTTGAAGGAAACTTGAATGCAAAGCTGTAATATTTATAATAATATAGTAGGAAGTGCAAAAGATATTTGTAATGAAAGTGAAAACGTGCATACGGTAGTATAAATAAACATATATTTTCCCAAAACTATTGCTTTGCGGTACAATCCTTTCTGTCAAATCCAGAGGACTTGCAGACATTCTATGTGGACTTCCTATGTCTTTATGCTTGGAACATACTGTATAGCATTATCTTTGCCCATACATGGATTATTCTTGTCTTATTTATGTAGATCCTTTGAACTCGTGGTACAACTACTGGCTAAGTTTAGCCCGATGGCATAGACCGTGGCGCCTTTTTTTGGCGCACCTTTAGTAGCGAGTTATGGTGGGTCAAGCAACTCATCTGTATTATTACTGTTAATTCTGTTTTTATGATAGCCTCGGAAAGCGTAAAGTTTAGTTTTCGTTTTTTTTTTTTTTTTTGGGGGGGGGGGAATACTCAAGAAATTTCTTTTAATATCCGTAAAAGTGTCCTTTGATTTCATTGTTTCTTTAAAAAAATTTTCATTGATTCCTTTGGTTACTTTAGTTTAACTATCATTTGATTTCATTGATTTAATTGGTTCTTTAATGGTTTTTCCCCAGTTGAGGAATTTTCTTTTATATTATCATTCAAGTCACGGTACAGTGCTGTTTTCTCAGGTTGTATCATATATTTTATTTACGCATACAATACATTTCAAAAATCGTTCACAGAGGTGTTTATGAAGCTTATTACTTTCCGTTGTAAAAATAAAAATATTTTTGAAATAATTCTTTCCTTTGTGACAATAGAAGTGCACCAAAAATAGTGTTAAGGCAATTGCCATCAGGTTAAACGTAGACTGTAGCCGTACGCAACTCTTTTTTACATCCTTCGTTATCTCTCCTTAAGAACAACAATCATATTTTAGTACATATTCTGTAGCTTGTAATTTCCTACCCTCATTATGTCCCGGTTTCGAAACTCTGATTGTAAATGCATGGGTGTTGTTGATTGAAACGGCGCCTTACCCATAGGTGCTCCTTTACAATTAATCGTCACTTCACCCCTCGTAGTACCGAAGAACATAAAGAGCTGTGGATGGGCATTGGAAATAAACAAAAGTATATCCTAAAGTACGCTGCCGTTGTGAATCATGGTATTTTCGAAATCGTACTAAAACAGATACTTATTTGAAATTGTCGCCCTGAACGTAACACTGAAAATCAAATTTGTTACTTCTATGCTTATGATAAAATTTATGCCATACTAAAAAGAGCTAACAAAAAACTATATATGGTCTTTATTACCAGTTTCTTTTTAACTGCGTCACTTTTACGACAACTTTGTTTCTAAGAATCTGTATCTGCGAGATACGAAGTTGCAAACTTTCTCAAAGACGTGTAACATGAATTGATTGCCAATGCATTTTTCTACAGAAACGAAGAAGCTCATGTGAACTTTGACCTCGAAATGTTACACAACCTCATTTAGTGCAGAGCCCCCGAAATGGACGGAGCACATCAACTAATCTTAGTACAACAAGGAATGGGCAAAGGGAAGTAGGGACTGAATTCCTGGAATTCCAAGAGAGGGACTAGGAACCTTCACAAGCAATAAAAGAACACAGCAGTCGAAGGAAATCCATGAATAAATTACCATCTTCGACTTGTGTTTGACTTCCATCAGATCGCTCATTATGAGTTCTGCAATGAGCCTAGTTCGAAGCGATCGTTGAACTTTCGATAACGACTTCAAAAAATAAGAAAAATCGAGTCCCATATCCCTTATATAAGATATAAAGTTAAAACAAGACATTTATGTACGATCATAGATAAGAGATGGTATATAAGGACTATGAGTAAAGAACAGTATGTATACAGAGGCTGTTCGCACATTTTTTAGACGAGTTTGGTTAGTGGTAGTAAAAAGTAGTTGGCTGCACAAAATAAATAATTGCAGTTGTACAATGTTTTTAAAAGTCAAAATTATCGTCTGCGGCTTTAGAGGTTTGTTTTTATTCAAAATGGCGTTTTTAACGAAGCAGTGCTGTATTTATCCTCTTACAGAAAAGAAATATTCATATTCCGTTATCCAAAAACAAAAACGATGTCAGAGTCATGGTTTTGTGATATCTAAAGCGTCGATAGATAATATCGTCAACAAGAAAGGAAAAAAACGTCAAATTGGAGCCTCAAGTGGGACAAAAATTCCAAACAAGTATCCAAGGAAGAAACGTACATCTTCGACTATTTCAAAGGTACGTTGTTTAATGTTAAAAGAAAATTCCTCTAGTCAAAGGACAGTTGCAAAATCATTAAAATGCTCGGTGTCCACTGTAAACAAAGTGATACACGTTGATTTAAAACTTAAGAAAGCGAAAAAACGCAATGTGCATCGTCTTTCTCCAAAGCATATCGCTGAATGCAGGACACGCTGCCGAATTCTATATAAAAAACACTTATCCAAAAAAAATGGAAAAGAATTGTCACAATAGATGAATCATGGGTGTATTTAAATGATTGCAGCAAAATAAGAATCACTTATTATCATAAAAGGGGAGAAAAAAATTTAAGTACATGGTTCACAGAATCGAAAGAAAGTTTATTTAAGAGATTCATGATTGTTGCTGGTTTTTCATATAATGGCAAGTTAAAATTAAAGAGAGTGAGAAAAAAGGTCAAGATTAACTCCAAATACTATCAGGAACATATTTTATCGCCAATTTTTCTGAATGAAATATCATCGCTTTACCCACAGTGCCATCAATCTGTGGAACTCCTGCTAGCCAAGACAAAGCTAGCAGTCACACATCCAAATCCACTGTAAATTTCCTAAAAGAAACGGAACAAAAAAACCGATATCAAGGCCATACCATTCACTGATATCCCTACGAAATCTCCCGATGCATCACCTATGGATTTTTGTGCTTTCGGACTTTTAAAACCTGCATTATCCAAACGTCGTCCCACAACCCTTACAGGACTCTGGAAAGCTGTTCAGGAGGAATGGGATAGAATACCTATTCTGACACTTCAAAAGGCATTATTATCCTGGAAATTACGGTGTCGAAAGATAGTTCAGAATAAGGGCTATCAAATAGAACATTTGAAACACAAGAATTTTATGTAATTTAGTTTTGTGAATACAATATACATTGTCTAAAAAATGAATACAGGGTGGTCCCGAATTCATGGTACAAACTTTAATGGTAGGTACAGGACATTGTAACAATGATTTATTGTATAGGAATGTATAGTCGCAAGTGACGCGATGAGGCGTAAACAGGGGAAATAAAAGGAAAGAGAAATGGAGTGATCGGTTGGTATCATTGCCGGTAGAGGGCAGTAGATGTCTAGCCGCTGTTGAACATGATGCATCGCAGTAGGGAAAAGCGCCATTCACAATTGTGCTGCCGTAGACGATGGGTGACTTTACGTATGCAGAAAAAGCAGACATGCATTACATGTACGGCCGTGCAAATGGTAACGGCAGAGCTGCGTTACGAATGTATCGCGCGGAGTATCCTGATCGACGAATGCCGGATCATAGAATTTTTCAACGGTTACATCGTCAACTTTGTGAAACAGGTGCGTTCGACGTCAACAGACATGGCGCTGGTCGAGTAAGAGCTGTACGCACTCCAAGGCTGGAAGAAAGCATCTTGAACATTGTGGCTGATAGACCCGAGTCAAGCACAAAAACTGTTGCGCGTGACGTAGGTGTGAGTCATCAGACTGTATGCAGAGTGTTAAACGAAAATCGCTTACACCCCTTCCATTTTCAGAAAGTACAAGCATTGAATCCGGCAGATTATCCTCGCCGCATGAACTTCTGCCTGTGGGTGATGCAGCAATGTGCGTTGCAGCCGGATTTCGTAGATTATGTGCTATTTACAGATGAAGCGACATTTTCACACGAGGGTGTCTTTAATGCGCACAATTCCCATGTGTGGGCAACCGATAATCCACATGCAACGCGTCGACATGCGTTTCAACAACGTTTCAGTATTAATGTGTGGGCTGGTATTGTGAACGACTTTTTGATTGGCCCATACTTACTACCCACGCGGCTCACTGGCGGAAGCTATCTTATTTTTCTGAAAGAAGTGTTACCACAACTGCTGCATGATGTTCCGATCGCCATTCGTAACCGCATGTGGTTTCAGCACGATGGGGCGCCAGCACACTTCAGCATTGATGTACGGAATTACCTGAATGCCACGTTTGGTACTCGATGGATTGGGCGTGGTGGACCAGTCCCTTGGCCACCCCGATCTCCCGATTTATCGAGCCTCGATTACTTTTTATGGGGACATCTAAAGCATCTTGTTTATGAGACTCCAGTTGACTCAGATGAGGATCTCGTCGCTCGCTTATCTGTAGCTGCTGCAGGTGTGCGTGAAATACCAGGCATCTTTGAACGTGTACGCCAATCGCTCCACCGACGCTGTCAAGCATGTATCGATACTGGTGGACGCAATTTTGAACAATTACTGTAAACATGACACTTGTCAAGAACGCTTTCAATAAAATCTTTGTTTTTCCTTTCGGCCGTTATTTCCCCTGTTTTCGCCTCACCGCGTCACTTGCGACTATACATTCCTTTACAATAAATAATTGTTACAATGTCCTGTACCTACCATTAAAGTTTGTACCATGAATTCGGGACCACCCTGTATATATATAAGCGCGTATATATATTCGGGACCACCCTGTATATATATATATATATATATATATATATATATATATATATATATATATATATATATATATATATATATATGTATATATACATATATATATATATATATATATATATATATATATATATATATATATATATATGTATATATACATATATATATGTATATATATACATTAGCCCCTGCTTTTTTTCGTGGGTCAAGTGTGACCACTGCTCGCTAATGCTCGCCATGATGATTTCTTCGTATTCCCATTTAATTTTATTCGCAAACGAACTCCACGGGCGTTGGCCTCGGGTGGTTGTTATCAACGTATATCAAAGCACGCTAGGATCGGAAGACTTGGTATGGTTCTGAAGGCATTTCGGACGAAAAGAGTTTGTGATGTCAGTGGTCGAAACTCGCAAAATCGGCTCTCTTCTTCTTTTTGATGTCACATTGGGGAGGGAAGACAGAATGGTGTAGAAAACTAATAAATTCATTAAAAAATGTTCTAGATAAAATATTAAAAATCAGGCATCAGAAAAAAATTGCAAAATATTCTGACTACCTGTGTCTACTAACATTTATATAAAAAAATATATATGTGACATATTTTGAATATAAATGGATTTTGAAGTGTAATTTGGACCTAGGATATTTTGCAGTTTTTAACCGTTTTAGCATCATACTCCCAAGCAATTTTACTGTGTTTTCGTTAATCATCAACTCATTTTGCTCATTTCTGGCATTGCTGTAACTGTTTTGGATTGGGGATACTGAGGCAAAATATCAAAATGATTTAATATAGTAATTCTGTTTAAATTATAATTATTCATTTCATGATCAAATTTCCAGGACGAACTCAATTCATTCAATGTCATCATCTCAATCTATGTATTCGCTCTGTCTCAGAAATCTCTGCTCGTCGTTTATCACGTACTTTTATTTTTAGGCTCTGACTTTAACCCACCTGTTGGTTGTATCGACGAGATATCTCGTCATTACCAAATCGTGTCAGACCTTCAAGAATGAGATATCTCGTCATTGGAAAAAAATTGACCAGATCTGTATCTCGTTATCGTGAAAACATCGTCGAGATCTTAATGACGAGATATCATGTCATTAGGATTTCATTTGATAGACTTAGCTAATGACGAGATATCTTGACATTAGCAAAATTTGTCGAATCTTGATGGACTTGAAATATTAACCTCCATACAGCTATTATTTTTACTTTTTAAACATGTTTACGCTATATTACTATATCATGTATACAATCAGCTTTTTATAATGTTTACCACATAGTCCAAACACAACTCACGCGTGTTTAAATCTACGTAACATTTTTAGAGAACTCTTTGAAACGTACCGATTGTAATTTGTTAGGTTGGTTTGAGCCTTGAGTATAAATCAAGTGCTTAGGTATGAGCGTTCTTACAGAAAATTGCCATGCATCAGTAAATATATCAGTACCATATATTTCTATATTGGTTAAAGAGATATGCATTATTCTAAGCATCGTGAGAGTAATGTATGATGCAACTATATTCTGAGTCATTTATGTAATGTATACAGTGATGGTCGTCAGCATTATGGACGTGGGTATTAATCTTTATTACGTGATAAACTCTTGCTGTTTCTCGGTGGATGTGGGAAAAGACATTCCTATGTGCCCCATTCACGACTAAAATTATCTTGGGAACAATAATATTATTTTATTCCATAAATGTTCTTTCCGATCACCACAAAACTTAAGACTCAAATCATATAAATTTTGATATACCTTTTCTATTAATGCTCATCCTTTTTTATGTATTTTTTACCGTTTCATCGAATGATTTTAGACCTAGCATTCTTGTAATTACAGAAGAAATCTTATATTGCTTTCACACTCCAAATAAAATGTGAAACATCGGAATATCTTCGATTTGAGCAATCACAGTTGAAGGTTTTTTGCATTTGTCAGTCAAAACAAATGCACATGTTTTAAGTGAACTAAAATGAAATTGACAGTTTTCAAGAAAAAGCAAAAATATCAGTAAAGCATTTAAATCCAGATGTGCCTTTGTTGCTTAGTTGCATGCCTGTTGGTCTGTTACGGGGTACTAGGAAAGAGCATGAATCCTAATATGGGAAGAATCCTTTGTGGTTCATTAGGTATGTCCACTACGCTCGCAACCTTCAAGTTGTTGTTGGCGCAGGTTTGATTCTTGTCAGGTTCATTCATCCCTGGGTGTAATTTCTCTCGTCTGCGGCAGAAAACCTTTTATTGAGTGTGTCTGTTACTTGATATGATATGTATATTGTCTGGCACAGCATGACCAAATATGACCCGTCATTAAACCTTAACAAACCAACCATTCTAATGTGGGTAAAATTATTGATCAATTGATTGGATAAAATGATTATCCAACTTGATTGAAAACACTAGTATGAGCTTCTCTAACAAAGGCTCAAGGCTACTCGTAAGCCGACTTGACTAAGGCCCGGTGAACACATCTAGTTTTTCAACCGCATCTAGTTCATCTGCCGCAACGCAAAAGCGGTCTGAGATACATTAGATCCAATGGGGCAGTGCACACTTGCCTCCAGCGCCGCTGGGGCGACGCACGTCCAACTGGCGTGCAATTTGTACCGCAGTTCCACACGGTCGCCGCAGATGAGTGTCCGTTCTGAAGTACCTTGTTTTCATAAACAAATGGAATATAAATAATAATTAATAAATGGTTGTATCCAGTAACGTCTATTTTGTGTTTCAAAATATACTTTTTTTACATCAAGTAAGCGAAATAAACACGTTTTCTACGATAGAATATTTATCGCAAATGGTGCGAAATGAGTTCGTGCGTCATTTCACGGTTATCTGTATATAGCTGGGCTTTGGTGCTGCAGTGGCGTCGCACGTTGAAAAACCGTATGTGTTCAACGGGCCTTACGCTAATTACTCATTTCGCGCCATTTGCGATAAATATTCTATTGAAGAAAACGTGTTTATTTCGCTTACTTGGTGTAAAAAAAGTATATTTTGAAACAAAATAGACGTTACTAGATGCAACCATTTAATAATTAGTATTTATATTCCATTTATTTATGAAAGCAAGGTACTTCAGACCGGATAATCGTGTTCGGCGAGCTACGGCGCCGCGGGTAACTGCGGTACAAATTGCACGCAAGTTGGACGTACGTCGCCGTGTGCACTACTCCATCGGATCTAATGTACCTCAGACCACACTTGTGTTGCTGCAGCGGCGCCGAATGTTGAAAAAATGGATGTGTGCATCTGGTTTTACCCTATCTTACGACACTAATTCCATCCACATGCTCTATCTATTTCATAAGAAACCGATTATTTGTCCTCAATAAGTTATAAATGTTAAGCTATAAACACCAAATTATAATCGATGGTTATGAATACATTTCCATTTCATTGCTTGAAGCTATTATTTCATCAAATAATTTAAAAACTCTTTACCTTTGTTAACAATTTTTTCGAACTTTTTTACTTTTTATAAATGTACCTATATACTCATATTTATAAGCTCTCTAATAGAAAACACACATAATATTTTGGACTGAAAAAACGGCAGCTTTAAGCGTGTCTCCAATTCTACGTAATTTCAATAAAATATTTCAGCCATTACACGTAAAGCAGTGAAACGATGAAAACTGCTTTTGCATAAATCAGTTCGAAATTGATGACCAGTGTCTAATGTAACAGTGGAAACATTAGAGTGCAGAGATGGATGGCCCTGCTTAATGTTTGAGGCCATTAACAATTATGCAGAACTATGCCAGCTGCTTCTGATACAACTCAAGTGTTTTGAAAGGTATAAACTATGTAAAATATGAAATATGCTCGATTCTTTGGAAAATTCTGAATCCTCCATCCTTGATAAAAGGGATCCTCTACCAAGAATGTAATTTATCAGATTTCATACCGTCATTATAATGATAGATTCCTATCGAATTTTCTAGGGAGCCGATAACTTCAAGTTCCTTAATTCCATGCTGGAACTGAGATATGAATTTAAGGAATGAAGAGTAATTAACATACTGCAGCACATTTAGTGTTTATTGAGTAAACTTGGTGGAAATATTTATACTCACACCACGTTGTGAATAAATATATACTTAAGTGAATATAGATTTAATAAGAATTTGTTATCATACCTTCATGCACAATATTAAATGAATAATAATTAAACTTTACCAGTTAAATTTTACTCATCGTCGAAAGTTATGTTAAATTCACATTACAATATAATAATATCTCCTTTTTATTTTGAATTGTAGCGATTCAACACTCTTAAGGGCAGCAGTGAACTAAAAAAACTTTTTATGTTATTCGGTTGCTATACAATGAGTTTCTAAAGTAATTATTAATTTCTATAAAGAAGCCTTTAAATACCTCGGGGGTTGGCGAGCGTTAGCGTTCAGGGGGCAGGCCGCCTAGTATATATTAATACAGCTGTACAAAAGTCTTTTGAATATCAAAACACAAACCCCAACATTCAGTAGTAGCACGAAAAACCTTTCCATTACATCAGATGTAATCGATAATAATCACCACTTGAGTTGTGATCCATCCCTAAGTAGATTGAAGAGCTGACCAATCAGACTGGTGGTCAAGACGCTGGGTTCTAAATCAAAAGGGATAATGGTTCGAATCCGAGGAAAGGCATGGATGTGTGTCCGTCTGGTGGGAATATGAGGAATCTGGAGTTAGGCATTGAATGTATGTACTTATGTTAGGTACAGCGTAAAATCACTTCCCGTGGTACACCTGGGTAACATCAAGAAGTTTACAATTCCGTCCGTACAGTGCCATGATTACTGAAGCACTTCCTTTAATAAATTCAAATTGACCCGACATTAGCAAAACAAATAATTGAGGATGTTATTCTTAATTTTGTACAACTCTCTAATATACAGGAATTCTAGAGATCAAGTGATCGTGGAGCCTAAATTGGGTTGAACCATATCCTATCCAACTTGCAGGATATGTTTCATGCAGGTATACAAGAGCACTTGTTGCTAAAAGAGGTGTTGTTACATCCAGTTGAAAGACATCAGTGTTGATGATTCAATCAGAAACAAGTTATGGCTCAAAAATAATTGCAACATACCCCGGTAGATCTAACAATTGTCTTCTCTTCTGAAAAAAAGGAGGACATACAATTTGCGTTTTGGGATGCACAACCAATTATTAACCTTCCAAGAGTATAATTCTTGGAAGAAGGGTGATTATTTTCACATTCCACGTAGGCCATTACCCATTGTAAATTGCACTTAGATGCTCGGCTTCCAATACTGCAATTATTATATTATTAAGTATCGTAGACCAGACTCAACTATTGATGTTCATTTTTCAGTGGTCGGTATGATTCATAAATCCTATAATAGAAAATAATCATACGAGTTACAATTGGTAGCGACTTTATAAACTGTAGAATTAGTATTTTATCTGGACAAATGTTCTGTACTATTTGCCGATGTGATTTGTTTCTATTATAAAGTTTAAATATGAGTCTCGGTGCAAAATATTAAGTTGTGTGGAGGTTATTACATGGTACAAGGTCGAAGGTTTGGCTAAATTCGCATATATTTATGCTTTTATAGTACATTAATTTTGACATGTATTCTCATTGCCATAATTGACACAATAGTTTGTATACGTACAGATTAAACTAATTCCGTTCTGCAAGTATATTAACCAAGTGTTTAGATGAAGCAAATGTATTCTCAGAATTTAAATTCCATAAATCAATTAATTATTAATTCGAATTTTAAATAATCATTAGATTAATCTATCTCAGATTACAATGCATTAAAATATTAAATGAACTGCTTATTGGCATGCCTTCATATATCAATATATATTTAAATTCAAATAAAATATAGAGATGTGCATTTTAAATCTACATAAACCCAACGCTTGACAGATGGAATGAATAGGAATTATACCTTCTTTAAAACTCGAAACCTCACATAACGATTCTTCAAAAAATGGAAGAAAGTATCAAGTTGCACAGAAGACTGAAAACATGTGCTCAGCGAACGAAATTTATTACCACTACTGTGGCAGATTGTAATATATGCAGTTCCTCTGCACAATTAATTAAATATACATATCACGCCGCTCACCTTACGATGAAAAATGCCGAAGCTCCAACCACAAGATCCAAACCTTCGAATAAATGGTTGAATTAGCGCTGATAAATTGCAGCTCGTCCAAATATACAATCTAATTCCATGTATAAGATTAGGTAATCTAATCGATTTGGAAAACTTGAAACAAAAAAAACTTTCCATCCTTTGGAAATCTCATTACTTTAAATCAAAGTAAATGTAAAGGAATCACATATTTTTAAAACGGAAAGTTATAGAACCCAAAAGTTTTCATGACATGAACAATGGCGGCTAATAGCAGCCATTCATCATACACGGGTGAATAAGTTTCTTGGGGGAGGTGGGAAGAAGGGCGACTCTCTTCACATTCTACATAGGTCATTAATTGGGGAGGGAATTTCTTATTCGAAAATTCTTTTCCTCCACGATCTGTGGTGTGAGAGGTTTTGGTGGTCATGGATTGTAAACACAATGTAAGACGATAAATTGTTTCATTGCTTCTGAATAAAGTAATTTCACATGGCAATTAATAAAGTTTCAGTGTATTCGTGACATTGGAATAATTAATGGTGTTCGCATGCACATACCAAGGCATGAAATGTGATTATTTGAGTTTTAAATCTCTGGTGGTTTTCATATTTTGGCTTCCTATCACGAGATTGATGTTCGTTTAATGTTTCGGGAGGATTTCGTGTTTCCGAAATCTGTTGAGAACATCCGACGTAATATGTTTTTGGAGGCAAACCTATTGGTTCTAAATTCAATTAAATGAGATTCGATTGGTAAAATTTACATTTTTGTTTTCGAAGATGCTTCTTCAATTTGATTGATGACAGAACGCGCTTTTTCAATTTTGATTCCCTTTAATCTTTTCAGTTTATTATTTCGCCTTATGTTGTATTCTGTGTTTAGTTAAAATATTAAACTTCAAAATGTTTTTCACAAAAAATTATTAAAATATCATCATGATTAGATTATTTTACTTAAACATTGTAGTTATCCTATTGAGTGCTATTACAAAAACTATTAAATCTATACATAAATCATAAATTCGATACATATACTTTAATGTCATAAGAATAACACACATTTATTTTAAAAGTTGTAAATTAAATATATTTTGTACTGATGTAAGACATTTATATAGGGGAAGATTAAAAATCAAACGTCATAGGAATGACGTTAGATTAACGGTGTTGGGAAACTCGAAAAATGGTGTATACTTTGAGTCATACTTAAATTAGTAGACTGAGATCTTACAAAATTTAATACCAGCATTCGAAATTTTTTTGACTGCTTGTGTTCTATCTATAAGTAAATGAAATGCAGGTATATATAAACTAGGATTAATTGCAAACACTGTTTCTCCCTTTGTCTAGAAAACTCAAATATTGAGAGATTTAAATCTTGCAATCAGGTGATGATTAATATGTGTGTATATGGTAAAAGAGTTATTATGTGAGGTACCAGTAAAATTATTGTTAATGAAATCTACATTGTGGTATGAGAGATGTATAGAATAATTAACTAACTAATTCAAAATTAAATGCAGTTATGAAGCTAATTATTATGTTGTAATATCAATGTATGATATAAATTTAGTTGCGAAAAAAGTACTGTATGTTCATCAACGATTAAAAAAGGGTGGCACTACTAATTGAATTTGGGTTTTATCATAGACATTAAGACAAAAACACAAACTGTTGAAGTTTGAAGTCTTATTCAAACATTTCTTTGCTCTTGTATGTGACTTTTTTCTATTAGAAATTTGATAGTTATATGACTACATTTTCACAATACCATCAATAACAGATAACGAAGGAATCATTTTAATGAAGTAATGATAAACATAACTGCATTGCATTTATGAACAAGAAATTTTAAAGTTTCGTGTCTTGAACAACGCCATTATTATCAGCGGATTAGCTGGTGAGAATCGCGAGCTACGAGTTCAGTAGTCACTCTCTTTAGTTTCACTTCTCACATCTTAAACAGTTCCTATTGGTAACTTTTAGTTTCAGTCCACATTTGCATAGAACGCTTATTTCTTCGTTTGCTAGTAGTGTTCTTTGTGTCTCTATCGTTGTAACATGCAAGTGCTGTGATGTTAGTAAAATAAAAACCTTCTGATTCTATCAGCTTCAAAAGTAAAGGATGTTTAAAGTAATTGATGAATGGGGCTTAAAGCGTACAGGATATAAATGTAGTTTATGTTTGAAAAGTACTTTTAATTATTCTACATGTAACGGAAAAGCATGGATAAAATGTAAAGTGAAGACAGCTTTGGTTAATTAATGCAAGTTTATTACTTTCACATTTTTGGGCCAAATTACACAATTTGAATTTTTTACTACACATATACAGGGCAAAATCTTAATACAGAAAATATATTTCGATATTTTTCTATTGAAAATCCTTCGAATAACCATAAAATTAATCTTATAAATCAGTCTGGAATGCGTATTTAATTTAACGACTACTACTGAAAAGGAAATCCCCCACAAAAAAACACTTTTGATTCCGCGAGTCTTTATTTGACAGCATGATTGGAACCACGAACGAAAGAGGCTTTTTCCAATCGAACGAATGGGAAATTAAAACCATCATTTCAGTGTTTACTAGTCTAATAAATTCCCGAAACTCCCGAGTCAACATTAGAGTTTGCTTCTGTTTCCCTAAATACCCCGTCTTGCCTTAAGAGGAAATGGCGGCAAAAAATATTGCAAACAAGAGATAGTGAGCCATGGCACAAAAAGATGACGGCGATAGGTAGAGGATAATGGTAAAAAATACTTTTATTCCCGTGAGGCCTAAGTCGAGGGAACAAACGTCAATATTTAGCATGCAATCCTCTGAATATTTGGGAGCTCACGTCTTTCAGAAAAGTCTGGGTATCTGATTTGTCTAGTAACTGATTTATTCAGGGACATATCTGAATGGTATGGATTTTAGTTGGATGACGTTCCTTTTAGTGTGGAAGACTGGTATGTTTATGTCATTTCTTGTTGATTAGGTAGAACTACTAAACCCACGTATTGAATATGATCTACATTTACTCAGTTGATGGTAGTGGCATTAATCACCTTTCATGCCTTATACCTTTATGTGGTGTTTGCAAGATATCTCGTCCATCAAGTTCCAACCAAATTTAGTAAAGACGATATATGTCGTTATCAAGATTCATATTGCAATTTTTTAATGATGACGAGAGATTGGTCGGTTTTCTGCTAACGACCGACGAGATATATCGTTCATTAAGATTTTATCAGGTATGCTAACAGTTAGATACCTATTCTACACACCCACCAGGAGGCAAAATCAATTTACGATGAATATTTGCATCTCTATGATCATTTTATACTTCCAAATGGAGCAAAATAACAATAATTGGTAACAACACAAGAACAAGAAGTTATTTTTTATATTTGTAATTAACTTATATTGGCCCAGCAAGTATGAGATTGTATCCATGAGAACGAATTTCTGTGCAAACATATAAACCAGACGGAAAGTGAATATTTTACTACTACTATATTTTACTATTTTACTACTATTTTACTTTACTAGGGCTCTCTCATGATAAATATAGGAATATCCTTAAAAATGTAGTTAATCTCAATTTTGATAACGTTAGACATTTAATCTAATTATTATTGATCAATAGACTATCATATTACAATTCAGAAACCATGCTTCGGACTATTTATGGGCGAAGTGATGAAATCGTATACATTCCAGAAAACATACCAAGAGCCGCTGTAGCTCAGTCAGTAGAGCGTCGGGCTCACATCGGAAGGGTTGTGGGTTCTGTCCTCGGTAGAGCCTGCAATTCTGATGGTTGCGAGATCGGCGCTTGACCTGGCTAAAGACCGTCGTGTTCGCTAATGGTGGCTGAGGCACGTTAAATAGGTCGTGGTCACAAAGTCCCCCATGTTCCCATACCAAATCAATACCTCTGGGGGTACCTGATCAGGGGGTTATCGGCCTCTGACTGGGATCTAAATTACGATATGTGTGAGTGAATGGATGTGTGAAAGGGACCTTCCTGTAAAACGGATGTGTCATGTATGAAGAAGTACAACCCTCCGGGGCAATGGCACCCCCAATTGGGCCATATATGGCCCTCACGACAACAAAACATACCAAGTGATATCGCGTTCGGAATACTTACAGTAAAAGCTACCAGAATCTACATTTCCCTGAAAACGCCTATCAAATATAAAACTCAAGTTTTATTTCTAGATACAGAATCGTATCCACGCACATTGTTATATTTAAAGACAACACACTTTTGACAAGTCTATTAATTTCCCCCCCTTAGATTCAAATATACTGTTTAATTTCCATGTAGCATTATCTTACCTTTGTTGACCTCTACAGTATCTTAACTAAATGTCCTTGACTTATTAAACACCAAGCACCAGAAAACATGGTAACTGTATCCTTTTGGTCAAGGTGAAACTTTGGACAGCATAAGCTTCACATAGTCCAAAAGACTATCTTTTTCAAGTCACACAAGGACCAACTCCTGTTAACACAGGAGCTGTTTTACAAAGATACCTATTCAATCTAAAATAGGGAAATGACTTTATTAGGATGTAGAACATGGACAAGTTGGAAAGTTTTTAATTAAAACATACAAATTAAATTTAAAATGGATATTTTTTTGACAACATTCCAACTTGTTCATGCTCTACATCTCATAAACTCCTTCACATACTTTAGATTGAATAGGTATCTTTGTAGGACAGCTCCTGTGTGAACAGCAGTTAGTCCCTCTGTGTGACTTGAAAAATATTGTCTTTTCACGTCACACGGTCTTTACACGGAATGATTTTATGTGTGTCAAATTCTTTGACAATGGTATGATCAAGAATATCTGGCAAACATATATATAAACTTATTCGGATTGTAACCTTGAGTTTTACTTTAATTTTATGAGAAACTGCACGCTGCTCATGGACTGCAATAATGGCACAACTTAAACTCAATTGCCTTATGAAATTTAAAAAAATAATAACTTAAACAATTTCATTACTATAAAAATGCGTAGCATGCTACAAAACATGTATTGAATTAAAAGATTTGCCAAGATGTCTTCTAGAAGGTGCATAGGTTTCCACACTGAGACACGTAATTACACCAAAAATAATATTTTTAGTTATGAAATTATTGCAGTCCATGGAAGTGTTAAGAAAATTATCGTAACACAAATTTAAAAAAAAAAGAAAATATTTACGTATAACAAAAATGTTCAGTTTATCTACAAATTGTATCAAGCCCCATTATTGACTACATCAGAGTTTCAAGATAGAATTGAGCAATTGAACAACGTGATTTTAATCCGCTTTCCAATTATGTTACACCATTTTGAATGCAATACGATATCAGACACATACATTTATACTCTCCATTGCCTTTTGATATAAATAATAAATCAACCGGTAACTGAACTAACTTAATTTAACCCCTTCTATCAATTATACTACATCAGCTTCACACCAGTAAGAGATACATCAAACACACACAATTTATTATCCTTTGGTATAAGAATGAATCAACTGATTAAAATCACGCTTCACCCTTTTATGTATTTTCAAACATTCTGACTGAAGAATAATAACTGTCACCATAGAACACACGCCTTTGCCATCTCGTCGAAGACTACTACGCAAAATACTACTTATAATAAACGTAATGCTCGACAGTACCCCGTATGTTTATAACTTCAACTAATCTAACTTAAAATTCCCGTGGAATGGATACATTTACAAATATCTTTCACCTTTAATGCGTTTTCAGGGAGTAGCTTAGGGAATGTTTGGCTTTTCTTCAACCAACCTCCATGATTTAGAAACGCCTCCGAGGGAAAGTCATTATGGGGAATCAGGAGCTTCAATCGTGATTGGGATATAAAACTCTATAAGTAAAGTAAATATTCACATAGCCCAAATAAGTTTTTAGTTCAACATCTAATTGTCTTTAGCTTCCTTATTGACCACATCTGAGTTCCAAGATTAAATTTCAACATAACGCGATTTGAACCCGTCTTTCAATTATGCTACAGCAGCTTGACGCCAATAAAACACATCAGACACATGCATTTATTCACCCAGCCTTTTGATATTAGGAATAAATCAACTGATGTAAGGCATGACATACTCATTTATGCGTTCTTTCGGATTCCTACTACCAAATTAACTTCCATGATGGATCCCACGCCTGTTCCATTTGATTTAATTTAACCATACCACTACAACACAAGTCTCCCTTACGCCATCTCGTCGAAGCAAAAAAAAATAATGACAATAAACTTAACGCCCAACAGGGAGCCCTCCGTATACTTATCTCATAACGCCAACTAATCTAACTTAAAGCTCCCGTGGCATGCATACATTTGCAAATCACTTTCCCCTTTAATGCGTTTTCAGAGAGTAATTTAGGGAAGGTTTTTCCTCCTACAAATAAACTCGATGATTCCGAAACGTCTCCGAGGGAAAAGCATTTCGGGCCAGCAGGAGCTTCACTCGTTGGAGGCTGTGGAAATTATTTTGCGAGATTGTGTTTCATGAATTTTGAAGGAGGTTTTCGGCCATTATCCGAAATCGAAGCTTCGGCGGTGCGTGTCTTCGGGAATTGAAGGAAGTGGAGTCCTTCGAACATTTATCGTGTGGGCTGCGTTTTTTATTCGGACTTCTTTTTTTTAAGGTTGAGATGATATTTTGAGTAATAATTTCGCCATTTTTTCAACTCTCGTTCCGAGAATGTTCTCTGTAATGTTTTCATCACTATAATATTTGAGATCAGGTGTCGTAAATAGGGTAAAAATGGGGAATATATATTCTTGTTTGAAGCATTACTTCGAAAACTAGATGCTTCGAGAAAACCCATCTTTTAAAAAAAGTTTCATTAATTTTGAATGAAAAGCTGAGTGTTTGTTGGGGATGTAGTGCGTATAAAATACATATTTTAATCAATCTCTCTATATTAGATGTTTTTATAGTTGAAATATTACATCGGTAACGAGGAACATTTTGGAATCCATCTTTAAAAAATTTATCAATTTTGAATGCATTGTTCAATTTTCTTTTAGAATATCGTACATATTCTGCATTATAATTATTTTTTAATTGTTAGTGAGTGAACTTTTGCTTTAAAGGCTGTTTTCGTCACTTCAATATTTAGGTGTGGGTTATCGAAATTTTTTAGTGCAGGTTGCTTTTAACAGATTGACTGTTTAAGGCTGTTATATCTTGAGTAATAAATTTGCTTTTTTTCACTTAGTTCCAAGAATGTTTGATGAAATGCTTTTATCACTATACTACTTGAGTTTAGGTGTCGTAAATAGCGGTATTTTTAAATGGAGGATATATTTATTCTTGTAAGAAACATCACATCTCTCTCTCTCTCTCTCTCTCTCTCTCAAAACCAGGATGCTTCAAGAACTCATAATATATTTTTAAAAATTCATTAATTTTGAATGTGCCATTGATTATTCTATGGGGATATTGTACATATATGTATTTTCGTTATTCTCTCTCGGTAACTTGTTTTCATCACAACGATATTTCGGTAATGTGTGTCTTAATTTTCAAATGTGAATACTTCTTTTTTCGAGACCATAATAGAATGCACTTCAGACTGATAATAGTCAAAATGTTTGGCATTGAAATTTGTCTTCTTGAGAAACGCATATAAAGTACACTTGCTAATCTCATAAACAAATGAATAATTTTAATCATACCTTGCTACAGAAATATACAATCGTAATAATATTCCTATATTCCAAATATTTAGTCAATAAATACAAAGTGGATAACATAATTGTTGTAAAGATAAAATTAATAAGTCCGCGTTGCTGGATAATTAAGAAAATTTCCTTTTTGTTTACCCGGAATAATATTTTTTAGTAGTGCGTATGACCTTATATGTCGATTAGTTCTTGCGAATGAAAAGCTTTATATTAAATATAGAACATTTCTTGATCCTGTTTTTACAAAATTTTTTAAATTTGAGTACATTACTGAATAAAATGATATTATTGGGAATACAGTAAATGTTATTTTAGTAACTTTTTTATTGTTATTGCGTGTATGTTCAATGTAATAGATAATTAGATTATTTTTGCATTAGTGCTAGAAATAGTTTTATTCTTAATAAATCCCATTTATTATTGTTTGACAGTATGTAGGTGAAGTATTGTATCGAAATTAAGAATATTCAGACACTCATTACTAAACGAATCATTAATTCGAGTCATTAATTGAGTACAGTACTATGCTTTCGTTATAGTACATATTATTTTTGTCAATTTCTATTATTATAATAGTATTTGAGTTAAAGTGTAAAAAAGTACTAATTTTTAAAATTGAAAAATAAATGTTAGCGTTTTAATGTCCAATGTCGATGCAATATGTAGGAACTAGAATGTTCAACATATCATCATTCAAAAAAATTCACTGATTTTGAGTGAATCATTGATTTAAATATTTTTGGGGGGCAATTGAATTTTAGTATATCTCAAAATTCTTATCTTATGAAGAGTTTCTTTAATATAAGCATTCATCATTATTTTATTTGAATTTAAATGTTACAAATAGAAATATTTTTGGAATATTTATTATTTTGTAGGGTATATAGTTGAATTGTTACATCAAAAACAGGAACTTTTTAAAACAATTCATTCATTTTGAATGCATCATTGCATAGAATAATACTCATAGGATATAGTATATGCGATATTTAAAAAATATTACCGCTATTGCATGAATAAGCAATATAATATATTTTCATTACTGATGTTTTGAGTTAGATGTAAATAGGGTCACTTTTAACGAAGTAAATTGATCATCAATTAAGGTATACTATAGTTAAATCATCACATAGGAAACATAATACTTCAAGAAATCGAATTTTTGAAAAACTGTATTAATATTAAACATTATTGAATGCAATTATATTAGTTTGAATGTTTCACTTACGAAGAGTTTTCATTAACAAACACAATTGAGGAAAAACTGCACAAAATATAATTATCAAAGCTTTAAGTTCACTTTTGTTTACAATAATTTTTTCGTCAAAGATAATGAAGGGATTTTATTAAATTCATCTTAAAAACTTTTCTAAGACATCTAATATTGTTGTGCACTGAACTGTGCAAATGAAAAAAATAAAAGCAGAAAGAGTTCCAGGTTCAAAAATGCCATTTGACTTAAACGGCAAACGATATTTTTTTCCTCGACTATAATTTAAATTTAAACATGTTACTTTGTAATTTTTCTTATGGCATCACATAACTTTCTAGAAGGTGGTTATTACCACCCATAGAACATCAAATGACTTTTAACATTTTATATAACGTTGATTTTTCTTTATTTATTACTCCAATTCACTTCAGTTGTGCTTTATAGTGAAGTGCTGTCAGGTTCTTCAGTTCTTTTTCTCACCCTTTTCTATAAATTAATCTCCATAATTCGAATTTTCAAATATTTTTGCTTGACAATATTTCTTTCTTTTTTTAGATGGAGTGATTTTGTAAAAAGTGGCATTGCCTAGTTTTGCATGGAAACTCATTACCACTTTTTTAAATAACAGAATCAAAATTAAATGAAAACTATTCAGAATAGTGTATTTAATCACTCATTCTTATATTCCACTCTTTGTAGTAAGTAAAAAGAAAAGACAATGCTAAATTATCGATATTAAATTTTTATACAATCACGATAATCTTTACTAACACAATTAGCATGAACCAGGAATCCTGTCACATCCGAGGTAACATATCGCTCGCATCCCGGCAAGGAAAGTGACACAAGTCAAAAAATAAATATTTTGATGGTATATCATTGAAAAATATGTATGAGGTCCCCCAGAGTGTTATATTACTATTCTATAGAACATAATAGAAGTGATCACCATAAATACTTACCTAAAATTTAAAAGAAGTTTGTACTATTTCAATTGATAAGTTTTATTGTATTCTTTAAGTTGATGTTTCTCAAATTCTGCAATTTTGAGCTGTGTCACTTTTCTTGCCGGGGTGCGATATAGCTAAGTTTAAGCATATTGTGAAAGGGTATCGCAATAAACTAATATAAACACATTCCAAGTAAAATACAACTGAGTTCAAGTATATTAATAAGATAAATTACCAACTTATTTGTTTGAAAACAGTAAGTAATCAATTTGACTAAGATGAAGGCCATATAATATTGCATCCAATATAGTATGTTTGTTTTTAGTATAAGAATAACGTTAAGTTACAGATTAGTATGAAAATAACCAGATCAATGTTAATATATGCTAAGGCTTCCCAACTATAGAGTAAGTGTTCCAAATACCGCCTACCCTAACTATTCCTCTGTATCTCAGCCTCCTGGGTTTGGAAATCAAGCTGGCAACTTAATGAATATCACTGGGAACTATTCTTCTTTCGTTTCCAGAGATCATATAGCTTCTTTACGTATGTCAGTTTAAGTTAACTAGTAAATTTACAAAACGTTTCCCACGGGAATTTTCAAGAGTTTGTTCCTAATATAGCCTTCCCCTGTTCCTATTACTGCCCACAAGGCGAAATTAGAAACTACTATTAAAAAAGAGTTTCTAGTAGAGCACACATACCTACCTTTAGTAAACTAATTTCAAACTGTTGAAACGACTTCGAAAAAGGACTTAAGCATTTTTCTTTGTTGTTTTTAATTTTATAATTTATTAGAAAATTGAACTATGTATAATTAGTAGGCCTACAGCCAGATAGGTGAAATCCTGGAATAGCCCCAGGAGGAGCTCCCTTCATTTGCTTCAAGTCCTGATTCTTTCTGGGAAAGACATCATGGTAGAAACATACTGGCGACAGCATACATACAGGTGACAATGATATTCAGCTTTCCCCTCTCTGCTGATGACATTTTATAGACCGCCGCATTCCCTTTCGTACAAATCACTTGCACCTTTTTGCTTTGCACAGTTGTTGTACTAGTTTCGTCGACATTAAAAGTTCTGGCAGAGTTGAACTTGATCTTTTCAAGTTGTACTTTAAGAATATTGAAAGATTTCACGCGTTGTTTACAGTGAACCCTAGGATTCTGGCTCTAGGCAATGACTGTGGAGTACTTGTTGTTCTTGAAATTTATTTACAAAAACATGTTTAGCCATTTTTGTTCTGCACTGTTAGTTGTTTCAGAGAAGGGATGGGAAAATTGTTTCTTAAAGCATGTCGGAAGGCGATCTGCTTTACATGATTTCAAGTAAATTAAAAAAACTTCTTTCTCTAAATCGGGCGTAAGCACAGGTTTCCTTCCAAGTTTATTTCTTAATACTGCATATTTTTCTTCATTTTCCACTTTTGTACTTTTTTTTAATGTAGTCTCCCATCGTTTATCTTGTTAATTCAAACGCTTTTGTTGCTCTCAGCGTTAACATTTCATTGTTTCGAGCTATCCGACATGCAGCCTAGAGACATGAGTTGCTCCACGTCTGCCTTCTCTTCTCATCCCTTGGTATCTTATATACGAGTCCTGTAGCAATAAAAAACTAAATATTGATTGAAAAAATTTAAAAATATAAATTTAATTAATTAATATGAATTTTAAAAAATATATATAAAATTTTAGAAGAAAATAAGATTGAAAATTTTTGAGGTAGATTGGTAGGTAAATGAAAATAGGTGCTCCTATAGGGCGATATTAGGACCACAGTTCAGTCAACACAAACATGCACACGCAGAGGTTATACGAGCTATTTTCGAAAATAATAACACCTTTAGAATCCTGATTTAATGTACTTTCAAGTCATATAAACGCAATTATGATTTGGAAACACTTACCTGGATATTCCCTTAATTGATTGGATACAAAAAATACGCTGTTATCACAGCCTCAATTACTTCAGATGCAATAGAGTTGTTGCCATAACTGATAGGCAACTTGCCGGTGACGCTACGTGTGGCAAAACCCTAGACCGTCAAGGTAACTACTTAAAATCATAGATGTCGCGCATAGTAGCTTGCAAACAAAAGTAGGCGATATTAAGCACAGGGGCGATATTTGTATCACTTACTCTATTATATTAGTTTGGTAAAGATTAAAACAAGTTAGTCGAGGAGTGACTATACATTGAATTTTAGACTAGCATATAATACAGAAATGAATTTAGTATGACAGTAAATAGACTAAACGAAATGAAAAGTAATGTCATGCATTCTATTTTATTATATCTCGAGAAGCGGTAGAATATATACGTATGAAAACTGTGTAGTTATGTATGAAGGTATAATAAAAAGACAAGATGCTGTTAGAGTTCACACACACACACACATGTGGCCAAGTATTCATGTGGTCAAGACGAAGATACACTACCCTACAATAGTGGTCCGCGGACGCCAGCGGATTTGCATAAAATCCGACTACTTGTTTTGGGGTGTCTTTCGTGGTATGGCCTGGGACATTTGCATGTTCTTCATGGTCAATTGAACGCCGACACCTACATGAACATTTGGACAATAAAGTTCTTCCTACGCTCTTGAAATTTTATGGAATGGGCGAATGTTACTTCCAGGACGACAACGCTTCATGCCATGTTGCAGACTCTGTCAAACAGTGGTATCAAGATATGGATGTAAAACGTCTTCACTGGTCTGCTCAGAGTCCCGACCTAAACCCCATATAACATTTGTGGGACGAGTTAGAGCGACGCTTACGGACCAGGGAATCACGTCCGAAATCTACAGATGAGCTGGCATTTATTCTTGCAGTGGGAATGGACACAAATACTCAAAGCTGTGTATCAAATCCTTGTTGAAAGCATGACCAGAAGGATTACTAGTGTAATTGCAGCACGTGGGGGACCCTACCCCCCTATCAAACATGTATTCTTACCCTTATACCATCACATGTTGCTGTCCGATCCATTATTGAAGAGTAATGTACATCACTAAAATTCTCATCTCTCACAAATATCTGACGAGTACAAAATAAAGATCTATCACACCTTACTATCCGGTTTATTATTGAAGTGTAATTTTACATGTTTCATCAAAAATGTATTTACAATAAGCACAGTAAGTAAAACAACAGAAGTCAGTATTCTGGATAAGTAACCATACTACATAACATACAGCATTCAATAATTGTGATAGGTAGTTAATTAACTTTGAACTGGAGCACCACAACTTGCTATTGGCAACGTTCAGTGATAAACTCGAAGGGAAATATCAAAGGACAGCGCCTCGTTATTTTGAACCACGGTCAGATGACGAGAACAATTTCTGAGGTGGCACGCCAAGATAGATTTAACGTCACCAGCCCCCGTGTAACTGACTATTTTTGGCTTCACCTAGTTTCGAAGTCGAAACCTTTCAGTTGCTAAACCGTTACTATTCTAATTACTCGATGATTGTACATCACCATCTCATACGAGAGACAAGTATAACCATACCTATAATCATAATAGATTTATTCAAATAAGGTTTAAAATAGAAGTAATGACACTATCGTCTATAGATATAGACGATTAAGAAATTTTAGCGTGTATTGGGCCACATGAACGGATCTCAAATTTCATTAAAAGCAAACTAAATATAACTAAATTAAAAAATAAACTAAAATAAAGAGTATATTCTATTTAAACCAAGATTTTAGTTAACTGAATCATCAGAATCGAAAAAATGTGTTATGGAATCCTATAACATTCTTTTTCGAACATTAATACAACGTGAAATAGTTTTTATTCAAAAAGTGTTTGGAACTGGAGAATCGTTAAAATTTGTTTTACTTAGTTGGGGAAAGTCGGATAAAACCGGGTTGGCGGATAAAACAGGGGCCCGGCAGATTTGGCTACATTATTACTGCCATCTGTCGGATAACGCATGAAACAAGTTGCCGACAGCCACCATGTTATTTGGAGTGAATGAAAGGCAGTGTAGATTATGTGTTTGTTTATCGATGTTTAAAAAAAATCGAGTCGAAAAGGTTTGATTTTTACTCTAGTTTCTAACAGCTTGAAGATCTATTTTAGGTTAGTACTGCATCTGATAACACCGTTCAGCTATTATTTTAAATTATTTAACCATGTTTTGAATCATGTTTGAAGCATTAAACCATACTCCTCGGCATCAGATGAAGACGACGTGGAATGCGACGAAGCCTGTAACTTTTGTAATGAAATATACGCCATGTCAAAATCTATGGAAGGTTGGATACTGTGTTTCAATTGTAAAGGATGGACGTATGAAGCCTGTAGCAATGATGAGGAGCATGAACAAAATTTGATTTGTGATTTCTGTTCTCAAACGTCTTAGAAATCTGATCAATTAACTAAATTTACTAGACATTCCAAGCATATTGAATTGAAAATTACTTATGTTCCTTGATTTTTCAACTCACGCATGTTCCTGAGTGTAGGAAGGCCATTGTAACTATTTATTGTTATTAATTAATATTTCAGCAGTAAAACAACAGCTTTTTTAATTATTCCTGTCCGTTTTTATCCGACCTGAGCGGATATAACCGGGTACTTGCATACTTCCAAAAATAATTTATTAGCCTCCAAAATATAGTTATTTCACATTGAAAAATACTTATTTTTGGAACTAAAAAACTAATTTATCATTCAAATAGAACTTGAAGCAATTTTGTTCTTGTAGGTGCTTAAGAAATAAAAAACACATTTTGGGACCTGGTTTTGTTAAACTTTACCCTACTTCGAAAGTATGTAAGCTCATTTATTTCAAATGCATTCTGATAAATTACATAATTATGACTAACTATGCTGTCAATCAAGTTTAATCAACGGAACATAGGAAAACGTTGCGCGTTACAGTACGTTGGTTCTCTTAGAGTTTGTTGAAATTAAATTATAGGCTATTGTAATACAATTGTTTATGTTGCCCTTTACTAAACATGTTGTTTAGCTTTTAAATTTTTAAGATATAATTTTAAAACAGTATTTTTGAATACATGGTAGTATCAGTAGTATTTTGTTAAGCCTAATAACATAAAGAGACGAATCGAACGGTGACTATGCCTTTCTTCAGAAATTAAACAGATACCAACTTGATTTTCTGACCCCCTTATAAACCTTATTCTAATTTTACATTTTGTGACGATGCGGAATTTTAAAACTATTCCCTAATCTTTTTCAGCTGGAAGAATAAATCTCTTCTGCTAATGTTTGCTTTTTCCTGCAGAGCGAAAAACCCCAAACTGGTTTTCTTGACACCTCCCCATATTTTTGCATTCTAGACCTAGAGACTTTGTAAACAGAGTTAGACCAGTATTGTTCAGAAGCTAGTGGTAATATGACTGAGCTAAGACCTTTTCGATACGTACTATTGAAAAGAAGAATAAATGACATTAAGGAGTACAATAAATGCTGTTTTATATGTTTGACTAATTTTTGCCATTTTGAAACTTTATATGAAATGTAATGGTTAATGCTTCTATCGATTACAAAGGGATTTAGGTTATAAAAAGTGAATAACATTACTTTCAATTGATATGAGTTTAAATTTGAGCGCGGTTGTTGATCGGGTACTCCAGAATTTATATATTTAATTTGCATCATTTTTGGCTGAAGGATCTGTATGTGTAATTGCCTGTTGCTTTCGAAATGAAGAAAATTGTAAGTTTGTACCTTACGTTCTGTTTCCGGATAAAAAGACCATGAACATACATGACTGCGCATTCTATAAAATGAACATGTTATTGATAAGGACGTGTATATATGTTTCTTAAATTCAGTCTCCACATGAAGAGCATTACTTATAGTCATTGAAATTTACCTGAATTTGAGATTAAGAGTCATATTGTAGCAATAAGTGATTACTGCAACTACGTGAGAAATAATAAATCATTAAATAAGTCATCATAAAGTGTATGCTTTGATCATTGTAGATGAAAATAAATTAAAAGAAATAATGTGAAAATGTTTCTTTGGACTGACGACGATTCGCCTTATAAATTTGCTTGAAAAGTTTGCAAGTGAAGGTGCTTTATGTAGCCATAAAATGATATTATAAAATATTCTTATTTTTGTAGTCGTTAATGACAAAAGAATTGTAGAATTTAAGTACATTTCCAGATTCTAAAGAACCTATTTTGAAATCTTCAATTTTTGTATTCAGCAATAGCGATTTCGGATTATTTTCTCAACTTACGAATTACATTTATATGTTTCAACTATGTATGCAATTAATGAAAAACAAGTACATATATAAATGTGTTAAACATGTATTTTTAACATTTTTAACTTAATTTCTTCAAGACGAAATAGAAGGGAACAAGGACTCACAAAATTATTTTGTAAGAAATGAAATTTATTTAATACTCGCAAAACACCCGACCCTACTCGGTTTGAATCGGCTTACTCTAGATTGAAGAGATGATGAAAATACATAATGACTTATGTTTTTCGTAGAATAAAATAATATCTTAACACCTTTCGCCTTTTCTTTATAATTTCTACCACTTACGTAGGATACAAATCCTACACATGCATATTCATTCATGTACAAAATACATTTCACATACATCGCACCCTTGCGGTATGATTTTGCTACAAAATGACGAAAGCATACATTAAGGTTACCACTACAAGAGACGATTTTGAGGAAAATTTGGAATTCCCTTTCTTAAGAAGTTCTTTTCATGTTCAACTGAATTAATAAAAATGATGATTAACGGCGAGGTCTTTCGCACTCATAGTCAACAAAGCAATGTTTTTTATTTGTGGCATCCTTGCATCCGGCAGGCGATATTGTGTTGGAATTTCGCAATCCTCTCCTGTCATTATGAGAAAGAATTTTTTAATGTTTGAAAAAGTCTAGTTTGGATTTTTAAACATTATTATCCTTTCAAGAGCGGCATTATTCTTTCAATAATGGCATAATTACACTTACAATTTGCTTTATTCTGACTTACCTGCCACTTTGGTCGAATACTTTGTAGTTGTGTTGTATGTGAGGGAAAAAAACACAATTTATTAAAATAAAAAAAATTTAAAACAGAAAACAGCGAAATAAAACAAATAAAAGATGTCGGGAAAAAGTTGCCCTAAAGACATTTATTTGTGATTCATTTTTATCTCTTGATTTTGCAGTTGCCACAACTTACAACTAAAAAGTGCACAAAATTTAGAAATGCGAAATGAATTCAGAGCAAAAGAAACACGAGTTTCAATTTTATTCCCGTTCATTGAAAAATATCGTTCGTCACAAATATTCGGAAATCGTTTACATTGCGCAAAGAACAAAAATAAGACTAGAAATAAATGAAATATCAGAGCTAAAATACCATAAAAAAAATAATTTTTAAAAAAATATTTCGTTCTTTAGCAGTACTGGTAAGGCAAGTCAAAGTAATCGTAAAGACGCGTTCTCACTAATCAAGTTTAATTGACCGATTATAGCTGATCACCAAAATTAAAATGTAAACTATAGTGAGAGCCTTTGTTTCAATAGAGTTGATCAACTTTTCAGTGGATCAAGGAAAGTTTGACCCATTCAAACTTTATCGTTCTAATGATGATTCATCCGCCATCTGCCTTCGAGTTATTTCTAAGCAAACGATCTGTCGTGGTTTATTTTATTCAAGAAACAAAACAAAAGTAATTTTTTTATTATTCAAGCCAAGTTTGTATCTTCGTAATCGTTGAAGGTAAAGTGCAAATTTCAGCGGATTTGAAATCTGTGGAAAATTTTACACCAGTTCGATACCTTAAATGTGATTTTCTATATAATTTTCCGATTGTTACTTTTATATTCTCGCTTATTAAACTGTTGATCAGTTTCTACTGGAATGTGGAAACAAAAACTGATTAAAATCATATTTAATTTTTATCGATCCACTATAATCGGTCAATGAAACTTGATTCGTGAGAATGCGCCTTAATACTCAATGTACATTCCAATTTTTCCAAAACTACCAAATTATGGTTGATTTAAGAGTATATATTCAGGTGTTTTAGCATGAAACGCATCTAAATATAAAAAAAAAGAAATGTTTAATATTGCAATCACTAAATTATTTTATATTGTATGATGTAAAAAAAAATAATAGCAATCACATATCTTGAATAAAATTCATGTGATGTCTGCGCAAACACACAAACGCAAAATCAAACATAGAACAGAAAGACGGACAGACAGACTTTCGCAACAAATTTGACTCACTAAATGAAGATAAATATTCACTGTATGCAAATTTCCATGAAAATATATTAAACCGTGTGTACGTGTATAGGGCACATACATACAGACAGACACCAAACGCGTAAGAGGCAGATTTGGCATCAGAGGGGTTCAAAAGGGATAAAAAACTTTAAATGGGTGGAAAATTTTCAATGTACAAACACTTAATTCTTATTTATATAGATATCAAACGAATTTATTTAGGAAAAACCAGGGAACGTTTGAAGTAAAATCTATATATATAATTCTCTTACGTGGCACGCAAAAAAGACGTTATTTGTAATCGCGTTTTGGCAACACTGTACGATTGTTTGTTTATCGCGAAGTCTCGCGCATCGATTGAATTTATTGCGTTATCGGATGAAATTTTATTGAAAAAAAAAAAGGAAATTTTAATGAGCTGTTGCAGTTAGTTTATAATAGAAATCAAAGAAAGCGGAGGATCTTTTCAGGGCCATTTAAAAAACGGTCCTTTTCAGGGCCAACAATTATAGTTCAACAAGACGCTTGCACTACAACTTTCGGCAACAAACTCAATGAAAAAGTGTGGGTCGTTTGAGTGATGGGAAAATGTACACACAAACAACATGCTGGGTATTCAATTTCCAAAACAACGCTCACATTTCGAGTCAAAATTTGTACAAAGTTTTCATTTTAATTCTGATTTTAGAGATACTGTATATATTTTTTCTGTAATACAGCAAATTTAGATTTCGAAAACATTTTTTTTTTAGTAACATATTTTGTAAACAATCCCTTTTGCTAGGACACATGTCTTCATGGAGGCGAGCGAAGCGAGCATAGGTTCGCGCAGCGAACCAATGAGGATTGCAAAGCAATCCTCCGGGGGTTTGCGAGCGTTAGCGAGCAGTGGGCAGGCCCCCTAGTGTTTAATATTTCAAACGAATTTTTTTGGTAAAACCATAGCACGTTTGAAGTAATATGTTACTGATAAAAAATATCAAAATACATACGAATGAATCATTTTTGACAATGTATTCTACTTTTAAAACGATGTCACTAAACATAATCTCATACATAGTTCAAAAGGATTTTTACTGTAGTAATTAGCGTAACAGATTATACTATATTGTCATATTGAAAATAAACAAATTCGACGGCTAGTTTATGACACATGGTTTTGCAGTAACTTCACATGCTCAGACAGGAATCCACTACATTACATTTCTTTTCACGTGTTTTTGTAAGACAACAAACCATTGCTTATACAATAAAAGTATTTCGAAAAAATATATTTCAAAATATGCATGTGAATTTCTAGCTCCTATTAAACCTGCAATATTATTTATAAATTTATTTAATTAATATGAAAAATGAATAAAATATCCCCATTGTGTTGAATGATTTGAACAAAATCTGTCGCTCTTTACAATATTGTAAGCATCCAACAAATATTTAATCACTAAAACTGGTACGACTTTCCGAAACTAACTCTCTCTCTCTCTCTCTCTCTCTATTCAATTGTAATTACTCAATTTTTACAGCTACATATATACGCAAAGTGGTTTAATTTTGTGATTGCTTACGGTATTCCAAGAACGGCGTAGCAATTAAAAGCTAATTTAGCTTCAAGGATTTACTGATGGTGTCCACTTTTGAGCCTTTTCAGTAAATCTATTCTGCTCTAATTAAGTTGTACATAAGCCTGAAAGTGCTTCAATGTGGCTTTGAAGTAGAAGGAGCTATGCGCGCGCTGTCGGAACTATGGAATAGTTTTCAGCTCCCAAGCATTTCCATTTTGAAACGCGCTCACTGGTTTAATTCAGAATCTAAAATAACTTTATTTAATATATGGGTATTGAATTTCATTTTATTTCAGTCGTAATATTCTCACCTTTGCTATGGTTCGGAATGTAGAACATTCAGAGATGGAGCTGGAAAGTTATGGCGTGATTCGTGCGATCCATTTTAATAAAGAAGAATGTTTATTGGAAATTAAAAAGAATTTTGACCAGAAGTGAAACTTTGTTGATTACATTTAGTTTCCGTGCCATTTGTAAAATGCATTTGGCCAATATTCACGATATTCACCAATATTCAATTAACCCTCCAAGAGTTGGAAAGTTATGGCGAGATTCGTGTAATCAATTTTAATACAGAAGAATGTTTATTGGAAATTAATAAGAATTTTGACCAGAAGTCAAACTTTGTTGATTAACAGTTATATTCCGTGCCATTTGTAAAATTCATTTGGCCAATATATTAACCCTCCAAGAGTTTCGACGATATCTCATCCAAGTTATGGTCAATTTTATGATACACTAGCAAAATACCCGACCTTACTCGGTTTGAATTGGTTTACTCTAGATTGAAAAGATAATCAAAATATATAATGACTTACGTTTTTTGTAGAATAAAAATTTATTTTAACACCTTTCGCCATCTTTATATTTTCTACAACTTACTTTGGACACAAATCCTACACATGCATATCCATTCATGTAATACATTTCACATACATCGCACAATTGCTGTATGACAAAGCTGCAAAATGACGAAAGGTGGTACTAAGGTTACTACTATAAAAGACGATTTATAGGAAGATTTGGAATTCCCTTTCTTAAGTTATTTTCATGTTCAACTCAATTAATTAAAATTGCGATTTACGGCGAGTGCTCTTGCACTCATAGTCAACAAAACAATATTTTTTTACTTGTGGCACTCTTGCCTCCGGTATGCGACATTGTGAAATTTTGCAATCTTCTCCTGTCATTATTACAACGAATTTTTTAATGTTGGAAAAAGTTCCAGTTTGGATTAATAAACATTATTATTCTTTCAATAACGGCATTATTCTTTAAATAACGGCATTATTCTTTAAATAACGGCATTATTCTTTAAATAACGGCATTATTCTTTCAATAATGGCATAACTACACTTAAAATTTACTGAAATTTTATACTGACTTATCTAACATTTTTAAGTCTAATACTTTGTGGTGCTGTTGCGTGTGATTAGAAGGAAATTACATTTATTAATATAATAAATATTTAAAACAGGAAACAGCGAAGTAAAACAAAATAAAAGATGTCGCAAAAATTTGTTCTAAAGATATTAATTTGTGATTCAATTTTATCTCTTGATCTCGCACAGTTGCCACAACTTACAACTAAAAGTATACAAAATTTAGAAATGTGAAATTAATTCAGAGCGAAAGAACCAGAAAAAATATCACTGCTCGCGCGATCTTGTTCATTCTTGTTTCATTGAAAAATATCGTCTGTCCCAAATATTCGGAAATCGTTTTCATTGCGCGAAGAATAAAAATAAGACTCGAAATAAATGAAATATCAGAGATAAATTCCATAAAAAAAATATAAAAAAATTGTAGAATAATTACTTTTTCAGCAGTACTGGTAAAGTAATCGAAGTAATCGTAATATTCAATAAACATTCCAATTTTTCCAAAACTACCAAATTATGGTTGATTTAAGAATACTTACTCAGGTGTTTTAGCATGAAACTCATCTAAATATAACAATAAAAAAATGTTTAATATTGCATTCCCTAAACTAATAGATAATGTATAAAATAAAATACACTGCAATCAGATATCTGGAATACAATTCATGTGATGTCAACACAAACACACAAACACAAAATCGAGCTTAGAACAGAAAGACGGACAGACAGACTTTCGCAACCAATTCCACTCACTAAATGAAGATAAGTACTCACTGTATGCAAATTTCCATGAAAATATCTTAAACCACGTGGACGTGTATAGGGCATAACATACAGACAGACACCAAACGAGAAAAAGGCGGATTCGGCATCAGAAGGGTCCAAAACGGATAGAAAACTTTAAATGGGTCGAAAATATTGAATGTACAAACAAACACTCAATTCTTATTTATATAGATTTGTGAAATGACATATGACAAATATTTATATTAAACCTCCAAGAGTTTTGACGCTGTGTCTCATCCAAGTTCTGGTTAATTTTGTGGTCCATTTGTGAAATGCATATGACAAATATATTAACCCTTTAATAGTTTCGACGATATGTCACAATCAAGTTCTGGTCAATTTTGTGCTGAGATGTCTTCCCTTTCGCTCACATTTTCCGTCATACACTGATTTCAATTTTCCAGATAGATTTATCATTTATTTCTGTTATTAGAGAGCTTAGTTTTACCACGTAGTTTCAACATCATATAACACTCCAACTAATGTAAAGTCATGGCAAATGAATTCCCTAGCAGTTGATTTCATAACACTGAATTCTTCCGTACTATTTTAGCAATATTGTTCAGCTCTGTAGCTCAAACCAAGTATCCTGTAATAGTTGATTTGTTTTGAAGTTTAGCAGTCGTGAATAAAGTAAAAAGAGCACAAAAAAAGGAAAACTTTAAATTGAATGCAATATGTTAAAATTTATTTAGGTCATCAAACGCTTCTGAAGGTGGAACATTGCAGTTGAACGCCGAAACTGAAACTCGAATCCAAACTGATGGAAAAGCGCGTCATGCATAACTCATCTCATATTAAGAAAACCCTTTGATATACATTTTTGCTTTAAATTCGTCAGCAACTGTATAGCAGTTTTAATTTATTTTGAAGAGCTACGAACATGGCCCAGAAAACAACTTTATTTGTATATTAGTGCATGGCAAAATAAGTTTTTAAATACTAAAAATATAAGTTTTCAGTGCTGTTTCTCTATGTTTCTTTGGGAACAACCTATATATTGAGAAGTAAGTATTTTTTTATTCCAAGATACTGGCAGTTGAAAGTACATTTAACAAATCCCCAACCTTTTATTTTACTTCAGTAAAAACGTTATTCCTCGCTGCCTAAGCTTCTTAGAATAAAGAGCTCAGGGCCGTTCGAAACATTCAACACACAACACAATCCTCTTCCAGTTGACTAATATATAACATTAGGCTCAACCTTGGATGGAATAAACTATTTTCCTGTGAATTTCTCTTTCGCCACTTGTAATACTTCAGCACAAAACATATCCCAATATATTCGATTGCTTACACCACTCTTGTCACGACTGTGACAGATTTCTGTTATTGTAACATACAGTCAGGTATGTTATTGTATATGTGTATATATTTGTTTCAATATTAGGCGATTAACATGGCATTACAACTATTTCCACGTTAGAGCCAACTGGTGTAGCTCAGTTGTAGGAGCAACGGATTACCAATCGGAAGGTTGAGAGTGCGGAACTAGGTTCACCCAAAGATCGTCGTGCACACGGGTGCTGGTGCACGTTAAATCTACATGCGTCAAATGTCCTCCCGTTGGGGTAGTGTGAATGTTTGTAGAGTGGTATGCTGCAAGCTCAGATGTAGATCTCGTCATCTGAACATGTTTCAGAATTATAAGTTGCACTTGGACCCATCACCTTAGTCGACATTTTATCGCATTAAAAACTTTTCAGGAAATGAGATATACGCCATTCATTCGCGCTAACCTGGAAACTCATCCACCGAACTGCCACCCCCAATCCTACCCAATCAGACTGAATTCCCGACTCCCGATTCAGTTATCAATTTCCATTCAAACACATCCACGGGACACTCAGAAAACTTGATCATTCAATTCACGTTGCTTTGATTTCCCCACCAAACAAACGGAACCTCGGCATCTTCATAATCCATCTCATTATCGACCTTCCCCGGCGTGAATGAACTGCGAGTTAATTAATTAGAATTTGCCAGACCATTGATTATTGATAATGGAAAATTAGAGAAGCAACACGGGAAGAGCAACCCTCCCCCAATCTTCCCGGTTTCACGAAACGATACCGATGAATAAAATGATCGACATCGATCACATTTCCGTCACGTCGCAGTGTCTGGAATGCGACAATACTCGTCAGGATCTTGCCTAATCCGCACTTGTCAGAGTCTCTGCGCGCACCGGAAAAGGACTACCAGGTCCAGCCTGCAGATTCAGACGATGCGGGGGTGGTCCGAGGGGGGTTGAGTAATTAATATGCCTGTCAAGTGTGCCCGTGCCTGCGGTCGTGTAAGGGTCATGCGTTTCAGCGCGTAAGGGACGTTGGGTGGGGGCGCGTATAGGTGGTGTAATTACACGCTCAGATTGTCAAGTACACGGTACGCGGGCGTGTGGTCGTTTGAAAAAGGGTGGCGCGAGTAATCGGAGTGGGTGAGGGATTCAGGTGTTGGAGACAGTGTTGATGACGATGATCTGGTGGCATGGACTGAATGCAGACTGTGGAATGTTTAGAAAGAGCACATGCAGAGCAGTGGTTGGGAATTATTGGGGAGGTAGGAAGACTTCCCTGCTAGACATATCTACAAGTGTTTATTTTTAGAAACAATTTATTTCTCAGTGCAACTCATTTCCTTACCCATAGTACCATCTTTAAACGTTCAAGTGCTTTGGACGATAGATAATTTACATGAAGATTTGATCGATTTTCATGATAACGATATATCTGTATTGAGATATTACCGATTTCTATGAGGATCAGAGAAGATCTGGTCATTTTGTTCTAATAGCAGGACATATATCTTCCATATAGATCGAGTTAATTTTCTTCTTGTAGCAAGATATATCGGCCTTTCAAGATCGAGTAGGTTTTCTTTTAATAGCAAGATATATCGTCCCTCAAGAATGAGTCAATTTTCTTCTAATAGCACGATTATTCGTTCATCAAGATCGAATGAATTTTCTTCTAATAGCAAGATATATCGTTCATCAAGAGCGAGTCAGTTTTCTTCTAATAGCAAGATATATTGTCAATCAAGATCCAGTTAATTTTCTTCTAATAGCACGATATATCGTCCCTAAAGATCGAGTCAATTTTCTTCTTATAGCAAGATACATCGGTCTTTCAAGATCGAGTCAGTTTTCTTCTTATATCAAGATATATCGGTCCATCAAAATCGAGTCAATTTTCTTCTAATTCCAAGAAATATCGTACAATCAAGATCGAGTGAGCTTTCTTCTAATAGCAAGATATATCGTTCATCAAGATCGAGTCAATTTTCTTCTAAAAACAAGATATATTGTCCTTCAAGATCGAGTCAATTTTCTTCTAACAGCAAGATATATAGTCCGTCAAGATCGAGTCAGTTTTGGTAACTGCGAGGTACCTCGTCGGAGCAACCACCAAGGGGGCTGACTTAGCATTTTATTCTTGAATTTTAAGGACATATCCCCAGTATTGATGGATTAAAAGGGTTCGGAGACTTAAAAATCGGTCAATATTGGAATATATTCTATAGAAAAAGTAGAGATCAATATAATTTAACTCTTTGATAGGTTCGCACATACATTTGTACTCGTTCGGCAAACTACAGAATTCCTTGCATGATTTATAACGGGCTTTTCGACCTTAAATCTTTTGTGAGAATTCTTTCCCAATGGCTGTGGTTATTTAGTCATTTTATGTGTTGGGGAATGCAACAATACATGTCGTGCCAATTCAATCCTACAATTTACCTTAGTTGTATTTCTCTCTTCTTTGTCCGTAAAACTATCCTTATATATATATGTCCATTACAAGACGTTATATATCTAGTGTTTGATATAACATGACCAAATATGACTCTACGCCATAAAACCCATCCAAACAATCATCTGCGGAATATTGTTGTTCGAAAGAACTGCTTACAATTACGTCTCACTAGCACGTTTGTTTATTATTGAGTAAGTATTGGATGATTTAAATCTGTGTTCGAAGTAGAATAAATATATGACACTTATAAAAATGAGGTAACACTCTGAACAATTGAGAAAGGTAGATATATCTTATATTATACAATACTATATCTCACCGCCCCTACAATACACTGAATCAACAAACATAAAATCCATTCTTTACAAATATTTCATTTTGTGAAGCAAGCTGTGTTTGGATTGATAGTGTCTCCATTTCCCACAAAGAAACAGAATCGAAGCATGAATTAGACCAGATTACTCATTACATTCATTAGACTATGTTTTACATTATACTTTAAATGTCTTTTCTGTCTTACATTTGATGGAATTAGTTCCCACACCTATACCACACAAACATGTTAAATTTATATTAGTCATTTAAGTTATTTGACAAGCTCGATTTTGATAATGATATACAGTGCGTATCGAAATGATAGGTCCACTAGTAAAATCGAAAGTTATGTTGGTAAAAAAAGTTTTACTGTGTACAAAGTACTATTTTATAAACTACGTTAGTTCATAAAATGAAAAAATTATGCATAAATAATATACAAATCATAGGAATTATACGGAAGATAAAAATTATGTGAAACAGCTGTTTCAAAAAGATAGGTCCACTGAACCAAACATCGAATTAGTCTTCAACTAATACGAAATTTTCCCACCGTTTTTCAGAATAAGCTCATAAATTCTATTCGGCATAGTTTCTACAAGTTTTTGTAAAGAGTTTGTCTCGATTTTTGCCCAATCGGAGGAAATAGCGTTTTTTAAGTCTGTAGTACAGTTGTACAGCCTTTCGCCTGCATACATTTATCTTGTGAGTATGGCCCATGTGTTTTCTACCGGATTCAGGTCGAGGCTGCAAGGTGACCAATCGATAATATGTACATCATTATCCAGAAACCATTCAAAAGTGGACTTTGCAGTATGCACAGGAGCATTGCCCTGTTGGAACATAAAGAACGGGCCTCCAATGTGCTCTGATTGTGGAAGAAAATATTGTTCAAGCAGCTGTTGGTAGGCTGCAGCATTCAAACGATTGTCTACAAATGCTATATCAGTTTTTCCTGCACGTCCAAATCCGGCCCATACCATAATGGAACCACCTCCAGCTTGCCTCTTCGAGAATATCTCTCTATCGGAACGCAGATCGTGCCAGTAATACTGCCAGCCATCTGAACCATCCAGGTTGAATTTTTTTTCATCACTGAATGTCACTCGATGTCAGTCTTCTTTCCAGAACATCACTTCCTGTGCAAATTTCAATCACTTTTTTTTGTGCTCTTTAGTTAATTTCGGGGCCGCTTTCCTCTTCCAGCAAACTAAATTGTCGAACTTCTTTACCACTCTATGGGCCGTAGATTTTGATATTGGAGGGTTTTGTTGCCTGACCAACGTGGATAAGCTCGTATTTTCAGATTTTAAATCCTTTACGATACTCCTTCTTTGTCGAGGTGTCACTTTTGATGGCCGCCCAGATGTTTTTTTAGTGCCATAAGCATTTCCAAGTCGCACAAAATTGTTTACTGCATTATGCGATCTGTTTAAAAGTTTAGTTATGTCTCTTTTCGATTTTCCACACTTCTTAAATACATCAATTTCCCCCTGCTCAATCAGCGGAAGACTGCAATGACGAACCATTTCATTTGATTGCAATGTGATGTTCAAATCTGTTTAAATACCTCCACAGCAGCCAGCGTAATCAATCAGTAAGACTAAACTGTGATATTTATGCAAATTTTGTGGAAATAAACGTTTTGGTGCAAAGATTTATAAAGGTGGACCTATCTTTTCGAAACGATCTCAAAATGAAAATTTGCGTAAAATAAAAATGAATTATTTATTTTTAACAAATTGCTTCCTAAATAGTTATAACGATTATTGTATAATTATCTCCACCAAAAAAGTTATTATTTTTCTAAATTAAGAGTCGAAACTTTGAAAAATGCGGGTGGACCTATCATTTCGATACACACTGTATATCATCCATCCACATATAGCTAGTTTTGCTACTAACAGGATACTTCGAGGAAACAAAACTGCCCAATTACTCCAAGGAAATGAAGATCCAAGAAAGAAACAAATTGTCCCTTGGTCAGAAGTGGTTACGTTTTGGATCAGGTTTTTTGCAACAAAGGCTCGCACTATGAAACAGTTTTTGACGAGGAAATAAATCACCTGTAGGATTGGTAAGTGTGGGAATTATGTATGTAAATAGTTTTAAGAAATAAAATAAACTAGGGGGCCCGCCCCCTGCTCGCTAACGCTCGCCAACCCCCGGAGGAATGCTTCGCAATTCTCATTGGTTCGCTGCGCGAACCTATGCTCGCTTCGCCGCCTCAATGAAGACACGTGTCCTAGCAGAAGGGATTGATTACAAAATATATTCCAAAAAAAAATATTTTTCAAATCTAAATTTGTTGTATTACATAAAAGATATATACAGTACCTCTGGAATCAGAATTTAAATGAAAACTTTGAGCAAATTTTTACTCGCAATGTGAGAGCTGCTTTCTAAATTTAATACCCAGCATGTTGTTTGTGTGTACATTTACCCAGTACTCGAGCCACCCATACACTTTTTGACTGAGTTTGTTGTCGAAAGCTGTAGTGCATGTGTCTTGTTGTACTATAATTGTTAGCCTTGAAAAGGACCGTTTTTTAAATAGCCCTGAAAAGATCCTCCGCTTTCTTAGATTTCTATTACAAACCGCAACAGCTCGTCTAAAATTCATTTTTTTCTATAAAATTTCATCCGATAACGCTATAGATTCAAATGAGGCGCGAGGCTCCTAGTAAACAAACAATCGCACAATGTTGCCAAAACGCGGTAACAAATAACGTCTTTTTTGCGTGCCACGTAATAGAAATATATATATAGATCTGCAACATATATAAAAATTGTATAACATTCTCTAAAATGGAGGAGAGTAGATATACTTTACATTATACGATGCTACCATGAATTGTTTCAACAAACATAAAATAAACTCGATGCAAAGTATTTCCTATAGAGTTTTAAAATGTTTCGCCGTATCACACTATCCTCTTCCTCACAAAAATAACGCATCCATACGTAAACACTAGACCAACATATCCATTACACCAGACTGCTACGTTATATTTTCCTACATGTTTCTATTTTACATAATCTTCGTATTTAAAGAATTGTTTTCCAGGTTAAAACTGTAGTGGTTTCAAATATCCTCGCCGACTAACTGGTCTGGTGGTTAAGGTGTTAGCCTCTATATCGGAAGGTTCCTAGTTCTAATCCGAGTCAGTGTATGGATGTTTGTAAGTGTATGGTGTAAAGGCGGCTGGTGCACCTTATATCTGGCCAAAAGTCCTCGCGTTGGGTTGGTGTGGAAGTTTGGACAGTGGGGTTCCAGCTCAGGTGTCGCCTCGTCATCTGACCGTGGTTAAAAATTACGTGGTGTTGTCCTCGGATCTTTCCCTTAGGAGATTGATCCTTGACCGTCGTCAATAGCCCGTTGTAATGCTCTAGTACGACGTTAATTAAAAATTACATGAAATATCCTCTGGTGGCGTGATTTGAAAGTATTTAGCATGGGGTACCAGCTCTGGTAAACTCGTCAATTACGTGGTTCAAAATTACGAAAGCTTGTCCTCGAACCTTTCCTTTTGGGATGGATCCTGAACCATCGCCAATTGCCCAATTTGCTGTAGTGCGACGTTAATTCAACTATCGTGTCATACAAACACGGTGAGTATTGGTTATGTAAACTTTTATTAGAAATAAAATAATTCCGTAACGTATCTAAAAATGGAGTACCATTCTCAACAATGCAGTAAGTAGATAAATCCTGCATTTTGCTATATTGCTGTTGCCCTCAGCTCGTTGATTCAACAAACGTAAAATAAACCCGTTACAAAATATTTCCCGATACAAAACGTTTCACAATATGACATTATCTCGCTTCCCCACAAAAAGGAAACCCTCGATTGAAAAAGAGGAAACTGAAGTTTTTATTCGAAAATAAAGGGGAGAAAAAACGGTCGCCCGAGCTCATTGCCAAGTTCCATCACGACGGAATGGAAGCTAAGACTATAAAAGTCTTTCATCGGCCTCCCTACCCTAGTCCCTCTTTATTCAAGGGTGGGTCACGTGATCGCTAAGTCTGGAGGAACTTCCGTGCCCAAACTCACAAGGAGCCCGGAATCTGTAGACTTTGCTCTAATAAATCGTGAGAGGAATCGATCTGCGTGCCCAAATTCCTCGCCGTGACCCCCAACCAAAATAAAAGCACTCGGACACACACAACTGATCACGTGGATTTCCCGAATTGTCTCTGGGTTTCTTGGTGCATGACGAGTTGCCGGACGTATCACGAAAGCTGAAATGCTTATGATAAATAGCGAGGCATTAATAAAAGTCTCTCTATCGGTCCGCGTTCTTATTCTTCGTGGCGTTTTGTATTCGGTGGAACTTCTGTTTCGACTTCTTACAATACTAAACGATGAGAATAAATCAGTGGCCAATGCCTTCGGTGAATATTTCTTGGCAAGATCTATTGGAGTGCTTTATTCCAATGGTACGATTTCACCTCTGCTGGACTCTAATAAAAACATTATAAGGCTGAAACTTCGCTGCAGCCTACAAACGAAAAGAAAGTTAATTTATTCTGATCAGTTCAACAGGAAGGTTATGAGTTTGAATCCAACCAAAGTCTGCCGCGTACAGGGGGTCATGGTGCACGTTAAATTCGTCTTGGCTTGAGGTCATTTCCTCATGTTGCCTTGGTGTGGAAGTTTGGAGAATAGAGTGCCAGTTTAGATGGGACCTCGTTATCTGACGGTGATTTTAAATTAAGTGTTCTTCTCTGATCAATCCCTTCGGGTTTGATCCCAGACCGTCACCAATAACCCATTGTGTTGCTTCTTTCGACGTTAACTAAATATTTACCAGTCTACTATCTGGTTTTTCTATAAGCTTATTCATAACTTAATGCTAAGTATTACAAAAAAAAGTTTTAGCCACATGTATCAAGTGTCTCGCCCTGCCTGCCGGCCACTGCTGAGTACATCTTGAACTGTATGGGCCTCTCTAGAGAGGATATTTACTCTGACCCTCTAGTTATGCTTGATTTTTTGGGAGTCAATGGACTTATGGACCTTGTCTACCTTCATCAGACACTGGAGGATTAATAACAACAACAATCATCTAGCTTTTTACTCTAATCATCATACATGAAAATTAATATTTTCGTATCGTATCCAGCTATTTATCCGTTTCGGTCCATTCTAATGAAAAAATTACTCATTACTGAGAGCACTCATAATCACTTCTGACAGCATTTTTGCGCGTCTGTCTATATTCTAGTTTTATGTCTGTTTTTGTAAACGTGCAAGTATCGCATAATTAAAAAAAAATTATATTTTAATAAAATATTATATACTTTATGAAACAAGTTTTATATATAGTTGATATAATTCATGATTTAAATTTAATTTGCTTACATATTTATAGCTAAGTTTCATGCTTAAACATCCAAGTAACTTTACTGAAATCAGCCATAACTTGGTATGTCGAAAAGCTGGAATTCAAACTGAACATTGCAATAACTTTTATACTTATTCTAGTACTACTGAAAAAGAACTTATACTTCCAAGCATTATGTTTACGGAATTTACAAATACTAATACATTATTTGTTTTCTTTTTAAAATATGTAAATACTTTTTGACTATTTGAAACAGGTGATACTAAGATAATAAAACATAAAATTTTACACTAAAGCAAGGTAAAAATTAATTATTTTATGTCTAATATAGGAAAGACGTGGGTTCATTTTCTTACATTATGTTTACGCTTCGATTAACTTTCAGCAAACATCCTTGGTTTTGCACGAGGTAGTAATGTTAGTATTATTAATAAAAAGAAATAAATGATACAGCACAAAATATTTTGAACCAATTCAAGTAGATAATTAAATTTTTTCGAAGTATTTCTAATTTTTGATAAAGGTTGTCTTTACAAAATGCTTATTAAACTTATTTGTCTTTAATTTTATTTAGATCCTTAAAAAAATCAGCAATTCTGGTAAAAATTTTTAGTAAAAAAGCATTTGAAGTCTATCGGTCATTCATCGAGGCATTCAGGCGTGCAATATAATCTGAAATTCTATAAGGTAAACCTACTTCTCTAAGAGTACCACTATTGTGTTCCTCATGAGTTCGATAATTAAAGGGTTAGCTGCAAAAATAGGTAGTTACATTATGGTTTAGTAAAGAGATGCATGCACACTACCTTGCAGTAAAAAAAGCTCTTTCATTTGATGCAAGAAAGAAGTAATTCCAATCATTAGTTAATAACAATTGAGGAGAAATTCATCAAAAATAATATTTTTACACGACATGAAATTTTGAATTTTCAAGCGTTTTTACGGTTTTATAAAAAACATAAAAATTTGGAGCTACATTTTTCAGTAAACCCTTTAGTTAGATTTAATACTAATAAATTTCCTAAGATATTTCAGAGTTCCATTTATAGTTAAAAAAACAACAATGATGGATTATATACCTGGGAGTAGAAAGTGTTTAAAACTGCGACGTTCGTCGCAGAACAAACTCTTTGTAGAACAATTTTTCATTAATTTTATCAAAATTTTGGCCGATTTGTTTTTAATCACAAAATACGATGTTCTGCCTTGCAAAGCGCGCTGCTTTCCACCCTTTTTTTTCTTTTCTAGGTACGGAACAACCTTGCTACACCACCCAAATTATCACAAAGGCTTTATAAATAACACATATTCTATGTCAATGACAAAACATTTTACTTCAAAAGTTATCAACAGAATTACAAATTCTAAAAGTATGCTTTGTTTTTAAATAAAGTAAGTTAATTAATTTTCATATTTGTCAAAAATGAACTAGTAATTCGAGTACTAGTCTACGAGAACGTCTCCAAGAACTACTACGCAACTGTGAATGGCAAAGCTGTTGCGATGTTGGAGAAAGATTCTAAAGATATAATTATGATGAATGATTGATGCGAGCAGTTGGATTCCCTTCTTTTTTCTGTTATTTTGTACTTCTAAATTTTGTATATAGATTAATACTTTTGGTTATATTCCAATTTAACTTTTGATCGCTGTTTCTGTCTTCTTTGCGTTGGTCTAATTTCACGAATTGGAGTGTCTTCTTAGTGTAGTGGACAAATACCGGACCAATTCACCACTCAACCGGGATTTCGAATGAGGTAGGACACACTTCTATAGATGTAGGCATGAATAGTTCACAGAAATTGATAAGGAAATTATCTCGATTGCCAGAATGCTTTATTAAACAATTTTAACACAATGCTATCTTACCTCTGTTTACATCAGCTTAGAATCATACTCATTTTTTAATGTAGTCTCAAACAAACTCAAGAGAATTTGGGTAGATAAATTAATGACAGTAATGAAAAGAATAAACAAGACAGTACTTGAATGTTAGTACTGTCTTGTAAGAAATGATTTTCAGAGCTCTATTTACTGTTTAATAAACACAACGCTGATTCACCTATTAATACACCAAATTTCATAAGCATTTGTAGATGTAGTCATGAATACACTCAACCATAAATCGAGGGTAGTAGATTACCTCGAGAAATAATGTAGCCTTATATTTAGTGCACGGCCCCTTCATGAAATGGGCTTTTAAGGCTCCGGCTGACCACACCGTTTCTCTCAGACTTTCCTCTTCCAGATGGTCCTTAAGCTCCCCTTTTAAATTGGAATCCTGAACCGGACCTTCTGCGAAGGAAGCCTCGGCAGGAGAATATTCTTTCAAAACATGCCGCATAACTTCCCATTCACTCTACAATAGAAAGAGGAGAATGAGATGGCGATCGGTGGCGGAGAGAGGTAGGTGTTCGAAAAATTTAATAACACCAAATAATCTGCACCGGATGAGAAGTGGGGAAAAATCACAAAAGGCTTTCCCCCAAAAGCTGTCAAAATGATAGCCCCACTGAAAAGCGAAGGATTCAATTTTATGGACCATTTCGCTGGACAAACCATCCTACTTTTTCCTCGCATATCCTCCTGAAAATTGAAGCACAAAAAGGAAAAGATATGGAAAAGTGCTCCGATACCGCTTCAATGAGGTGTGAGAAAATGACACTTTTTTCCACCTCTATATTTTACTCTAGCAGATTTTCCATAAATCATTGGCACCTCTTTTGCAGGGTGATATTTTTCTGTCCCCTCTTTCTGAAGCCGTAATATTCTTCTGAATGTATTTGTCCGTACTCTTCCGGTGAAGTGTATAGTATTCGCATTTATGGTGCTTATAGAAAGATACAAGTAAAACAGGTATGTCGATTCCGGAGGCATTGCGAGAGTCGAGTTTCTCTCTCGGGCTGCGGTACGGGCACGAATGACGCTTTCAAGGATATATGAAAGAAGGATAAGTTTCTTTTGATACGTGCATAAGACTCGCAGGAATAGAAGCCCTTCCTATCAACATCTTCGAGTCGTGGGAATGGAAATAGCGAGAAAAGCAGTCAATGAAGTAATGGAAAAAACCACTTCAAGGCAGAGTTGGTTTGGTGTTTCTTTATGTTCTCTAACACACGTTTTGAGCATATCAGATAACCATTACTGGTTGAAATTTCTCATGAAATAACCGAGTTGAGAAGTAATAAGTATTGTCGGAATTAGTTGATGCGATAGTAGAAGAAACCATTTCAAAGCCCAGTTGGTTTGGTGCTTCTTTACGTTCACTGAAACAGATTTAGAGCTTGCCAAACAGCCATTATGGTCAAACTGTCTGAAGAAATCACAGAAGGGCATACGTGTGTGTTGTTTAAATCAGCAAATGAGATGACAGACGAAACCATTTCGAAGAACTAGTTTGGTGTTTTTTCTTTACATATTTTGATAAAAATTTTGAGTAGGTGAAATAATCATCATTGTTCAAAATGTCTCAAAAATTGACAGATATGAGCAGAGCATAAGTGAAACAAGTTTAGAGCATGTAAAATAGCCATTATGGTCAAAATGCCTCAAAAAATCACAGAAGAGCATGCGTGTGTTTTGCTAAAATCAGCAATGTGATTATAGAAGAAATCGTTTCAAAGCATAAATAGTTTGGTATTTCTTTACATTCATTGATACAAATTTTGAGCAAATTGACAGATGTCAGCAGAGAATAAATGAAACAAGTTTGAAGCATGTCAAATAGCCATTATGGTCAAACTGCCACAAAAAAATCACAGAAGAGCATGCGTGTGTCTTGTTAAAATCAGTCAATGTGGTGATAGAAGAAACTGTTTAAAAGCATAACTAGTTTGGTGTTTCTTTACATCCTTTGACACAAATTTTGAGCATGTTATGCAACCATAACTGTTCAAAATGTCTCCCAAAATGACAGATGTTAGTATAGCATAAGTGTGAGTTGTCAAAATCAGTCAACTTGATAATAGAAGAAACTATTTCAAAGCAGAGTTGGGGTTAGTTTCTTTACGTTCGCTAACACCATACTTTGATCAATTACTGTTATTTGAGAAAATCAAAGTTAACTTGTCTCAAGAAAGTCCAGAATTAAACATAAGCGTGTGTCGTCAAAATCAGTCAATGTGAAATTAGAAGAAACCATCAAAAAGCACAGTTGATTTGTTGTATGCTTATGATAACTAGTACAACTTCTGAGCATGTAAAATATCCTTACCTGGTCGAATGGTCTGAAAAGAGGAACAAATTGAGCTTCAGTATGTTTCACAAATCTGAAAGTATTGTTGTGTGAAGACAAGAATTTTTAATCACTTTAATCAAAACAAATTTGGAATGCATAAAAACTTGTATGTTGAAAACAACTTTTATTCTGTAAGTCCCTACACATGAAAAATCTGTCACATTGTTTGAACTTTAAAATAAAAACATCTCATAAAAAATTCAAATCAAATATAAATTTGTCAAAACATATTTGTCACGGAAACTGTAAATCAAAGTTCACAAAGTCTATTCTACATAGATTTTTTGTTTCGAGTACATATAGGCATCTATTACTGTCTCAAATGAACATAAGCATGAAATAAGGGCAGATAAGGAAAATCATAAAATTGAATACATGTATACGAATTGTTTATGACAGAAGTAAACATTACTATCGAAACAGTTAGTACTGTTTTATTTAATACGTAATAGTAATATATTTATGTACTCTAGAGCTCATTTTGTATATGCCCTTTATCCAACTCCACATTTAGTTTACTATTATGCACGTTGATGAAATTAGTTTTAAATTACGAGCTTGAGCTTTGGTTTGATCCATGAAAATTGTATAATGTGATTAAATTTTTCAAAATTTGCTTTGCATTAGAGTTAAAACTATATAAATTTCAAATCAGTAATTTTTTATTTCTCTAAAACACTGACTTCTTAAAACAACATAACACTTTTTCTAGCTAAAATGTAATTGTTTTTAATATCAAATAATATCGACCGTTGTTTACTTTTTCACTATTTTTAGAGTGTATTTTTCACGTAACTGTTCTTTTAGAATTTAATTATACCATTAAGCCAAACTACATTAAAATATTTTGATTACGTAATAGTTGATGGTCATTACTTGAACTTAATTAAAAATGAATTCTACTGTATATATTTCGTCAACAAGTACTTAAGTATCAAAAAATCATGTAATAATAGTTCTATATATGTCGACTTTGCTAATAGTTGTCCCTTAACTTTAAAAAATAGAAGTAGAAACACATCTAGGTTCGAAATATTTTTAATATTAGAGTAATAACTACGTTATAAGAATGAAAATAAAACTGACTTTATTCACACTTATCTGTTTATTAATAAAATATGACGAAGATACTTGCAAACTGGACACAAATATGTAATTGCATTTAGAAGAGAAAAATATAAAATATTTCTTCTTTCAAGATGCGTGTTCTGCGTCGATAGTCGATCGAAAGTTGACCTGAAGTATTTAATCTTTGTCAAAGATCTAGGTGAGGAATTGACAACCCAGCTCAGACGGCCGCAGTGGATGGTCAACAGCTGGAACTGGGACTCGGCTATCACACTTCAAACCTCTCTATGTGTCAACGCCAAATAACTTCGACTGCAGACTGCTTACATAGAAATTTCCCCAATGCAGTTCTTATTTTATATGGATCGGTTTCTTGGATTCATATCTTCTGTGTCATATGTATTCAACTACTTTCAAAGAACTTTTTGAAATATTGAATTGGAGGGCTTCGGGCAACATGATGATAAGCCACTTTTAAAATTCTTCAGGAGATTTATTTTAGATTTTAAAGTTTACTAAATTGTAATAATTTATCCGCTATTTAAGAAATCTTGTTGTCTGAGCCCTCGAAGAGGTTTCGACGGGGTTTCTTGTCCATCAAGATAGTGCCGAGTTTTTGGTGAGACGAGACCAAAATCATGTCAGCTTTCCCCTACAGCCAAAAGAGGACGAGATCTTGCACGACGAGATATCTCGTCTATCAAGACAGCGCCGAGTTTTTGGTGATGACGAGACCAAAGTCATGTCAGTTTTCTTCTTCTGACACGAGAGGACGATATCTTGTTTGACGAGATATCTCATCCTTCAAGGTCTTATAAATTTTGCTAATGACGAGGTAACTCGTCGAGGCAACCAGCAGGAGATTTAAAAGTTCAAATATTAATTAATCATTCAAGCAATTACAAATTATTTTATCCTCTTCAGTATATTATTTCTATTCTTGCATTCTGCCAAGGCCGTTGCCACCGCTAATAACGTAGACTGTAGCTATACCTAAATTTATTTTTATAGCGGAGGTTTGGAGTGCGATGTCCATATAGTTTGTGCAAAAATGCGTTGAACATAGTTACTAAAATAAAGCATTTATGGCAATATTGCTTCTCTGTTCATCGCAGTAATGCCTATCATACCGATTGGCCAGATCTGCTTCAAAAGGTCGTGAAGAATTGAAAGAATTAACAGTAAAAATTATGTTACTAATAAGTAAAATCTAAGAGGAAACCGTGATAATTTTTAAAGAAAATACAGGGTAGATTATTTGAACTAATTACGAGAATATTTTTATGTCCGTAATTTTATTATAAGAACGAATAAATAATCTACACTATAATAATCCTGAATCTGCTCTCCGTATAAAAATTTGTGTCTCGAGTTTTTTAAATTTAGAATCAAATGAATAAGTATTTCTGTTTGATTTCAATATTGATCTTTATCTTAAGCTACTGCGTATTTGCTGATGCATGATTACTAGCATAGTTTTCAAATGGCTGATTTTATAGATATGACTATCCTGAAAGGTTGACATATTGAAGTTTGTTTTAGTAATAGTTTATACAAACTCTATTTTAAAAGTAAAAAATCAAGAGAAAATTTTAAATTAATGCTGATTTTCAGAGAGTTTATGAAGTAAATATTTCTATAGGCTATTCACTCTAGCACCTTGGGACATTTTGACACGAGTTTATTTTTCCAATAGTCTCTTACAATTATATTTAAATGAACTTCTATTTTTAGTAGACTTTAAGTATGTTTATAGTCTGTTAAGAGATAATTACACTGAGAATAATATAAGACCAAAGCCTACAGCATACACACATACACTTTTTTAATCGAATTATGTTAAAAATTTGGAAGAAAAGTTGTTATCTTTTAATATGTTCTGATTTTTGAATAAATTATTATGCTTCTACATTATTATGCAATCACGTATTTCTTAGAGTTTAATAATAAAATTTTAAGACCTTTTAAAATACTTTTTTGTATTTTTTAGATCTTTATAAATATGAAAATTAATCATAATGTTCTATAAAAGAATTATAAAGAATTTAACGGGTCATAAAAATAAGATTGTGAAATGTCACCTGAGTATTTTTGGTTTTCAATGCTTACGTGCAATGACACTCGTCAAAGTCTAAATAGTAAACATGTATTACGAAAAACATTAAGATTCAAGAGTCTCTCTTTAGAATATCTAATAAATTCGTTGCTCTTAACAAGTTTACTAAAATTTAATTTCAATGTAATATTATTCAAGGATATGTTCATCGATAAGAAATAAATCAAGACAAAAATTCAAATATTTCGTTTATTTTCGATTGAATGTAACAGAAAATATATGTAATAAAAATATAAGTTCAAAAACAAGAATAACTGCAGTATTATTCATTTAAAAAACTTATATTCGAAGTGTATCTTTGATAATTTTATGACAGAATATCAAAATGGGGGATGAGGCAAAAAATCAAGACTGTTAATAACTAAGCTATACAGAAAATTTGTATATTAAGTACCGATTTAAATACTTGAAAGGGACATTTCTAGAATTCGAGTAGTTCAAAATTGAAAGTTTAATTGCAGACCAGCTAGAAAAGACTTTTACTGTGTAAATTTAAGCTGAAGTGTTTATAAAACTTCGAGATAAAGTAACTGTTAGAAAGCTAGAATCCCCTCAGTTTGAATTCTACATAAATATTCCATCTAAAGAAAAAGTAAAATAACTTTACTTTTGAACTCTTTAGACTTTTTGCTGTGTATTTTGAGAAACCGCTTCGTGATGATTTTATGACTATTCTAAATTTGCTGACTTGAACAGCAGACTCGGAAAAAGAAAAAGTTGATATTCTTTCCTCTTGGCAGATCCCAAAGAAAAATTCCTCAAGATTTCTAATGAAGCTGAAATCCATCCTTTAGAAGGAAGGAATTACAGAAAAAATTCTTATTCGCTTCAGTTCCATTCCTTCCTACTCGAGCAGACGAAAAAGTTACCTTATCGTAGAATGCGGAAATATCTTCCATTTCCGGCCGTGCTACACGGATTTTATTTTTTACTTGTGTATGTCTGTCTTCCTTTTTTCGGTTTAACTGTTTTACCGTTTGTTCTTTACTTTTTATAAGAAATATAACAAAAAGATTTTTAAAAATATCTCTTATTTTCTTTTGTTATACGATTTGGGAGATGAAAGTTTCGAATAAACGAATGGTCGGGCTGGACTCACTTCTTCATTTCGGTCGAATACTTTCATCTCAAATTTCCATTTTCATTCAACGTTTGTATATGAACCATTATTTCTTTAATTTTCAGAACTTGAAATGTACTTTTTATTCTTCAGCTTGGAAGAATATCTAACAGTTCTCTTGCTCAGTAGATAACAATTTATCTTCTCTTGGTACTTTAAGTGACATGATACTAAGAAGCTCTAATCGAAAGCGAAATTGATTTAAAGCACTTCCATAACTCGAGTATTTGAAACAGATGGTCATGATATTATGGATAGTTTGCAAGGAAGGATCTATTAAATTTATTACGTCACTTACTGTTTCATATTTGAAGTGAAGTACTATTTATTTTAAGAATATGAATCCATTTTATTACATATTTAACAACGTTTCACAACCATTACCATTATATAAGTGCAATTAATACTCATTTTTCAAATAAAACTGCATTATAAATTAAATTTTCAAATCATTCTAATTTTTAGAAACTCATTTACTACAGTATCGCATCGTTAAACCTATTATTACACTTTATATTCACCATCTCACAAACAGCTTCACAATATTATTTTATCTCGTATGATTCTCGTTTGGAAACAATTGAAACTTATTTGTTCCACCTTGAATTTGGTAAGAGGTGTTTTTTTGTCGAGTTAAAAGTAGGTGATGTGGTTTTGTAAAAAAATACAACACCCATCCCATGGGTATTTTTCGTGTATATTTTCAACACTTGGCCAATAAATTTTCCAATAACTAAATTCGAAACTGATCGATAATGTTTTCGTCAACGCAGATTAGATCAAATGCCTAAATTACCGAAATAAGAAAGATCCATATTTAAAAGTAACCCTAAGACATAGTATAATGTGCAAGTATTTGGGTAGTAGACGTAAAATATTTGCTTTATGGTTTATTTGCTTACACTATTGGTAGGTAGTTGGTAGATTTTTGAATAACGTCGCACTGAAGCAATACAATTGATGTCGATCCGGGTTTCATTCCGAAGGGAAAGGTTCGGACAACACTTCGTAATTTTGATTCATTGTCAGATGACGAGGTCAATACCTGAGCTGCCCCAATCGAAAGTTCATCAACACACCAACGTGAGGACATTTGAGGCAACAGTGGATTCAACATTCATCGAGCTATACGTCCACAACGGTCTTTGGTTGGTTCTACTTCGAACTCCGGTTGATAATCCACGATTCAACCAACTAGGCTACCGCTGTCCCTTCACATGCCGACTTTGACATTTTACCTGAGTTTGTTATTTGATTTTCAACATTCTCTGCAATTCTAAGCAGATTATTAAAATGGTTAAATTCTACAGCATTAATACATTACTTCGTGTTCACCTTTTACAGATGAGATGGAGCAACTATTCAATATTTAGAATCAAATTTATACAGGATGCGACAGACAGAACGTTCTGATTTGGAACGTCAACAAAAAAATACAAAGCAAGATAGAGAAAGAAATCTTTTATACCTAAGAAGTACACAGTATGCAATTGTCATCCATTAAATTTTGGAGAGTACATAAGTTAAATGGCGACCGTCAATGTCGATGCAGTTTTAAAGTCTCTTTCGGAAATTTTGCATTGATCTTGCAGGATTTACTATGGTAAGTTGATGAAGGAAATTAGATCCATCGAATGATACGTACTCAATATTTTGCAATTATAAACTTCCTCTGACGGATAATAATCGTTTGTATCAAGTTGTATATTTCGTTTATCAAAGAAAACATTATTATTATTAATTGAAGCGTTTCCAACACAGTACTGTCCATAAAGTGCAATTTATTAATATATATTAAAGCAATTTTAACACTTCGAACAGTAAAATATGTCATAATATGCAAGAAATGTTATAACAAAAATTTTATATTTGCGTTGGTGAGTGCGGATTACTACTTAAAGTAATATATTTTAAGTATATTAATTATTTAAAAAATATTTTTATCTTGAACGTATCTACGTATCGTGGTTACTTTACAATATAGTTTAACAAAGTTTTAGAAACGGTTGTTTAATCTAATTGGTGTTGACCAATCAGCTATCATATATCGATTTGGAATTTAATATTTGCCATTTTGATTGGCGAAGTGCTGAAATCGCATTAAAAAAACTAGTCAACTAACATCACCTGCAAAATATGCGCAGTTAGGTAGGTGAATAAATGTTTCACTGGAGCAACATGATGGGCTTTTGATTACTGTCCGATAGTGATTCCAAAGGGAAAGAGCTCAGGAAATCCTGGTAAATTTTGAACTACAGTCAGATGACAAGAACAGCACCTGAGCTGGCACCCCACTCTACAAAATTCCACATCGCGCCAACGTTAGGACATTTGAGGACGTTACAGGTTAAACGTGCAACACCTCCACGTACTCAACGGTCAGGGAGAAGAAAGTGGTGGCCGATTTTTTTTTCAATCCTGTTACGATGTTCTGCAGTACAAAGCGAGCTCCTTGCCACACCTTTTTTTTCTTTTATAGCCACGTAACACCCTCCTTGCACCGCCCAAATTACCACAAACACTTTATAAATAACATATCTATGTCAATGATATAATATTTAACTTCACACGTTATCCACAGATTTTCAAATTCTGAAAGTATGCCCTGGTTTTAAATAAAGTAAGTGAATTAATTTTGATGTTTTATTATCAATATTTAATACATATTTAGCCGATAATTGTGTTTTACGTCTGTTTTTTATTTTACTGCAGTGTTCAAAATTCGTACAAAATGCCTGCAGAACAATTGAAATTGCTTGTAGTTGTGTTGCAAAACACTGAATATAATTCTCCACCTGGGCACGACGGTCTTTGATTGGATCGAGTTTAGAACTCCCATATCTCTAGTTGCTAACCCGATACTAATCTAATCGGGCTATCAAGACTCCGAATGTGTACAGGACACTACAGAAAACACTACCGCCATATACATTTAGCTTTATAGAAAATGCCTCTCATATAAATAAACAAAGAAAGATGGAAACGATTAAACTCGTTTAAATATATTTTCGGCCATTTTCAACCTTGCGGTACTAATTAAATTCGGTTGATGGTAAATTTGGGGTACAGGGTTATTTACTGTGTATCTCTGGTGCGAAGACAGATAATATTACGGGAAATCCATTTATAAATTGCCATCCAATTGCCTCACGAAACTTTCGTGAGGCAATTGCCATAAGTTAATATTTGTTTCACCAACTCTTATTTACAGCTATACCTTCGAATACCAAATGATAAACTGGGAACCAGAATCCTGAAGTCATCTGTGGGAATGCGTTAATTGCATTTAATCTGTATCCTAATTGAACAAATAGACTCGTTCAAAACGGACTTGACGTTTTGACATGCTTATTCAAACGGGTTAATCCCATCAGGTACCTAGGCTTGTTTTGGTGATATCTGATTATTAATTGTACTTGTAAACGTAGGTCACGTGTTATATTTTATAAGCTCCTGCGTTAACCATGAATCCCAAAGCTGAATTTTGATTGAAATATAATACACATAAAAGGTATTTGCTTTAGATTGAAAAAGAGTACTATGTGTGAAAAACGATCATATTCCTTGTGATCCTAGCCACAATGCAATCAAAGTCAGACTAGAGTTTGAAAACCACGTGGTGAAATTCACTTCTGAACCTTGAAACGCCTGAAAAATTGAAAATCCACCACGTTTGAGGTTCGAAGTTATGCATAACTAAGGAAAGTTTGGTGGATTTGTCTTCTTTTTGGCTTAAGGGCATATTTGGTCGAGCTGCGCCGAATACAATGCAGGCAACGTCAAATAAGCGATATATAAGGAAATATTAACTGGCAGAAAAGCTAGATATACACCCAATATAATTTACAGGAATAGAAGCATTCTACAACTCGTAAGTTTGCTCAGTGGGTAAACTACTGAGCCACAATAGTGGTAATGAAGTCAAGGAGTTATAAAACGTCAACCCCTTATTGGTCTGTGCCTGGAAACAGAGTCAAATGAAAACAATTATAAGCAGCTAAATCTTTGAACTAATGAAGTTAGCGACTCGTGTGTTACATAGAAAGAAATAAACACAAAATAATTATTTCAGATCAGATGGTATGGAATAGTAAAAAAATATGTCATTAATAAATAATCGATTGCGATTCAAATTTCATGGAATATTGTCCATTTCATGAGAAAAAAGTGGTCGGATGTTGTGTTCCACAAATGAATTAAATACACTCTTGTTTTTAAACAGACAAGCATCCAATTTAATTCAATTTCTGTTATGCAGTTTCATGTTAAGCGTGGCTAGGAAATTTAACTCGAATAAATAGAAAATTTGATTAGTAACAATGTAAGCACGACGAACATCAAATATATTCATAGCTAAACAAAACATAAAGAAATATATAGATTGTCTACCTTGAGGTAAAATATGCCCCCCTATGTCATTGATATATTGTTGCATTTGTGGTAACTCCGATGGCTACTATAATTAATATTCTTACATTTACTCTCCATTCCAATGAAATGGAGCAGTACCTGAGAGATTAATCTACTAGTGCGTTTGTTTATTCTCGTTTATGTCATTTCAAAAGCTGCTTTGTTAACTGCGAAGCAACCCCACACACAATGTGCATTGTTGCGCTCAAATCAAATTTAAATTGTCAAAGAAAATTAAACTAGCCTACAGAATTCACATGAGAAATGGAGGATGATGAATATTTTCTCGATGCTTAAACGTTTTTTCGAGATATTTATATTTGGTATTTTCATAGTACAGTATAGATAAGAAAGAATTCGCTGTCTAGACAATGACGAAATATCTATTTCTAAACCAAATGAAACAAACTTTAGGAATGTATCAATACGTTTTTGAAAAAGGACGTTGTTGAACTTATCGCACCTCCCGGCAAGAAAAGTGACACGACTCAAAATTACAGAATTTGAGAAACATCAACTTAAATGATACTATACATTTTTTATTGAAATAGAATACGCTTCTTTTAAATTTTAGGTAAGAATTTATGGTGATCACTTCTATTATATTCTATAGAATAGCAATATAACACGCTGGGGGATCTCATACATAATTTTCAATGATCTAACATCAAACTTTTATTTTTTGACTTGTGTCACTTGTGTCTTGCCGAGTTGCGAGGGATATGTTACCTTGGATGTGACAGGATTCCTGGTTCATAATAATTCTGTTAGTAACGATTATCGCGATCGTCTAAAATTGTATAAGAATTAGAATTAGTCCCATGTGGAACATTCGAGAAAAAGGAAGCATCAGTAAATAATTTTTTGCTAAATTCATTCTGAGCCAAAAAAATCTTAATATCCCAAAGTCGAAATACTCCACAATCGAAATTAAATTTAGCGTCAATTTAGTCTATCATATTAGAGGATCCACGGTGGCCGGGTATGAAGAGTAGTAGACAAGAACCGGAGGGTTGAGAATCCAAAACTCGATCCATTCAAAGATCGCAGTGTACATGGGGACTGGTGCATATTAAATCAGTAGTGGCTTAAAATGATATCACTTTGGCGTGGTGTTAGAGTTTTGAGAATGAGAAGCTAGCTTGAGTGTGACTTCTTCATATGATCGTGTTTCAAAATCACAATTTACTCGGTATTGCAGTCTGATCCTTAGAAATTGATCCAGGACCATCGCCAGCAGCCAGGTGTGTTGCTCCCCCCCCCAGTGCGACATAAATTTAATTATTTTCATTACATTAGTATTACATGTGAAAGGTCATTAATTAGTAAATGTTCTAATACCCTTTAGTGTCAATGTATTCCAGAGTATGCCATGACACGGAGCCCTTAAGGTACAATGCAGAAAGTTATACAAATAATTTTACAGCTGCAACTCGAGGTTCCTTATATTCCGTGGGGGGTGGGGGGGGGGAGGGTAAAGAAATTTACGGCCTAGGCATATCCCGGACATGCTGAATGGTATACAGATCTGGGAATTTCTATGGTCAAGGACGGGTTTCTGAACTACGAAGGTACTCCTAAGATCCGTGTGTTATAGGACATTATTGTGCTGGTAAATAGTTCTATTACATGACAAGGTATACAAGATTGCTCGCAAGGTAAAATTCCAGACTATAGAGCATCGTAGTGCTACCAGAATGTGCGGATTGTCATAAGCTATGTCTCCCCTCACCATTTCATTAGAAGTCAGAGCGGTGTATTACTCAATAGTAAACTGAGAATGGTAGTGCTGGCCGGGTATCCTTCTAATCAAATGCCTTGATCAAGTGCTTCGTGGCAGATGTTGATTCGTCATTAAATGTGATACGCTGCCATTCCATACCTGTCACCAAATCTCGAGTGTGGTACCTCTTTAGAAGCACCGACGTTTCTGGGTAGCCATTCTCATTTTACTGTGGTGAGTTGTATCTCAGTTAACTTCTAGTGTAAATGTTAAGGGGAGCAATCACTTGCAGCTATTGGGGTCCCTATAGTAGTAGTACGAGGGGGTTTGACAGTTAGTGGTACTTTCAGCTAATTCTACACCAAGTGAGCGAAATAAACGCGTTTTCTTCGATAGAATATTTATCGCAAATGGCGCGAAATGAGTATTTGCGTCATTTCACGGTTATGTGTGCATACTTGGGCTTCGGTGCCGCACATTGAAAAATCGGATGTGTGCACTGGGCCTTAAAAGAACTAAAAAGCACGTCATCAAAGTAACTCAATATATGCCATGCGCAGAACAAAATTTATACCCTGCGCAATTGACAGGAACGTGCTGGCATTTGCAAAATGCAGCGAAAGAACTCTGATGCCATCACATCTCATAGATATGATATTTCGATCATTTCTTTACTTTTCCATGTACAGTCATGGGAAAAAAAACCCACCTTCTTTATTTCAAGCACTATTCATCAAAAGTACCATTCAATAGATAATAACGTCCTCAACAAATTCAAATTTAAAAAAATTGCATAAGGGGACGTCTTCATATCAAATTTTGCGCAAAAAATAAACTTTCTAATAAAAACACCATGTTTTCATGCCATAATAGGATTCTGCATCGTTAAAATAGTCAACATTTGAAATTTCATAACTTTACTTCCTTTATATCCCAAGATGTCCAATCCTAAATTTTGTGAAAATTTCAGGGATCATCTTGAATTAAAAAGACGCTATTTGTTGATCGAGATTAATTGTAGTTATGGCTACCAGATTTTTAAATTTGAAAACTAGTTCAAACGTATTTTATAGCCATACGAGAATTATTATATTTATTACGCAAGTGCAAACAATTTGAGACTTACACTATAAATTTACTATGTAAATGTAAACGATCCAATAATTTCTATCCGAGGTTTGTCAAACATCTTTTAAACTCTTGATTGCCTTCTAAATGCGCAATAATGAGGAGTATTTAATGTACATCAAAAACTAACTATCGGAATGAGCTGAAATATTGCATGACCCATACTAGAAATTCTTCTCAATCGATTTCTATCAAAGTATAATAACATTTCAATTCATAATTTTTTCAAAGATTAGTTTGATAATTTTTATTTCATACTAAAAACTATATTTGTAATAAAATATTAGGGGATTATGTTTGGACTGTTTAACTGTAACATGATATAAAATATCAACGCTCTAGAAATATTATTTCGGAAGAAAAGTGCAAGAAATTTATTTGACTTTAGGAGTTGTAATCTTTCTTGACTCATAACAACAAAATGGGAAGACCTAATGACATAAAATTCGGTATCTGAAGTTGAATTGTGATGTATATTTCGAAATTTCGTGTCGAAATAGAGATTCCTATTGGAAATTATGAAGTTGGTGCTCAATTTAATATAACGACGGCCCCTTATGCAAATCTTATGAATTTGGATTAATAGACGTTAGTTCCACTCAAACGACATCCTTGAATTTTCTCTACTGTTAAAATTGCTCGAATCATTTCTTCGTGCAGCGGTTCTTTTTTTTCCCCCGTCACTGTACATCACACACGCTATGTTTCAATCTGATCAAACACACTTTTATTTTTTTAAACAGGTCTTGTCTTCGTATTTAAGTCATATGCTACAAATAATCCAATCGTAGATTTCTAGGTTAATCTTTGTAATCCACAAACTCTAAATTTGAAGGGGTTTGGAATCGTTCAGAAAGTAATACTTATACACTAAGTTAAAATTAAACGAAATGGGTAAACGAAATCTGAAGATCGTATCCTACTTTATGCTCTGGTTTTATCTTACAGTTAAATTTTACAATTCTATTAAACATTCTACCACCAGCTTCCACTATTTAGAGAACAACTACAATAATTCCAAAGATACTTTGTTCTATAAAATGGTTTATCTGCTGATAAGTGTGTTCTGTTCTTTACTTTACAGTATCATAGTTTTTAAAATTAATCAATGTGCAATAGAGGCGTATAAGCGTTGAGAATAGTTAAAGGGAAAATTTATCTACTCATTTTTATTAACATTAAAGAAATTAATTTGTGTAAAAATTTATGTTCAATAAACATCTGAATTGTGACATTTCAAGAGTTCAGTTCAACAACGGTCCATATTGTACATCATTGATTGCGTAATAAGAATGCCATGAAAGTGAATATGTGTCGTGAGAGGGAAATGTGAGTAGATGGAAAGTATTTAGGAACGCGGCACTGATCTAACTTTGGTCTACGGCTTTGGTATTGATTCTGTTCCGATGATGATTCATGGACGATGCTACAGGTACTGGTTTTTTTGGTTCATCGATGAGAACATTTCAAGTGATGCACTCCTGACGTTCACATGATCAGTCCCCGTTCCCTCGAGAAAGACCAAGTCTACTCCCATAGGCTTCATCCGTAATAAATCTAAGATTCATACCTTGTACTGACAAATGCCATCAAATCCACACATCTTATAGTGAATCATTCTGGTTGTTTGACCTTCCCAATTTTTTAAAGTCACAGTGATGTAAGTCCACAGATTGTGTTGGATCATTTGAAATCACGACGCACGGCTTTCTATTAGCGATTTAGTCATATAACGTCATGGCAACACATACCTTATAGCTAAAACTTAGGAGCTAAATGTTGTAAAATTATACTTAATCAGTTGCTGTGCTTTGGTTGATTGGCAGACAATATGTCTCGATTAGAAACGATTTAAAGGTGTAGTTTAACTTCTCAAAACAAGGGATAGCTTTTGAATTCACACAAACATCGCAATTCATTATTCCATTGAAGCTGCCATAGTCGGAAGGTTTTTATTTTACGAACAACACAGAACATACACATTATCACGACAGAGATACAAAGCACACTACTAGATAACGAAGAAGTAAGCGTTATATACAAATGTGAACTGAAACTAAAAGTTAACAATAGGTACGATTTTAGAATTGAGAACTGAAACGAAGGGGACAGAGAACTGAAGCTGCTGTTCACGATTCTCACTAGCAACCGTTGAAAATGATGGAGTAGCTCAAGGTGCACACACACACACTCTAAAAATAAATTTTTACTCTAAAAATAAATACTTCGTGTTTAAATAAAAATTTGTATAGGTAAGTGATTAATATTAAAAAAAAGAAGTTTAATGCATTGAAACAAGAAAATTGAACCCTTTAGAATTATATCAAGCTGGGTAAAAAAATAAATCATTAATCCCATTGCGATTAATAATAAAAAACAAAGAATTGTTTTCACTAATTATAGCAGATGTAATTCCAATTGTTGCAAACGTGTCGGTGGCGGGTCAACTATTTTATGTAATGCAGTTCTATTTGTGTTTTTCCTCGAAGCATTCTTTTTGAGCGCATCTCTAGGTGAGGTTTGTCTAAATACTGCTACCCATACTAGAAGGTATTAAATCTAATATGGGTAGCAGTTCTATTGTAACTGTCTTGACGTGTTTAGAGCAGCGTTCGTGATCCGTAAATAGTGATCTGATGACGTATCAGAGACCGAAATTCTTCGAAGATATTCTGCACAGTTCTAAAACTGTTTTTTCGCAACAGAGTGTACGAATATATTGAAAAACCAAAAGCTTTTAAATGTTATGATTGGAGAAGTATGACTCTCGTCTGCTGCTACAACTAAGGACACTAGCGATCTACAGCTGCATAGCATGATTCTGTTACAGAGACGAGGGACTACTCTGCAAGTAGCGGTGTATTCGTGGATATCTGGTCATTCGAAATTCCTTTCTAGGCACGTTCACCGATGGAACAAAATACAAAGAATAGCGTTCAGAGATTCGTTTTGGGTTGAGGTGTATAGGGTTTGCAACGGAATATCTACGATTGAGTTGAAAAGTTCAAAACTGTCTGCACAAGTGTTAAGAAGATAAAGGGTCGTGTCTTACCAAAACTGACTGCAACAGCGATTTATAGTGTAAGTAACATGGTTATGTTGTACAGCCCAGTGACTATGTAGATGCAGTGGTAAATTGGAAATTCACCATGTTCCAGGTTGATTCCTTGATTGTTTTTTATGGCGCAAAGACCATATTTGGCTAAGCTGAACCAAACACAAGATGGACAACTTCAAGCAAAAGATTAAAGTAGAAAATGATCGTTTAGGGTATTCCGGGAGTGAAACACCCATGGTTAATAAACACAGTGAACCTTAAAGAACAGAAAAGATCCTAGATCAGGGTGGCCAACCTTTTGCAAACCAAGGGTCAATTTTTTTCACATGAGTTCATATGCACCATACAACTCAAGAACCTTTTCTACCTTCTAACGTTCATAGTCCTAGCATATCCTTAATAACCTTTTTAATAAACGTATGTTTTTATAGCAGGCCTCAAAATTGATTTTTTAGTACAGGTGCACTCGTGCACCTAAGTTTTTAAATTAGTTGCACAGATTATATTTTAGGTACACATTAAAAAAATTATAAGAGTATTAATGTAATGTAAACTATTGTTGGGTTATTAGTTGGGTTATTGTATTATTAGTTGGGTATGTTTATATAGGTTCCTAGCAGATAGTAAATAAAAGTATTTAAAAATCAATATTTTCCCTTCTCCGGCGTACGGCTGTCGCGACAGTCCCTTCAACAGAGCCATCTGGAAAATGTTTCGATCATCGGAAAGTTCTGGTGGTAGTGACACAAGTAAACCTTCCTCCTGTATAAACCCATAAGGCCCAGCGATTTTGTTTTCGCATAGTGTGTAATTAGGAATTTTAATTACGTTCCTTTAGAGCGAGAGTCGTCGATACTAATAATTTGTTCAAACATCAAAGTAACATAAAACACGTTCCTCCCTTCCCTTTTTTTAACGTTAGGTGCATTGCGTGCAACTAGCGGGAAAAATTATGTGTACAATTTTATTTTCATGTGCACACTGAACCTGTGCACCAGAGTATTCCGGGACCTGTTTTATAGACATAATTAACATTATGAAAATATTTAATTATTGTATGTAAAACAATATCTAAAACAGCACGTAAATATTACTTACTATTAATGAGACTTTTGAGCCTATTTGGATTTCGCTAGTCTCAATGTTTGGTGCTAAATTTGTTACTGAGAACAGCAGTTTATTCTTCAAATTTGAATCAGTAATTCGCGACATCAGTTTGGTTTTAATAAATATCATAAATGAAAATGCTTGATCAAATCTGTATGTCGTTCCGAAACTACAAATATAGTATTTTGCAAATGATCTTAGTCCTGGGAGATGTTCACAGGGTAATGAACGCTAGAAACTAATAATATCAGAAGCATTTTAATCTGAATAAAGCTCATGAAATTTCATTTTCAAAAATGAATTTGTTTTTAAATCAATTAGTTCCATTTGTATGTTACTAGGCATCTTCATTATGTTTTGTTTATTTTATGAAAATGGATTTATAAATGCGAGCATGCAGTTTTTTTCTCTAGCTAAATTATGAAAACGAAATGACCCTTGTAAAAACTTGATTTTTTTCAATATAATTGGTCAAATTGCTATTATCCGCAGCATATACACTCTGTTCTTTCAAGTGTGGAAATTGACTTAAATCTTGATTTTCAAACTAATAGATGAACAGTTGTAATTTATTTTTAAATTAATTGACGCTAGTTACTACGTAAATAAATTATTTATTCTAGTCTTGTAGTTTCAAATTTAGACAGTTGAGATGGCAAGTAACATCAACTAATTTTCCTGTTCTAAAAAATTATAAACTGCATTTTTGAAATTCCAAAATCTACTGAGAACATGTCCTCTAGACAGCCAGCGCACCTCACGATGAAGGGTAGTTTCATCATATTCTATCACACTTCTAAAATAATATATAACAGCAGGAGAGAACCCCTCACGTCCGTTTTCTCTCGTCTCCGTGGGTCGAATCCCCTCTTCCTTTTCGCTCTCCCCTTTTTCTCCTCCTGACCCGGATGACCTTTTTCAGACACCCCAGCCAACGTCCCTAGAAGATGGCTCGTTCCCCTCAACACCAGTTCTTCCTTGTGTCGGCCGGAGAACCTCAGATCCTCACACCTCCCCACCGGTTTAAAATTGTCAGACCCCTTGGTCTTACAATTAAGAACCTTAAATTAAAGGGGGCAGGTATACTGGTGCCCTTCCAATCGTCACCACCGAGCCAAATCGGAGTCTGTGTATGAATGTCTGTGTCCCTAGTTGGCAAACATGCCTCAACAATACTCTCATGTATGAGTTTACAAACTAGGTTCTATCGACACCAATCACTACACAAAATAGAAGTAGGGGAAAGGAATATATACAAAAATCTAAATCAACATAAATACTCTTACCAAATTATAACAAATTACTTCCTTCAAACCCAATATAAATGCAGTACACAAAATACCCATAGGTAAGAGTAAAAATACTACACATCACAACAATAATATTTTTAAAGAAAATTGTACTGCACCTTACAACACTAAATCAGAATAACTACTTTATCTCACGACACACTAATGTAATAAGAATATTAACTGTACATCACAACTTTAAGAAATCTCCACTTCCCGACAGTACCATTTCATCAGTGGTAACACTTAAAAATCATAACTCTTCCTGGCAATATAATTTCATGAGCGGTTATCATTTAAATATTCATTTCATATACGAACTATAATAAAAATGACCAAATATATAAACACAGGAATTTAAACAAATTGACAACTTAATTATATACAGCATAATCCTCATTTCAAACAGTAATTTATTAGTGGTTATCCAGGCCCCTAAGGATCGCCTTTTGCAAACCTATCAATTTCCATAAAATCCAAAGCAAAAACTACTAAATGAACTTTTTTTTCGATAATGCCACCACAGGAATGACAGTCGCCTATTCCACCCCCTTTCTTGGGTACTAATCAAATGGTATAACCTTTTACTCTTACTCCAATAAAAAGCAACCCCCCACATTTTAGATTGAGGGTATTCTAGGGTCTTTCGTGTCACCCCTACTTGCACTGAACTCCCATGTAAACTTTGATTTACCCGTATAGCTAACCTCACTTCTCCTCTGCCATTCCTCTTTGTACTTTTCCTCCCACATGGTCTAATTACCCTTCCTTGTGTCTTCGCCACAACCGCCTGGTTACCCGTCAAAGTCTCCCAGGCCCCTCCTAACTTTTCTGGTGTGCGAGTCAAGGGAACTCTTCGCTGACGAATCTTTTTCTGTATACCGATCTCTCGTTGATCCAGAATATCCATCTCTACCCCGCATCGTTTAAAAACAGCGTCCCAGGACTGTTTGGGCGGAATCTTCCCTTCATGTTTCCCCTTATGCAACTCTGAAGTTTCACAAACGCACTCCTTTTCACCCGACTTCCCCTTCATTCCGAGACCCACACTTTCCATCTCTAGCCCGTGCTGCTTAACCCCAGTATTGTTCCCTAACGCCCTGGGCGACATCTCACTCTGGTCTCCACCCCCTTTCCTAGACCTTCGCCTTTTCCCATTCTCCTGAGTACATCTGTGACTCTCCTCCTCCTTGGTAACTTCACCAGGAATGTCGGGTTGGTCCCTTCCCGATGAATCCGTTGGGTCATCCACCTCGTCCCGTGCCTTTTAGTGACCTTCAGCCACCTCCCCCTGGGTCGCGATAGCGTTTCTCCCCGTTTCTTCGCCCACGAGTTGCTTCCCTTGCTCGTCGTCTTGCGAAGTTTCCGCTGACTTTTTAACATCAGTTGAGGAAGGGTCAGTTCTATTTTCCTGCCCCTTCCCCTCCTCCTGAGCGAGATCGCTCCTTCCCCTATCTTCCCTAGAAATTGCCTATTCAATTTCACCTCCTTCCCTTCTTTCTACACTTTTATCCTGCCTTTCTAACCCCCTCAATTTCATTTCATAAACCGATAGTCTCTCATCAGCCTTTTCCCGAGCAGCTTTATACCTGTTTTCGGCCTCTGACCAAGCACTTTTCACTCGCTCCTCTGTTCCTCCAAATTCCATTCCCGCCTCTCTCTGAGCCACCCCATCCGCCTAAATATCCACTCCCTTTCCGCTTCTAACCAATCCCTCTCGGCTTCTCTTTTCTCTTCTTCATTAATAATATCTGTTACCCAAACCTTTATAAATTCTTCCTCGTATGATTGCGATCCTAGTATTATCTTCCTTAAATCCGCGACTTTCGCATTCGGCGGTACCTCCTCCCCTAATTCAACTGCCAAATATCTCATCTCTTCCATCCTAGCTCTTCCAAGAAATGCCATAGTGATCCCCGTGTAAACACAATCAACTTTCACAATAACACACTGCTTCAATAATTACTCAAGCAAATACACAAAGACTTTTCAAACATGCACTTTGATGTTCCATATAATTCCCCTAGTTACTCTATTAAACATTCAAACAATTTCAATAAGTAACTAATTATATTAAATACATCTGCATAATCTTACACTTTTATTTGCCCACAGTAATTTCTAAAACTATTCCTTAGCTGATGTTCATTACACCTTAAATCCTACGATCCATAGCCCCATCAAAATAATTACACATCATAGCACAAATATAAAATAATCATCACAATACTGCTTCTCATTCATATATGTGTTATCCCCCCTGTGTACTTAATGGCTCACTGGATCAATTCAGAAGGGACTTACCCCAGTACCCTTCAAGGTATATGACTGCAGAAGACGCACTTCCCTCTTTCCTCGCTTGCGACGCACAGTCCTCAGACATCTCACACTGGATCACTCATCAGAAATTAAACTCCTCAGAAAAGATTCACTGCATTTCCATCGCACGACTCTCGAACCAGCATTTTCTTTCCCTCGCCCCTCGTAGACACCAAGCGCATCTACAGAATCACTCTTCCGGCGTGGACGCCCCTCGGTCCAGGATCGCTCCTATTCCATCATACGGCTCCGGCCTCGTCGATCGCTTCTTCCAATGTTAATCCTTCCGTTCAGGCTCGATGTCTTTCCATCAGGTGACGCCCGCTCGCGTCCCTCGCTCATTCCATCGTTTTGGTCATCGGTAACCAGCGTCCCTCTCCACTGTACATCCTTCCGACTGGGACAGTTTATCACACCTCTAAAATATTATACAACAACAGGAAAGAGCCTTTCAACGTCCGTTCGCTTCGGTCTCCGTGGGTCGAATCCCCTCTTCCTTTTCGATCCCCCCTTTTTCTCCTCCTGACCCGGATGACCTTTTTCAGACACCCCAGCCAACGTCCCTAGAAGATGGCTCGTTCCCCTCAACACCAGTTCTTCCTTGTGTTGGCCGGAGAACCTAATTTCCCTGTTCTAAAAAATTATAAACTGCATTTTTGAAATTCCAAAATCTACTGAGAACATGTCCTCCAGACAACCAGCGCACCTCACAATGAAGGGTAGTTTCATCATATTCCAAATCTAACAATTCACAATATTCTCTGAATTCTCGTCTGTTTAATTCTCTTGTTCTAATTTTACTTACACATTCACAATCAGTATCATAACATGCTGCATTTTTAAAGTTCTACCATACAGTGCCTCTTGGTGTATAATGCAGTGATATTTTAGTACAGGACGATTATAAACATTTTTCAAGCAAAGTTGAAGTGTCATTGACTTTACTTGCAATCATCAACGGCGTTCCGTCAGTACACACTGATGAGTGTACTATGATCTAATTTTAGATTTTCCAGGCATGATTTTACTTTTAAAATTTTTTCTAATCCTCTTATTTGATGATGCAATGACTCCAAACTGACAAGTTCTTCAAAGACATTGAAATTATCATCAATTCCTGCGACAAAAATTCTTAACTGGGCTACATCACATCATATGTCCGTTTTTTCATTCAAAGCTAGAGAAAAGAATGGACAGATCTTCAAGTTGCTGAGATACATCCTGAGAGAGTTCCTCGATTCGTCTCGTAACAATTTGGTATTATTTTCTTTCAATACCGTTACTACCAAGATTATATGCAAATATTTGGAGACAGGGCTTAACAATTTCCGAATTCTGAACAATTGAACTGAGAGAACTCTGGTGTTGAAAATATGAAGGCGGATTCAGCTATGGCGCCTACTTCAAACGAATAAGTAGGAGCAGGGATGCAATGCGCCATTTGTTATCATCCAATGCGCCACTTTTGGCGCATGCGTTACAGGTTGGCCACCCCTGTTCTAGATTATATTGGATCCGAAAAGCCCGTACACACCTGAAGGAGATATGCCCGTGAAGGCCACATGAACCAGGACCTGAAAGAAGCTGTGCTCAGTTGGTAAACCATTTCTCAAAGTATAAATAGCCATTTTGTTGATGAAACACATCAGTAGAAAGCAAAAGGATTATGTTGAAAAATGGTTTAATTAAAAGTTGTCTATATTTGTATTGATATAAAGTTTATAGATTGCATATTGTAGATAATTATTGACACAACCTCGCATTTCATTTAGTTTTAGAAAAATATATTGGAGAATTTCTTCTAAACAATAACTTTGTTTTGCCCTGGTGAACAGATAACTTCATTTATCTCCCTCATGAGTGACAACAGAAAGTTATCCTAAGCAGCTTTAAACTAGATGCGGATCGATAGCCCTCATTAGGATCCCCCGTGTAACCAATAGAACTGAGACTAAATGAATGCAAATTCTGATACACTCCCAGCCCTCCAATCACGCTTCTCATCAAAAACGAACAAACTAACCCTTCTGTGATGAAATTTGATCAGGGCAGATTTTTTTTTCTTTCGTGATCAAAGGAAAATGTCACCCGTTAAAAGCTTTAAGAAACAGAATTGAGGTGGAAGTCTATTCAGGTTGGTGGTTTGCCCGAGTCCAAAGAAATTCGCGTTTTAGAAAACCGTACTTTGTTAAACCGAGTCTCATCAAATGGTATTTATGCAAATTGCAAGATGGAATCATCGGTGCTGTTAAAACAAGTGAATTGATTTCAATGAATAGGGAAATAATCATTGCATTATGAAAATTAAGTCTATCATAATCAGTCTTTTGAAAGCCATATAACTCAACTTACACTACAGTGACAAAACACCGGACACCTGAAAAAAACACTCATTTTTTTTTTGTCTCAATTTAGAATTAAATTTTTAATTTCAGAGTGATAAAGGATGGATAGTTCTTAAAGGCAGTTGGTAGAGCAACGGATTGACGAATAGAGGGTTGCGAATATTCGAAACTTGGGGCAGCTAAAGACCGTGGTGTACACGGGGACTGGTGCAAGTTAAATAAGTCCAAGCGTCAAATGTCCTCACGTTGGCGTGGTGTGCAAGTTTGCAATCCCAGATCAGATGTTGACCTCGTCATCTGACCTTTGTTTTAAATTACGAGGCATTGTACTTGATTCTTTCTCTTGTGAATTGATCTGGAACCGTTTCTAATTCCATTACGACGTTGATTAACTACCTATCTGATATTTCATTAATTCAGTTAGTTTAAACTAAACACTTTAAGGATACTCTAATATTCAAGAGTTTCCGAAAATTCTAAAAATAATGTATATTTTTTAAAGTCATTGCCTGCAACCTTATCTCTGTAAGAGGCTTTTGATATCGAGATAAATGTATGTGGCGGCATTGTTTCTGCATCGAAACACGCTTCATGAACGTATTCCTAACATGACGTCACGGCTTGTTTTTTCAACACGTTTACATCACACCGTCAATAACAATTCCAAAGAATGAATTCCGAATCGATGTAGGTCAGTTCACTGCTCAAAACCCATTAGATTGTACTCCAAACGAGGCGTAAAATTAGCGTGAATACAAATTTAAGTTAAAACCACTATGTATCATTCCAGGGTAATGTTGAAGTTTGGAGAGTGGTGTGCCAGCTCAGGTGTTGCTTCGTCGTCTGACCGTGGTTCAAAATTACGAGGTGTTGTCCTCGGTTCTTTCCCTTAAGGGATTGTTCTCGAACCGTCGTCAATAGTCCGTTGTGTTGCTCTAGTACGACGTAAAAATTACAAATTACCAATTACCTTCGTAATACATATATAATAGACTAGGGGGCCTGCCCCCTGCTCGCTAACGCTCGCCAACCCCCGGAGGATTGCGAAGCAATCCTCATTGGTTCGCTGCGAGAACCTATGCTCGCTTCGCTCGCCTCAATGAAGACAAGTGTCCTAGCAGAAGGGATTGTTTACAAAATATGTTACCAAAAAAATGTTTTTCAAATCTAAATTTGCTGTATTACAGAAAAAATATATACAGTATCTCTAAAATCAGAATTCAAATGAAAACTTTGTGCAAATTTTGACTCGAAATGTGAGCGTTGCTTTGGAAATTGAATACCCAGCATGTTGTTTGTGTATACATTTTCCCAGCACTCAAACGACCCACAATTTTTCATTGAGTTTGTTGCCGAAAGTTGTAGTGCAAGCGTCTTGTTGAACTATAATTGTTGGCCCTGAAAAGATCCTCCGCTTTCTTTGAATTCTATTATAAACTAACTGCAACAGCTCATTAAAATTTCCTTTTTTTTTTCAATAAAATTTCATCCGATAACGCTATAAATTCAATCGATGCGCGAGACTTCGCGATAAACAAACAATCGTACAGTGTTGCCAAAACGCGATTACAAATAACGTCTTTTTTGCGTGCCACGTAATAGAATTATATATATAGATATCGTCTGAAGCACAGAGAAGTAGTATACAGAGGGTTCACTGCCATAGGAAGCAATGGATTTATAAATAACATGGGAAATCGCATAGACGCTGGCGCCCCCAGCGGGGGAGCCGGACCCTATTATAGCGTCGGATCTAGACCTCGTTTCCATAACAACCAAACTAGGTTTCCACAACAGCTATCTCAGGTTATTTTATTTTTTCGAAACCCAATTTGCATTTTTGATGAAAAGCTAAATAATTTTTAGCATAAATGCTTCAAAATAGCACTTTCTTAATGTCTTATGAACAAAAAAAAACACCCTTTATTTATAAAATCTTACCAAGGTATGAACTTTTTTCTTTCATTTTTGTTTATTATTTTATGTGAATGTTTCTTTAAAAATATATTGCAAAACATGTTTGATTTGGAAAATTGTTGAACTCTGTTGATTGTCTGAAATATTATTTGAACGAAAAAGTACATAATAAATTTTTTGTATCAATTTAAATCAGGTACATTGTTTATTTTTGAACAAATTATACAATTTGAAAAAGGAATAGAAAAGAAGTACTGTTTATGAAGAAGTCTCGTCGAAGCTCATTTAGTAGTAAGTCAATCACACACACGACCAATTGATAGTGGACTGTATGAATTTTATTGTCGAATCATGAATTCAATCACCAATACACAATTCTTCCCTGTGAAGAAAATAACACAAAAGGGTATTGAACCTATAGGCAAAATCTCTCACGCTACTGTCTCCCCACACACAGAATACGAATACAAAAAGAAAGAAGTTGGCGCCTAAAAAACTAAGGTATTACCTGACCTTGTTCTGATTGTAAAAAAAGAACATAGTTCAGCTATTGTTATTCTCTTATACATATTTCTGTGTGATCCATCTAGAACAATTTTAGCATAGGAAATGAACAGTAAAATACACAACAGGATCTAAAGGAATGAAATACTTTGGTAAAATAAGCAACTTAACAAGAATCTTCATTTGCCTTCCAAAGAGTAAAATTCATTGTTTAGCATTCATAAACAAGCTAACTCAACGTAATTCACCATTTAGAGTAGCAAATGAATGGATAATATTACTTATTTTATTCATTATTAAAGCTAAATCACACAATTTTTCACCATTTAGTGTAGCAAATAAACAATAAAATACACAACAGGATACGACAATTTTTGTATCTCGAAAATCTTCACAGGGAAAGGGTTAGTTTCAGGATATGTTGATTTAAATCAAGTTATTTTTGTATAAAAAATATCATTATTAAAATCAAACTTTTAAATTTAATTTTCTTTTCTGTATTAAGTTCACAGTGAGTATCACACAAAAGCATTCCAATTTTGCAAAAATATCTTTATAAATGTTGACATAAATCCGGTTGCAATTCAGAAAAAGTTAAATTTTAATTACACAAAAACAGAATGTAAATTTAAAAAAATCAACAAATACACAAAATGCATAATGAATAGAGCACAATTGTACAGAATTCTGAATACCACATGTTTCTTAAATTTAAGAACGATTGATTTTGATTAAATAAAAAATGCACAAACTAACACTGAAAGATTTTTAAAAATTAGTTATCTTGGGCGAATAGTCTTAAAATTAAATAGAACGATTTCATTTTTTCGTCCTTCAATTGGGTATTAAAATAAGTGTTATTAATTTTACTTGATTGTAAAACGATTATAAAAATGGCACATAATTGACATTGGTAGTTTCCAAGTTATGATATTTTATGTAAAACAAAAGCAATTTACCTTTCAACGGTTTTTACAGGCGGTAAACTTGAACAACGGCTTTCTATTAATGATGGTATAGTATTTTAATTAACATCGTACTCACTCTGCGTATTGGAGCAACACAACTAGATATATGTGACGGTTGGGGATCAACCTTTTCTGTTGATGGATAGTACAGTTTTTAAATAATTATTAAAATGATGCAAAGAATATTCAGCTGTATGACGCTTCAAGAAGTCTGTCGATTGGAAAATAAAAAATGGCTTCCGCTCTGGCTCTGATTGAAACATTTCAAACCCCGCCCACAATTAGGGACTGGCTTCCCCACTGGAGCGCTATACGTCATGGCTTCAGTGAACCCTCTGTATATTACTTCTCTGTGGTCTGAAGCATTTTATCAAATATTTTTACGACTTATATAAACATGTGGTAACAATTAGGAAAGTATTTAATTTTATCGACTGAAAATAAATTTGTTTTTAATAAGAGAAGAATTTTCTCTTCGTTGATTTTCCAAAATGTCGAATGTAATTGAGCAAGAAACACGCATTAAATTTTGTTACCGCAATGGAATTGTTTGCTACAATCACGTTTGAAATGTTGCAAAAGGCTCGAACAGACGACTTTTTATGTAAAAAAAAATTATAGAATGGTATAAAAAGTTTAAAGAAGGTAGAAAATCCGTCTAAGAGGATTCGCAATCCGATATATACCATCCACTTCGACTAATGCTCAACATGTCAATCAGGTCCGAGTATTGGTGCTTAGTAAACGTCGCTTGACAGTAAGAGACATTATTGAACAAGTTCCTATATCATTCGTCGTAACGACAAGTCGAAAATTACCCGAATTGTGGCGACATAAATCATGTGTTTTGCATCACGATAGTGTGCCTTCTCACAATGCCATTATTATTCGTGCTTTTTTGACAAAGCATTCAACAAAAAAGGCTCAACACGATCCGTATTCATCTGATATGGCATCGTGTGACCTTTTTTTATTTCCACGGTTGAAACTTCCTATTCGTGGCAACCGTTTTAAGTCCATTTTGATAGAATTTAAGAAAATTCGATACAAACCATGAAGGCGCTTCACAAAAACTTACTTTAGACCCGATGTACACATCCGGTTTTTCAAAGTGCGGCGGCGCTGCCGCAACGCAAGTGAGGTCTAAGATACATTAGATCCAATGAAGCAGTGCACATATGCTTCCAGCGCCTCTGGGGCGACGCAGTTCCTCACGGCGTCGCACGGTTGCCGCACATGAGTGTCCGTTTTGAAGTACCTTGTTTTTATAAACGAATGGAATATAAATAATAGTTAATAAATGGTTGAATCCAGTACCGTCTATTTTGTTTCAAAATATACATTTTTACACCAAATAAGCGATATAAACACGTTTTCTTCGATAGAATATGTAACTCAAATGGCGCGAAATGAGTTCGTGCGTCATTTCACGGTTATGTGTGCGCTGTCGGGCTTCGGTGCCGCAGTGGCGCCGAACCTTAAAAAACCGGATACGTTCACCGGACCTTAAGGCCTGTTTTTAGGATTGAAAAAACACGTTGGCATAAGTGCATTGAAGTCTTAGGGAATTACTTTGAAGGAGATGTTATAAATTGTGATCAATAAATATATACCTTTTTTACGACATCATTTAGAGTACTTTTTGATCATGGTAGAATATACTTCTGTTGTCAACTCGAAAGTTGGTTGCTGCATTCTACAAATCAAATCCAATTCAGAAAGGGGTTGTTGTGGCTCATTTACAAGAGGAGCGGATTTGCAACAGTAAGGTAGCAAGTTCACAACTGGGTTCAGCCAATGACATTCGTGTAGAAAGGAGCTGGTGCCCGTTAAGGGAACTGAGACGTTCTCGACAACGCAAAACATGAAAATTTGTGGTGTACAAGACCTCCTTATTTTTCAATAAAAAAGAAATCCCTCAACTAAAAGACTATATTTATAAAAACTACATGCTTCATTCATTATATTACAGTAAAAGTATACTCATGCTTTGAATTATTTTTTTAAATATGAGGAATCGAATAAGTACTTACAATAAACAGCCTTCTAATACATGGTGCTGAATAGGTACGCTTAAAAAATTTTCTACTGCTTGGAAAATCCTAATGCATGCTTTAATATTGACACAAATGTATATAGATTGAAGTAAACTAATTTTTATTGCAGTATGTTGAATGTAAAAATTATAAAAAAATGTTGAATCGAAAAAATTTGAAATTCTGAAAAAAAAGGCTGATTTTTTTCATAAAATTGGTGAATAAAAAAATATTATCAATAAAAAATGAAATAAATTATGTTCATTGGATGAGTTATTACCATAGAAAGGTTCATAAAAAATTACACCTCTTTAATATGAATAGAATTTTTTACGAGCGTACCTATTCATCACCATGTATTAGAAGGCTGTTTATTGTAAGTACTTATTCGATTCCTCATATTTTAAAAAATAATGCAAAGAATGAATATACTTTTACTGTAATATAATGAATGAAGCATGTAGTTTTTATAAATATAGTCTTTTAGTTGAGGGATTTCTTTTTTATTGAAAAATAAGGAGGTCTTGTACACCACAAATTTTCATGTTTTGCGTTGTCGAGAACGTCTCAGTTCCCTTAAATCAACTGTGGCTTCAAATGTCCTCACGTTAGCGTGGTGTTGAAGTTTGGAGAGTGGAGTGACAGCTCAGGTTTCATACTCGTCATCTGATCATCAAAATTACGAGGCGTCCTTGGATTTTTCCCTTCTGGATTAATCACGAACCCTTGCCGATAGACCATTGAGTTGCTCCGATGCGACGTTAATTACTTACACCTACCGATATACAAAGAACACATTTACTCAAATGAAAGCTTAGTCAAACTTGTAGCCAAAAATTAAAAAACTTCAAAACATGACTAATAAAGGTAAAAATATATATGTATTTTTTTATTCCACCCAATTAACGTTTGAACATTTCCTACTAACAAAGTTAAGTATTAATGAAACTATGCATGCTCTAACAGATACCGGACATTTAATTTACAAAAATATGCATAGATTATGAAATTAATAATCCTTGCTCACTACCAAAATTTCGCATTGAAAAGCTTATCCAAAACACACGGATAGTGCTTAGGTTTAAAATGTACAGGCGTCTCCTTCAATAACATGTTATAACTTGCCTGAGCGAAAACAGATATTTCATGATAAAATGTGGGACTAAACAGTAGACAGAACTTCTGCATATCAGATAACTTTAACTGCATGGTTAATTTGCGACAGCGTTAGCTATGTGAGGTAAGAAACACAGCATTAATATGCATTCAAATACACGAACTAACAATAGACAATAGAAGAGTATAATGGAAGCAGCTCAGACCAAATTATGAAGGTGGGATCACGAATTCGACTGTTGTACTTTTGACAGGATAGCAAAATAATTTTGGGGATTTACGTATCGTATATTCAGCCAGTTTCAATAATTTGAAGGTAAGGAATTGGATACTGTGAAACTGTTTACCAAGCATAAATATATTTAAATATTTCGAAGAAGGTAATCCAGACAGCTCATTTATGGATGCCAAAAACGTTTACATAATTGCATTGGTTTTTGGTTTTAGTCAAAGTTAGGAACTATTCATATTTGGTATAATGTAGATATGATTTGAGTCCAGACTTGGGAATATCCTCATGCTTATTAGCAAAACTAGTAACTCCACTGTTAATGTAAAGCAGCTACGAGTTATGCTAATTACTTTGATGATGTATTTTGAAGCTCGAGGAAAATACGTACTTTTAGAAAGTTTGAGCTGAATCTGGTAGTTGATTTGAATGGTAAAATTGTGCAATTATAAATTCATTTCAAATCTCAATTGATGTCCTATTGAACAAAGAAGGCTACATTTGTACAGAAAAATTAAATGGACAATCAAAAAAAGGGAAATATATACGTTGTTTGAAAAGAATTTGAGGAAATAGAATGCATTATAAAATTGTTCTAACAAATCCTGCAAATACAGATTTCCTTTACTAAGAATTGTACAATATAATCAATACCGCAAACTCTAACTTATTCTAGTGGTATTTGGATATCATGTTTCATCTAAGGGAAGGATCAGCTAATTAAATTCAATAAAAATATTATATAGTTCTAAGAAAAAATGGAGTTTTAATCCTTGAGATATTTAAAGCGAAAGTTTTCATGGTCATTTTATAATTATTATAGAATGCTTTTGGAATTATCCATTTTTTGAGTGGTAAATACATTTAACTACACGCGCATCCATAAATTAAGCATAGCACAATTCGAGATTAATCCCATGGCAAGTAACTGCACCGAAGTACTTAAAATACACAAATGAATACAATAGAATAAAACAAGAACAACCATATGCCCTAATTTCTTTAGTTCTCAGCAGGCCCATATACCGGGGACTAGCGAGGACTAACGAAATAAAAAAAATTCTTAGGCAAACACAGTGACATTTTAGTTTTTGCGAGAAAAATAAATTTTTTACTCTTTTAAAAGCATACTAATAAATATGATCTTCTCTAATCTTACTGCAGTGCAGTGTGCTCAAGGATGTGCAAGAGTCTCTGTGACAAAGGGACCCACTAACACACAAGATGGCGTTTCACTCTTGTGCACTCATTGGTTAGATTGTGTAGTCTACAATGCTACGTCCGTGTACATTCCAAGTTTTCTCGATTGGATTAAGATCAGAGGACCTTGTTCGATATGGACTCAGTATTATATATCGTCAATGTTTGAAAATGTGCGAATAAGTAGAAGGAAAATCACTGATAGATGATTTGTTTCACCACTTGGCCGCCGACCAACCGGTATAGTGGTTAAGGTGTTAGCCTCTAGATTCGAAGGTTCCTGGTTCGAATCCGGGTCCGGGCATGGATGTTTGTAAGCGTATGGTGTAGAGGCGGCTGGTGCACCTTAAATCTGTCGTGGCCGAAAGACCTCACTTTGGGTTGGTGAGGAAATTTGGAGAATGGGGTGCCAGCTCACGTGTTACCTCGTCATCTGACCGTGGTTTAAAATTACAAGGTGTTGTCCTCGATTCTTTCCCTTAAGGGATTGATCCCGGACCGTCGTCAATAGCCCGTTGTGTTGTTCTAGTAACTAAAATTACCATTACCATCACTACTTGGCCATCTGAAGAAATAAACAAAAATAATTCCAGATTCTTAGTATTTTCAATTACATTTAAAGTTGAAGTGTATGTAATGAAGTATGTATCCTGCTACCTATTGTGTAGAGATTTTAAATGGTGCGATTTAAGTGGGCGATAATATTAAATTTCCTCAAAAGTGTTCCGATTACAAATCTTGTAGAGCAATTGCACAGATATCTTAATTTTGAAAGAGGCTTTTCTACAACAGAAATGCAGAACATTCTAAGCATTACAAATGAATGTTCGTCATAGCCTGGTATTACAAAGAATTCTAAGATTAGATACAGCAGTAAACATTGCAGACACAATAGAGATTGCAGAAACAAAAGTGAATTGGTAATACACACTTCAGAATCAGTATCCAAAATATTTTCGTAACACTTTAATGACTACTAGAACTTCGTAAACAGTAATTGAAATATTAAATGGGGGTAACTATTACGTATCATTGCATACAGCTTAAAGGTCTGTAAGATGGAACATCTATGAGACTGATTACTAGAAAACATAAAAAATGTTAAAATTAGGACTGTGCCAGTTCAAATCATGTTGATTGTATGTGTACATAAGTCTTAAATTAAAGTATAGACGCTTGAACTTCAATAGGATTATAATTTCCTATGGGTGTTTACATGAATATTGTGACAGACCTAGATAAAACTCGTTTCTGTTTGGTGAAAACTATTCGAGATGCAGAAATAATGTAATTTGTATTTACGTTAAACCATAATTTTTGTTTTGAAACCATGTTGTGCCTTCTAGGTTTTATTATACTACATACTTATTCATTCCAACATTTATATTAAAATTCGGAGGTCAGCAAAAAGTATCGAAGGGTTAAACTTTTCACTACCTAATACTTAATATCAATGGAGTTACGTGTATTTAACACTTTTTTGATATGTGTAAGGAATAGTATCGATAGCATACACGGATCAATATAATTACTAAAAGATTGAGCAGCGGTAGCTCAGTTAGTAGAGCGTCGGGCTCGCATCAGAAGGGTTGTGGGTTCTGTCCTCGACGGAGCCTGCAATTCTGATGATTACGAGATCGGCGCTTCGACCTGGCTAAAGACCGTAGTGTTCACTAATGGTGACTGGGGCACGTTATATAGGTCGTGGTCACAAAGTCCCCCATGCTCCCATACCAAATCAATACATCTGGATCCCCTGATTGGGATCTAAATTACGATATGTGTGAGTGAATGGATGTATGAAAGGGGCCTTCCTGTAAAACGGATGTGTCATGTATGTCGAGCAAAGTCGGACTTCCTCCCAATGGGGTTCAATAACATGGAAGGCGCACCCCCTCGCCTCTTGCCGTCTTCGACGGGCCTGGCACTCCTCCGGTCTGCCAGTGTAGGCATACGAAACAAGAACTAAAAGATTTAACCTCTTCTTTCTTGATGCAGAAGAGTCGAATTTCAATGGAGTTTTGCATTATTACTAGATTAATATAGTAGCATATGTCTACTCTTCCATTATGTCAGGAATGGATGGTCCACACATATATAGCCTAAATGAGCCGAGAGGTTTTTAATATTTAACAAACATTAAGTTTTAATGCAATATTTTGTCAGACATAAATTCTTAACATTTGCGTAACTTATACAAATGAATTGCTTTCGTAATGCTAGAATTGAAATTCACGTTTCCTTAGAAATATTTGCTTTTCACACTATAATGAAAATCTTATACCGAGCACACACTTCTACAAAAGTATTTGGTTTTAAAATGCTAAAATTAACATACAAGTAAGGCCGTAACAGTTGTTTCCTTAGATGGTGGGACATCGTTAACCTAGTTGGTAGAGTCATAGATTATGAACCGGAGGGTTGAAAGTGCAAAACTCGATTCAACCAAAGGCCCTAGTGTACGTGTAGGCCCATGCCCGTTAAATCTGTAATGACCTCAAATGCCTGCCCGTTACTGTGGTTTGAAAGTAGAATGTGGTCACTTCGCTCATGTGGTCACTTTGTCATCAGATCGTTGTTCAAAATTACGAGGCGTTGCCCTCGGTTCCTTCCCTACGGAATTGATCCCGGACTGTCACCAATAACCCGCTGAGCTACTTTCTGGTGCGAATTAAATCCAACTACCTACCAATTGCATACCTTTAGAGGGTTCAGAATACAAACATTAATTTCGCAGGCCGTTTTTCAAATTGATATATTTTATACGCTAACTATTTAAAGGTAAATTTCTAATATTGCATGATAAAAAAGCAGCAATCGGATACTCTAGAAGAAATCTCTTTAATTTTTGTAGTGCTTTTTATGAGCTATTGTAAATATCCCATCATTTTAATATTTGTAGAACGCTCTAATCCTTTGTATAACAGGATTGTTTCATCATGTTTGTGTATGTCCTCTTTATCTTTAATAAGCGCACATTAATATCACTAGCGAATTTTTTGTCGTTAGTGAAAAAAAGGGCTTTTACAAACATTAATTCTCTCATATGTCACGTAAAAACACGACCCTCTCAGTTTTTAATGAATTATTTTTTCATTATTAATATTCAGCTTGAATTCATATTACACTTCAGAATAGGTATTTGAGTAAAGGACATGCAATCTGATATTACTATTAAATAAAAGAATTGAACTATTCATATTTAACTAAGAAAAAATCTTCTGTAATTACTTTTTTAATAACTAAATTATATAGTGAGCAGCGGCATTAGCATATTTCATTATTGAGGTAACTCCTTGTATGGGGACTATTATATTTCATTAACCATTACGCTGCGACGATTAGATTTTTTCAAGCGTCTCACAGAACGGCTCTTTCATCTGTATCTCCGACACCCCCCCCCATTACCTAATTACCTAACTTGAGCGATAGAGCCTTGAATGGCATTTACGACTGATGATTTCCTTTCATAGTATTGTGGGGCGTATCATTTGGCTTGAGAGAGATATCACCGAAACGAACATCTGCCTTTCCCCTAAAGCGTTCACACCTCACGGTCGACAGGGTAGGGTACCTATTAAAAAGAGAAACCCTCTGGAAGATCAGTCGCTGACAGCGGTCACTTAAAAGTGGGATAACATCCACTGGACACAGATCTACACCAAGCCGCAGGTGTAAACGAAATTTTAGTGGTAACAATTGTCTATCTGCCGCAGCGTAAAGGTTAATGAGATATGGAATGAGAATGTGCTTTCCTGAGAAAAAAACAACAGTTCATTTTTATGTGGAAAATAATGATCCATTTTTTACAACATATGCCAAGGTTTAAGATTATTAGTATAGTTTTGGTATATAAAATTACGTCTTTCCTTTTGCTACAATGCGACAGTAAGAAATTCCTTTTTGCTCAAAACTGTTGATGTATAAAAAAGATTGAGAAACCTTTGAGATAATTGTTAGACAAATCTAATTTTGATCATCGACACTTCGAGATCTTCATTAGATAAATCTCTTCTCCCTTTAACTGTAATTTGCAGTTATGGGTCGTATTTATTCATACATTAATAATTCAATTATTAATGAATGATATCTTGAATAAATTCTCTTTGTCGCTATGCTTTGCTGCAGACAGTGTTCCCTATTCTGATTTCATATTGGATCTTTGAACACAGAAAAACATAATTTTGCTTACTAATTTATGAATAATTACTACTTACAGTTTTTCCAATTCCAAATTGATTCTTAACATCTGACTGTGTTTCTGCTTCAAGAGATGCACCTTTTATCTTATATTAGTTTAAATCTTTAGAAACAAGGCTTATAAAATGAGAAGTTGAATTTAAATGATTGATATTATTAGGGCAAGACATAGAAATGTGGGCAGACAAGTTTTACGATTTTTGTAAGTGGATGTAACTATACAACTTGTTAATGCTTCATAAACCAAGAAACCATTGCTCATACTTTAGCTCTTGGATGATCAGGAGTTGATTTCCGTGTTATTGTACGTAATATTTTGAAGATGCTCGAAAATATCTTTAATAAGTGGATGAGTAGTGAAAAATTGGATCTTTTCATTTTTATTTGGCATCCAATTATTTTTTTAAGGTCAATATATTGTGCAATTTCATCAATTTTCGTAATGAGAAGGTATTGGTATGTTTTGGCAAAGGAGAACGACCCTTAAAACAGTTTAAAGTATCTGAATATTTAAGATCTATTTCAATGTTGTATTTTGCAGAAGGGTATTCAACGTTAGCTAAAGTAGCACACTGTCACCGTAACATAATATGGAAAGTAGTATAGTAAATGTAATCAACTTTTGGTTGATTTGATTGGAAAGTTGGTAATAAGTTTTGGTGCGGAGAGTTGTTTCATTGGATTAATGAAAAAAATGACGATGACATGCGATTCGACTTACGGAATTTCCAGTAGTTATTACTACATTACATAAAAATCTACTAATCTGGAATGTGGTCAAGTCATACTATCAGTCACCATACAAAGTAATGTGTTCATTATGAAGGAACTCAGATTCAGACAATCTACTGTGAAAGATTTCCCATGTATTGACAGATCACAGGTTTTTTTTATAGAACCACGTCCCCCTCATCAAGCGGTTTAGAGCATTTAATGGCGATGCGGGGAGTTTATTTATACTTAAAAAAGAAGTTTACAGATTGCACTATAGGTGAGGTAATAGTGAACAAATGGTTGACAAATAGTATACAATATTAAAAATAAAATATCAAAAATATAGACCACATGAACTTTCAAGGAGGCCGGAAAGATCCACTCCGAGATAAACTGGACAAACCTTCACCGATCAGTTAAAACTGACGAATACTCCGGTTTACATGAAACATAATGGAATTACAATACATACAAAGATATTGCAAAGGCTAATATAAAATGATGTTGCCCGTCCAGGCCTTTGAATTAACTTGAGTTCTACAATCTCCATGGTATGATCAAGGGACATCCTTTGTGTATTATTTAAGACCTTTACAAGCCTAGGAACTATCTATTTGCATGCGCCAGCGATTATTAATTGTGCAGCAAGAGGAACATTGGTGTGCTTCTGACTTCTTATGACTGAGGAAGCGGTTTAAATTCTATAAGATTTATTTTAATTCAAAGGTTTAGTTTTATAAATTTGTTCCTTACTAATATCTATAACTTAAGTTAAGTTCAGAAAGTTAAGATAACATTAGTCAATCCGTCAAAAGTGCTAAAAATTAAGAAAAATTCAAATATTAATATCTTAACTAGAAATGTAATAAAATCCAGATAAATTATTTAGAGTATTATGTTTTATTACAAAGTATCATACGTAAATTGTTTCAAAGATATTTTTAAAGCCCATTTAGAGTCAAAAAGGGTGGGTAATAACTGTGTTTTCAAATCAAGTCAACTTACACAAATCTTTTTTGTCAGATCGGTAAATATAATACTGGGTTGTTATAAATGATTCCTCCGGTTTCATAACACTGTATTGCTCAAAGTGTTACACATAAAACGATGGGTGCTACGTGAAAAGAACTAGAAAATGTCCAAGTTTTAGTCACACATCACTACAATTGCTTGACGTGTGCTCCTCGCATTTCATTACACACTTACATGCGGTAAACAAGTCAGGTATGAATAAGTTGTAAACGTGTATATTACTTTACAGTGTGCAGCAGAATTTATAGTTACTTATTTATGTGCGCCATAAAATCAAAACAGGTTAAAAGTCGCTAGGATATGCAGGTCCTTCAAAACTTTTATTATAAAACTGATATACTGGAAGTTTTTAAGGTCGAAATGTCAAATACCTAGATTTCCAAACTACTACCATGTGCCCTATGTTGGACGTAAACTGCTCGCTTTATCATGATTATGTTTCAGATATAAGGGCATCTGTAACCCAGTTGGTAGATTAGCGGAATGACAACCAGGGGGTGGGGGCTAGTTCCAAATTAGGTCCAATCAAAAGACCGTTGAGTACGTCAGGGCTTGTGCAGGCTGAGACGTAGTCGCCTCAAATGTCCTCACCTTGGGAAGATGTGGATATTTGGAGTGTGCAGTGCCAGTTCAGTTATTGATCTCGAATCTTTTCTTTCAGGATTTATCTTTGTACGTGGCCATTAGATCTTACCGTTGCTCCAGCGTAACTTAAATTAAACTACCTGAATACCAACCGCACAAGGTATTTGAGTTATATTTATTTTTGTAAAACGAAATACATTGATTTCAAATTTCTAGTGACCTAACATCCATCATTTATAGCCACCAACTTCTACCATTGTCATCACCCAGTGCTTTGTATCCATCTCTTTGTCCCAAAAGATGCGATCCTCAGATCCAGTCCCAACAAAAGACGATCGAGGAACCCGGGGCAGGCACCGATGCACATCCACCCCCAAAATGGCACACACAGCAGCATCCGAAGAGCGTATCGAAGATCAATTAAAACGATTTTTCCTCGGAGATTAACGTTGTCTTTCATTTCGAAACTTACTTCTAAACAGTATCACTTCCCTATTCCAGTTTCCCATTATATGATCTGAAAGGAATGCATTAAGCGACCGATGGAACCGGTTGAAAGACGCATTTGAAGCTGTAAACCCCATTAATCAATTGGAAGGCTGTACAAACAAGCATCGGTAAATACAGCTTTAATTTCCACAGCAAATAATCGTTTCAATTTACTCCAAATAAATTAAATGGATGTATTTCGAAAACATCAAAGTGTAAATCGCGGTGCAGAGTGCTTCTGTTGCGTGATGGGGGTGTTAATCAGGCGGACGGATTGTGGAGTTTAAGCACGATTTTATCGTTTCAATCGCTGTTATTGATATTCGAAGTATGATTTTCCATGGATCAACTCCCGATGAGGTTTGAAGAGCTCATTCAATCAGACCTTCAAAGGTGTACAAAGGTATCTGAAGAATAATTTATGCTCTCATTTTCAACTGATACGAAAATATTTTCCGATTTATGAGAGGGATTTTCACTGTAAGCAAACAAACCAGACGGAAAGGTAAGGCTTTACTTCCACTGTCCATTTGTTTTCTCGTGTTATAGTATATTGGGGTTACCTTAAAATGTAATGTACGTCATTTTGGCGATACTTGATTTTTAATCTAAGTGATGTTGGTCAATTAACTATCACATACCGATTCGGAATTCATTCTTTGGAAGTTGGCGAAGTGTTGATATTATATTCGAAAAAAAGACAACTGACTTCACTTACCGAATACTTACAGCAAACACGTTTTGCTCTAGAAATACTACTGGTCACTTGCATTAAACCTGAAAGAAAGTAAATCGCATATAGGAGTGTGATTTAATATTAAAGTTAGTAATTAGCAATAACTAAACAAAATAATTATGTTTAATTCTGCCTTTTACGTTTTAATATTATAAGGCAAAATTAACTTTCGTTACAGTTTATAATAATCTTGTGTAGAAGTGCTTGTTTAAGTTCATCCACACTGAAAAATCGCCACACCTCAGGTATAAGGACAGCCACTGATATATTTCTGAGTCGAATTAATACATTATACAACAAAGACTGTTTATAATGTTACTGCTTGTAAAGGTGTATACAATTTACGAAACTCAAATTAGAACATGCTTGATAACCATGTTGCATTTAAGTCCACATTTCACATATTATATTTACTGAAGTCTTCTAAAATTTTATAAATTAGCATACACATATCGTGAGCCGTCGTAACCATATAGCTTGGAATTCATTGAACATTTAAGAAATTCTACATGCAATACTTCTGTAGGATACCATTGCTGTAGTTAACGACCTAAATCATCATACAGAAAAGAACTGTAATCTAAAACAAACATACAATTTTAAAATTTTAAGAATTTCCTCAAACCTTTTCAGAGTTTCTTTTCTCCTTATCACTCCTCTTGGAATGGGCAAGTCATTGCAAAAAATATATTGACTTTTCTTCAGCATTTGGAAAAGTATATCAGATTTGTACATGGCAGCTTCCTTCTTCGCTGAAATTAGAACCTGGGGTAATATAATCAATGTATTTAACCTTCCAAGTGTATTGATGATATATTAACACTGCTGTCCACCGTAAATGCAACACCCTGAAGGAAGCATACAAATAATATGAAATTTACAACATGCATTAGCGGAGGTGAGATATGCAAATGATTAGAATTAAGCGCAGACGCACATCACGCGCACCTGTGGTGCCACTTCAAAGCGCTATTTAAGGAGATTTCGACGATTTCAAGTACGGCAATTGCGTTTTTCTTGTGTTTTTTTAAAAAAAAACCCGATCAATTATGACTCGTAGAAAACATCGATCATATTTTGATCAAGTATCCCAGTTCGACAGACGAAGGATAGTACCCTACCGAGATTGTGGATTATCTTTCAGGGAAATCGGTAGTCGTGTTGGACGAAACCAAGCAACTGTAATGCGGATATGTGATCGTTGGATGCATGAGGGTACGACGGACGACGTGTTCGATCGCATCCACCTCAGTGCACCAATTCACGTGATGACAGGCATATTGTGCGTATGGCAGTGACGGATCGCTCACCACATCACAAACCATAGTACAGCACATTCAGTCTGTAACGCATCATCCAGTGTCTGCGCGTACCATTCGACGCAGTTAACAGCAGAGTGGTTTGTCCGCAACATGTCCATTGCTTCGTCTACCCTTGGCGCAGAACCACAGACGTCTCCGCCGCCAATGGTGCGATGAAAGAAGGATGTGGATGGCAGAATGGAATGAAATTGTCTTTACTGACGAGTCACGCTTCTGTCTGCAACACCACGATGGTCGGATTCGAGTCTGGAGGCACCGTCGAGAGAGGATACTGAACAGCTGCGTTATGCACCGACACACTGGTAATGCACCGGGTATTATGGTATGGGGCGGTATTGGATATCACTCTCGCACTCCTCTAGTACGCATTGCCGGTACTTTAAACAGCCAGCGCTACATCTCCGAGGTGTTGGAGCAGTTGTTCTTCCTTACCTTCAGGGCTTGCCCACAGCCATATTTCAACAGGATAATGCTTGACCACACGTGGCACCATTGTCCAAGGGTTCTTTGTCAATCGCCAGATTGAATTGCTTCCCTGGCTAGCTCGCTCTCCGGATCTTTAGCCGATAGAAAACATGTGGTCCATGGTTGCTCAACGATTGACCCAGATTACATCCCCAACTGCCACACCAGATCAACTTTGGCAACGTGTGGAAGCTGCTTGGTCTGCTGTACCCCAAGAACACATCCAAAGTCTCTTTGAATCAATGCCGAGACGTGTGGCAACGGTGATCTCCAACAATGGCGGCTACACTGGCTACTGATTTTTGTAGGAACCACACTTCACAGAAGTCTATAAATTTAATCATTTGATACTTGGTCAAGATGTTATCTACAAATTAAATTTTGTTGTGATATCTCTTGTCTTTCTTGGTTTTGCAATTTGGTTGGCCAGCAGTGTAGTTCAAGATTCTGTCAATTTTGCAGTAGACGAGTTTTCTAGTGACGAGACAAAACTGCCCTAATACTCCAGGGGGAAATAAGATTTGTGTAGCAAAACAAATTATACCTTGACCAGAACTGGTGATAGTTTGGAACAAATTTACACAGGGTTTAATAACGCGATGAAACTTTTACGAGAAATCATATCAAAATGTTGAGAATTGAAAGTACGTCCGGTTTACCACTTGTAAAGTTATTTTACTAACATCCTTCTGGATAAATTTGTTTTCAACCGAAGAGCATATAAAGCACACAACTTTAATTAAAACTATAAAATAATTACAAATTAATCCTCTTGGTGTTTGTCTTGACGAGGTATCTCGTCATTAACAAAACTGACCTGATCTCGATGGACGAAATATCTCGCCATAAGAAAAAAATTGCAGGATCTTGACGTTGTTATAAAAATTCAGCAATATCTTGATAAAGATATATCTTGTCGTTATCAAATTGAGCCAGATTTCGATAGTAATAACAACCATTTCTACAGTATAATTTTACAACCTAATTCCGGAACTACGCAAGCATTAAATTTAAATTTTAAAATTGTTAGAATTACATAAAACATCTCTCCAGTTCCTTTACTCTACACCTCTGAATAGTATGTAGTTTTGTGGCCGTTAAAGCATTGAAATTTATTTTAAAAAAGTATAATAAGTGGCTGAGAAATAGGATTAAATTGGTTGTAATCTTTTAGAAATTGAGTCATTAGATTTACGTTAAAGATCTCTTTTCTGCAATTTTATAACAGTGGGGAAAACTCAGAGTAGCCCAACGAACACAGCTCGTTTTAATTAAAATCGCAGGTTCTGAAAAGAAGCCTTCAAGACTTGCTTTATTTTTTGCCTGCGAAAACTGATTGAAATCATCCATGAAAATTAGATAAAATTTCGCTCTTCAAATAATTTTCCCTCGCTTCTGAAGCATTTTGTTTCATTTGTTTAAACTTTCAGGTCAGGCGAGAATTTTTATTAAAAGAACGGTAATTACCCTAAAGAAAGAACACGTACGATATTATATGATAAAAATTCATTACGGGGTAACTTGCAAACGGTTTTGTGTGAAAAGGCACGTTTGTTGTTTGACCTTTTTTGCCTTAAAATGGTGAAATAAATACTTTACAGAGAGTTAAGAAAAAACGCGTTCGGGAGGAACTGCGATTTTAAATCGTCTAAATGTAGAAAATTAACGAAGTGGGAAATTGCTTTTATAGGCCAATTAAATATCTCCACCCTTGAAGAGAAAGCAAATGTGCTTCTCAGCAACATTAAATTGCTGTTTTGTTTCCAAAAAATAAATTTCTCCTCTTAATTTAGTTTCAGGAAATAAAGAAGAGGAAGTCTGGAAATAGACGAGAATATTTAACTTTTTTTTGTTTTAAATGCTCCTGGTTATATACATTTGGCAGCGTTTAAAAAACATTTTTTTAGACGAAGATCTCGAATTTGTACTTTCTAGTACAGTGGGTTAAGTCTTACTCGAACTCTGTTTCAGTGAATCTGTTTTTAATAGCTGTATTTAATATCTCACCATTTCTTTTTTATAACATCCTGAAATCTTAATTACTACTTTTTCACTTTCACGATGTGAAATAGCTCTAAAAAATCGACCAAATACTGAAAATAAATGACTTGGAAACACCTATTTACTGTTGAAAAAACTGAATCTTGCACGGCAACCAAAATAACATGTTTAAAAATAAAATGCAAATATTTTAGCTCCGTGGTTATTAACGTGGTTGACCTGAATAACGATATGATTTGAGTGAATTACGTAGCGAATTTGGAAAAAGAATATTTGTGCTTTTGATTTATCAGTTTTTGAGTGTATATCCGTTCTGTCACCTATAGTATATACCCTACACAATTTATAACCAGTTTTGACCATTCTGCCGAATATAATATTTTCCATGATTCGTGATTATTTCAACTAGTAATAGATAATGTTAATTAATAGAAAATTATGTGTGATATGAGGAGGACCGAATGGTACTACAAGAGTGTATGTAGGTGATTGGTAATTCATTAACATCCCATTTGAGCAACACAACTGGCTAGTGGTGACAGTCAAGGATCAATTCCGAAGGGATAAATCAAAGGACAACATTTCGTAATTTTGAACTGCGGTAAGATGACGAGAGGAATACCTCAGCTTGGTACCCCACTCTCCAAACTTCCTCCAACTTGAGGACATTTGAGGCGACGACAAATTTAACGTTAACCAGACTCTGTGGTGTGCACGACGGTATTTAAATGTTCTGAGTTTGAAAATCGTAACCCTTCTGGTTGCTAATCCTTACTCCTCCAACTGTTCTACCACGGTCTGTCTCTCAGAGTGATAAATGGTTGTTATTGATCTGCCCTACAATACCTACCCTACAATAATGGACAGGACGCCATAGGATTTGCATAAAATCCGACTACTTGTTTGGGGGTGTTTTTCGTGGTATGGCTAGGGACCTTTGCACTGTGTTCCTGGTCAATTGAACGACAAAGCCTGCATGAACATTTTGGACAAGAAGGTTCTTCCTATGCTCTGGCAATTTTATAGAATAGACGAATATTACTTCCATAAAGACAACGCTCCATGCCATGTTGGAGACTATGTCAATCAGTGGTATCAAGGCAGGGGTGTAAATCGTCCTCCCTAGCCGGATCAGAGACCCGACCTAAACCCCATAGAATATGTGTGGGACGAGTTAAAGCGACGCTTACGGACCTGGGAACCACGTCCGAAATCTACAGCTGAGCTGGCGACATTCTTGCAGCTGGAATGGACACAAATACCCTTAGCTGAGTATCAAAACCTTGTTGAAAGTATGCCCAGAAGGGTTGCTAGTGTAATTGCACTGACCGGTCCATTATTATAGGGTAGTCTAAGTGCAATACTTTTCCTAATGGTTAGAAATCTTTTTGTGAGTACCATTACTATTGCATCTGAGATGCAGACTGTTTGCGTCGATCCCAATAAGCAACATTTGTTTGGTTCTTGTCCAGTGGTCTCTACCACGAAAACGCTCTCCAACAAAGACAGTGCTGCCTTTGGAATGGACCCACAGGGAATACTTCAAAGGGAATAAATGTTTCCCACAGGAAATACTCCAAGCAATGTATTCATGTTTGACATTTTTGTTTACTTAATCCTCCTGGTGGTTGTCTCTACGCAGTGTCTCCTCCTTTGCAAAACTGAACAGATCTTGATAGATATCTTAAATCACTTAAAAGATTCTTGACAAACAGTAAGTGCATTTGTTATGATTTTTATTTGTTCCGGAGAATAACAACTAGAAAACTACCATTACCTTACTGGCACTAACAACTGCGAAAATAGTAAAATTAAGATATCGCCACCGAACTCAAAATTAACAAGTATTTTACCTATGGAGGGTTCCACCACCAATCATGTCGCATTCTATGCAGCTTGGACTCTTGCAAGCTCTTTCCCCAACGTAACCAATAACCGATGTGACATATATAATAATATATGTATAATAATATTCAAGACAAATCTTCCTAACCCAGCTGACGGGAAAATACATAATCTCCTCTGCTTGACTTTGAAGATGACATAGTCGGAAAGTTTGTATTTTAAAAACATCTCAGCATATACACATTGCACGAGGAAAGCATACGTAGTAGTAAAACGTAGTAGTATACGGAAAGTAGTAAATCACAAGGCAAAAGACGAGGAAGTCAATGTTATATGCTCGCGCAAAACACGAACTGGAATTGATTCGCTTCACTTAAGTTCTCTCTCGAAATAGGAAAGGCTTGATAAAGTTTAATACGCAATCCCACTGCAACAAACCCGTTTAAAATACTGTCGATGTTTACGTCACCGCAACCTTCTAACTATTTTCGACCTCCTTTACCAACCGAATATTTTCTAGGATTATTTCATGCGATAAATGTGCGTTTTTAGTCCTGTGCGAATAGTGAAAAGAAAACGCAACAACTCTATTTAGGAATATAGGGACACTTGGAATGGCACAAACAGGACTCATCAATTCTTGTTTTCAAAAGTAAGGAATCTTGAAATATCATTGCTATCGTTCCTTTGTGAGAAACAATGTGTCGGAAATAATAACGATACCATGTACCTCGAGTAGTATGAATTAAGTAAGAACCCATATTTATATATAATAAATGATATAATATATTATAATAATAATATATAAATAATAAATAATAAGAATAAGAAGAAGAATATATAAATAATATATAATATATCAACATAATGATAATATGTAATCTAATAATAATATATAATATAATAATATAATAATAATATATAATCTAATAATAATAATATATAATATAATAATATAATGATAATATATAATCTAATAATAATAATATATAATAAAGTTCATATATAATAAAATCTACCTTATATACTGAAGGTATTTATTGACTTTAGTACTTGTCATACTAACACTAGAGATATATAGATTTTTCTGCTATTATTTTTCAAACTATTTTAAGGATTGAAATTATATTTTCTTGATGTTTTAGTGTGGAGGAAGCTTATTTATGCGCAGTTGAAAATTACGGCAGCCATGCGAGCGCGAAGTTAAGCCTCAATGAAGTGAAGAAGGAATCGTTGGGCACAGAAGGGACGAACTGACCGACGTCAACGATTGCAGCAGACTCGTCTTTCCACCGAGCGATAGGCTTGCATGTTATGCAAGTCTATTCATGCATTTTATAAAGTTTTATAACCAATCAAAATACAACATCAAAAATCCTAGCTCTTGAATAAAGAGGTGTTCCACAACGTATTCAGCAGTATGACAGTTAAAAGGAGGTGTAACTTCAATAATTTTACCCTCGTGTCTTATGTTATTCGGTTTTTTTATTTGATTTCGATATAGTTTATCATTTAGGGTGTTGAATTTTTGGTGGTCATCAGTCTATTTATATAATATTGCTATTCACTTCAAAATTACATTGGTAGAAGAAAAAAAGCTTTGAAACTGTATAACATTACAATGTTATAGTAAAGAAACGTTAGCAAAGTATGTTGGGGTTGTACCTTTTTGTAGAATATGAATCCAATATACATGCATACCCCGATGATGTTTTCAAACCATTTATATTTTAATTAATTAATATAGCTTAAAACCTTTGTTGAAAAAAGCACGTAACTTGGTATTCTGTGGTTTTACATTACAAGTGAAAGTACAATATATGCAATAAAATTATAGTAGCAATTCTAAAAATGAAGACAAAAGATCTAAACAAAGAAGTGAACAATGAAAAACACTAAGGAAATATGCACGATTTTGAAAGGTGTGATCTCTCTTGCAAACACGCAAGATTCGCATCAATCTTTTAGTTTACTTTAGGAATGTCGAGTAGTTCTGTAGCAGTTTGTTATACGAACCTTATCCCACTCTGACTGTAGACGAAGTTTTGATGTTCTTCTTAAACTTCGGATTAATTATTTCCATATTTGAATTTAACTGTGAATATTTTCGTTAGTTATACCTTTCATAACAAAATAGTTAAGTTGGAACATGTATAAAGTTTTTCTAAAATGGACGTCTTCACATCTAAAGCACTACTTTTCAAAGATCTTTCAGAAAAGAAAAGTCGTAGTGCATACTTCATCAGTCAAAACATCACCACGTTCTGGTATAAGAAAAGCTAAAACTTCGTACGCTGAGAATTTTGACTTTATGTATGCAAGCAAACAATATTATAGTTGATTGAGTAGTTGCTGCAGTATGTATTGTAGAAATCCTAATAACCATTTATGCACCCCTCTTTGAGCAAAGGACAGAAATTATTCAGTAGTTTTTTCCGTTGCGCTAGCAACCCGCGAGTTAGTGGCTGAGCAGCCTCGATCCCCCAGATGTATTTAAAATTTCTGAGTTGAGTAAAGCCTTTCCTTGCGTATGACCATTTACTTGACATTGTTTGTAGCATCTTGACCAAATATAACTCTTGCGCCATAAAACCAAACAACTGTCTTTGAGGTATTCAACGAGTTTGGATTCTATTAAAACTCCCCAATTATCGTTTTAGTTTTTGTAATTCGTAAAAGGAGAAGGAATAAAAGAAATGTTATCTTTAAAAGTACTCGTAATGCAATGTTTCGGATGTTAGAAGTGTAGAAATCATAAAGTTGACATATTTGAAATACCCAGACTATCGATTGCCATTTTAACCCTCTAAGACTTTCAAGTTGCGCAGTATTGCTTTTTTCCTCACAACATACATCATGACTATAAATAACCACATCTTTCTAAAGAAACCGTTAACTGTTACAACCTTTACAAATATTCTATTGGTCTTTTGCTTGGGAATGTAAACCTTTGAAGCGATTCTATAGGCCTAATTTGTAGAATGGAATCCTTGGAAAGTTTGTATCGTTCTTTTATTCAGAATATAATCATTTGGAAGCATTCAATTGTTCAAGAAGATTAAAAGTTGTTAGAAGTCATGCAGGGAAGGTCGATTAGGCGCGTAACCCCGTCAAAGGGGTAGAAGGTTATGAGAAAACTATGTACGTAACATGCTCCACTCATGAAGAAGAGCAGTTAGGATTTCCGTTTCTTGACTTAGGTTGATGGGAAGTAATTGACTTCTATATTTCATCTCATACCCCCATGCTTGTATGGACTCATATCCGGTGACCTATCTCGTTGCGGAACTAGACATATTCACTTTGGAGAAAGTAATCAGACATCAGCTCTCAATGTGAGCTTTATCATTCACAAATGCAGACGTGGACCAAAAGCATGAATGAGAAGATTAATGTAGACTGTAGACGTTTCCACCTGCAAGAAATGTCAAAAGCCAACATATTGGCATTTTAGCATATTCGCCTTTAGTCACAGCACTAAATTACCTCATCAGTTCATCGATGAACAAGGCAGATTGGTTAAATTCTTGGCTTTTGACAGTGCAAGTGTACTTGTAAATGAAATGCCTGTACCTGTACAGTAATTTTAAGTGCGCTGTTTTCGCTTGAATTAAGGTTAGATTACCTCATCAGAGTGATTTAAAACACATGAAAATACTCCAATCTCCATTATCTAGAAATTAGTTGAACAATGGAGAATCTATAGGCATTTTGATCCTATTCCGTTTTAATTCGATGAATCCCTATCCCCCCCCCATTTTTTAACATAAGAAGGTAGTTATATATATATATATATATATATATATATATACAGGGTGTTTCAGTGAACCGTTTCAGAACTTCTAAGAGGGGTAGGGTACATCTTGACAACTCGAAATCATATAGTAATGTGGGGTCGGAAATGCTTTTCTGAAGCGGTGTTGTACACAGAAGCACCGTAAAGAAAAGAGACCGTAAGTGAGAAATCATTTTAATAATACATGAAAAGAAGCAAAAGGTACATGGATTAAAGTAAGTGTTCGAAGTCTCTTCCACGGGCTACAATGCACGCCAAATATCTCCGACGCATGGACATCCGAACATTCTGGAATACTCCAGGGATATCTCGAATTTCTCCGGCAGCTACTGCAATTCTTGCAACCAGCTCCTCAACATTGTCAACAGGGGTGTCATAAACTAGCGATTTCAGATGACCCCAGAAATAAAAATCAAGACATGATAGGTCGGGTGACCGAGCAGGCCAACGCACGGGACCACCACGTCCGATCCACTGCTGACCAAATGTGACATCCAGGTAGTTACGAACATCTCCACTATAATAGACAGGGGCTCCATCGTGTTAGAACCACATTGTCTGTTGCGTCCATGCAGAAATCTGTTCATCTCTCAAAAGTTGTGGCAATACTTGCTGCAGAAAGAGCAAGTAGTTAGGTCCGGTTAGACGAGACGGTAACAGGTAAGGTCCGATGAGGTAATCTCCCATAATACCGGCCCATAAATTGACCGAAAATCGAATCTGTGCAGCACGACGTCGTATTACATGCGGGTTCTCGACCGCCCAGATATGGTCGTTATGCGTGTTGAAAATTCCTTCCCTTGTGAAGGATGCCTCATCGAAAAACAACACTTCAGCAGGAAAAAGGGGATTTGTAGCACATTTTCCAAGGTACCACTGTGCGAAAGCAATACGAGGTGCATAATCCTCCGGTTGCTGTGTCTGGACACGCTGCACGTGAAACGGATGCATATCTTCTTCTCGGAGAATCCTCCAGACGCTGCAATGGGAAACCCCGACTGCGTTTGCTACACTTCGTGTACTCGTTCTTGGATTCCCCTGTACACGCTGCAGCACATTCTGTTCGACGTCTGCAGTCCGTGCTGTTCTTACCCTGTCCCTGTCAGCTCTTTCTAATGAACCTGTCTCAGCTAACCACTGGTGCAGTCTTGCAAAGAAATTATGACTGGGGATAAGTCTCGTCGGATATCGTTCCGCGTACAAACGCTGTGCAGCTGGCCCACTACAATTTGCAGCCCCGTACGCCAAATGTATATCGGCTAACTCTGCGATCGTGTAATCATCCATCCTACTAACTTGGCGTTCTAGTGCGAAATGAAGATTCCCTACACGAAAGCTCGGGATTTTCGTACAACGCCATTTACCGCGTCAGGAAAGCATTTCTGACTGCCCATTGGTACATGATTTTGGTTCGTCAGGATGTACCCTACCCCTCTTAGAAGTTCTGAAACGGTTCACTGAAACACTCTGTTTATATATATATATATATATATATATATATATATATATATATATATATATATATATATATATATATATATATATATATATATATACATATATATACATATACTATATACACTGGCGAGCCAAAACATTTTGACCATCCCTACATTTTTCAATGAACTCGTCTGGATGACGTGGAGGGCACGTGATTAAGTGAGAATGGTATTTAGCTGCTGCTGGAGAAGGTAAGTAATTATTCTTGTACTTACTTTTGCAAGTGATGAGAAAGACTGCTGATCTAAGCGAATTTTATATAGGGTAGATCGTAATGGCTCGAAGACTCAGAACGAGTATCAGCAAAACTGCACGACTGGTATGTTGTTCACGATCTGCCGTTGTTAGTATTCATGCAAAAGTGGGTAAATGAAGGTCACACTAGCAGTAAACGCCAAGGTGTTGATCGTCCACTCGTCATCAAAGAAAAAGGACATAGGAGACTGTCTCGCTTGGTGAAGCAAAATCGGCGCGAGACAGTGGCTCAGCTGTCAGTCCAATACAGTGCAGGTCCAAGCGCAAGTATTTCGGAACACACAATTCAGCGGACACTGTTATATATGGGACTGAGCAGCATAAGTCCCACTTGTGTACCTCTGTTGACCAAGCGTCATCCTCAACAACGCCTTCAGCGGGCCCGAAAACATCGAGACTGGACCATGGATGAGTGGAAGAGAGTTGCCTGGTCAGATGAATTCCGACGTCGATGGTCGTGTCAGAGTACACTGTCTGCAAGGCGAACAGTTGCTTCCCTCTTGTACAGCAGGTCATACACAGGATGGTGGTGGCGGTATTATGCTTCCTGGGACGTTCTCATTGGCGACTGTGGCATCCGTAGTTTTGGTAGAAGAGACCACGAACCCGGCGAACTGTCTGACCATAATTGCGGATCAGTTGAACCCTTACATGACGCCTGTATTCCCAACTAGAAATGGAATCTTCCAGCAGGACAACGCCCCATGTCACATAGTTCGGATTGTGTTGGAGTAGTTCGAGGAGCATACTGAGGAATTCCACTTAATATACTGTCCACCTAACTCGCTTGATCTTAATCCGATAGATCACATTTGGGGTGTCATGGAGCGGCAGCTCAGAGCTCAAACACCACCATGTCCGAATATCTCGACTTTGCGTGTTCCCTTCTTAGACATTTGGTACAACCTGTCTCCAGTCATGTACCAAGAACTTGTGGCATCTGTGCTCAGGCGAGTTGCAGCTGTTTTGCAGGCCAAAGGAGGCGAAACGCGTTATTGAGTAGGTGGTCATAAAGTTTTGGCTCTTCAGTGTATATGTATGTATGTAATGCGGCACTTTATCTTGAAAGTAGTGCATGTACTAGGATTTTCATGCTCTACTGTGTAAGTATATGTCAAATCCGGTGAAACCATCGCTGAAAGGGTCAACTGCCACGGATAACAGCATGTTGATAAGCGAAGTCGTCATTAACTAACCTGCATTGTAACAGCAGATAGACAGGCTACAGTGCAACAGTGCACAAAAACGTGTAAGCTGTCACACCATCGAAAAACGTCTTGTCTGTATGGGGTGCAGAAGCGAACGACCTACGAGAGTCCTTCTGTTGACTGCACAACACAGAGCGCAACGATTAGCATGGACACGTCGTCAATGTAACGTCGAGATGTAGAAAAATGTGTGTGTAGTGTTGAGTCGAGATTCACTTTGGTACATGCCTGTGGCAAAATACGTGTACGGCGTTAACCACATGAAGCGATGTATCCTTCTTGCCAGCTGAGGACTTCAGGCTGGTGGAGGTGGCTTTCTCGTCTGGGGACTGTTCACGTGCAATGAAATGGAACCCCTAGTACAAGTGACATCGGTTCTCAAAGGTGAACATTACCGGGATATACTTGACGACCCTCTGCTCTTTGTTCATTTTTGACAATCCACAACAGAGATTGTCTTTTAGCAAGACAATACACCATGCCATCACTCAAGAATTGTATCCGAATGGTTGGATGAACATTCCACATACCAGCACGTGCTTCCCTGGCTATCAAGGTAACCTGTCCCCAATCCAATCGAGCAGATCTGGAATGCAATTGAGATATCTCCGATCCCCAAACCACCTTCCATCTAATCTTAAATTGTGGAATATCGTTCAAGAGTCGTGGATACGATGGCTTCACATCGCTTCAAGTGTTTTGTCTAGTCTATGCCAAGACGAATCACCGCCGTAATCAAGGCGAAAGGTGGTGCTACGGGCTACTAGACAGGTTTCCTGGTTCAAATGTATATTTTAGCAAAAATACCCGGCTTAGCTCGGGTTCAATTAATAATACGTTGATTGAAAAGTCACCATCAATTATTTTTCATAAAATAATGTTAGCATCATTTAAGTGTACGAAAAAAATATTTAATATCCATTTCAACTTCTCCATTGCTTCTACAATTTACTTCGGACGCAAATATGCATACATGTTGTATCCAACCATATAATCCATTTTATATATTCTTCGCACTTCTGAAGGTTTTTTTTCTGAAGTGACTACTATCGAAGTTGATTTTAGTTTTCGAGTGACTACGAATGTTCCCGTGCATTCATTTTCAGTAAAAATGGCGAATTTTCGGCGGATAGTCTTGAACTTAGTTTACCTATGAATATGTTTTACTTATGCCATTATTGCACCTAGTATGGGATATTTTCGAATTTCATCATCAATCTGAGAAGATGGTAAGTTAAATTGTTACATTATCATTCGTTACAATTTAGTTTGAAACAAACGCAATTTTTTCTTAAAAATTCCATTCATCAGCAAGTGGAATAACGGAACTTCTGTTAGATAAATAAAGCATAGTAGGCGTTTTCTATGTTCTCTATACAAATCTACACCGTTTGACCAATCCACACATTTGGTACACTTATATTTTAGAACATTGCGGATATAATAGGCTACACATTAACCGGCGTTCTATTTGTCCAAGGGGGCTAAAAATTTACGGCATTCGTGACTAATTTAGTTTGCAGCAAACTCATTTTCCCCAGAAAATTCCATTCTGTGGCATGTGGAAGAACACAGCTTTTGTTAAAAATACATGTCATCAGAGTAGACAAATTAAACTCAATCGATTACAATTTTTTAATAAACAGAAGGTTTATTTTACAGCGTTTTTACAAAAAGAAAATCACTGCTTGCAACTAACAATTCACATGTATCTAAATTGCATAAGAACAGCTTCAATAAATAGAGTAAGCAACCGTGACTTTCTGTCCCTTAAGACATAACATTTGAATTTTTCAAAATTACTTAGTGTGATATTATTCCAAGATCAACAAAGTCTTGTTGAATATTCCCTTTTCTTCACCACACATTCTTAAATTGAACCCTTATGGTACTTTCTAAGATAAAAAATTTGGTTTCTAAATGGAAAGCACGTACCTATTTAGAATGATAGATGCAGTTACTTGACTTAGAAGTACAGCTTTCATTAACATCCATGAAACACGAAAAACAACTGAAATGTAACTTATTTTAATCTTCTTTCAATGAAAAGCTATATCGAAATTTTGAAATATATTTGAACTACAACGTATGACTACCCGTTTTAATTTAACGTAACCCATCTTATTTTAAAGTTAGTTTTAAAAATTTTCTTGTCATTTTAAAATAACAAATGACACGCTTTAAATTTTTTTCTTTTTTTGATTTGTAAATTGTTTTTATTTTTATTATGTATACACTATTAGGTATTCAACCAAAGATTTAAAGAAAGTTGGTGGAAATACACATATACCACCACGAAAGTACCCATGTCTAGTTATATTTTGCAGGAAATATATATAAATAAGAATGGAGTGTTTGTTTGTACATTCAATATTTTCGACCCATTTAAAGTTTTCTATCCGTTTTGGACCCTTCTGATGCAGAATCCGCCCTTTTCTCGTTTGGTGTCTGCCTGTCTATCTGTCCGTCTGTCTGTCCGTCTGTCTGTCTGTATGTTGTGCCCTATACACGTCCACGCGGTTTAAGATATTTTCATGGAAATTTGCATACAGTGAGTACTTATCTTCATTTAGTGAGTGGCATTGGTTGCGAAAGTCTATCTGTCCGTCTTTCTGTTCTATGCTCGATTTTGTGTTTGTGTGTTTGTGTCAAAATCACATGAATTGTATTCCAGATATTTGATTGCATTGTATTTTATTTTATACATTATCTATAAGTTTAGTTAATGCAATATTAAATATTTCTTTATTGTTATATTTAGTTGAGTTTCATGCTAAAACACCTGAGTAAGTATACTTAAATCAACCATAATTTGGTAGTTTTGGAAAAATTGGAATGTCTCTTGAATATTACGATTACTTCGATTGCTTTACCAGTACTGCTGAAAAAGTAATTATTCTTCAAAAAAAATTTTTTTTTATGGAATTTTATCTATGATACTTCATTTATTTCGAGTCTTATTTTTATTCTCTGCGCAATGAAAACTATTTCCGAATATTTGGGACAGACGATATTTTTCAATGAAAAGAGAATGAACAAGATTGCGCGAGCAGTGATATTTTTTCTGGTTCTTTCGCTCTGAATTAATTTCACATTTCTAAATTTTGTACACTTTTAGTTGTAAGTTGTGGCAACTGTGCGAGATCAAGAGATAAAATTGAAACACAAATTAATATCTTTAGAACAATTTTTTGCGACATATTTTATTTTGTTTTACTTTGCTGTTTCCTGTTTTAAATATTTATTATTTTAATAAATGTGTTTTCCTTCTCATCACACGCAACAGCACCACAAAGTATTAGACTTAAAAATGTTAGGTAAGTCAGTATAAATTTTCAGTAAATTTTAAGTGTAGTTATGCCATTATTGAAAGAATAATGCCGTTATTTAAAGAATGACGCCGTTATTTAAAGAATAATGCCGTTATTTAAAGAATAATGCCGTTATTTGAAGAATAATGCCGTTATTGAAAGAATAATAATGTTTACTAGGGGGCCTGCCCCCTGCTCGTTAACGCTCGCCAACCCCCAGAGGATTGCTTCGCGATCCTCATTGGTTCGCTGCGCGAACCTATGCTTGCTTCGCTCGCCTCAATGAAGACATGTGTCCTAGCAGAAGGGATTGTTTACAAAATATGTTACCAAAAAAATGTTTTTCAAATCAAAATTTGCTGTATTACAGAAAAAATATATACAGTATCTCAAAATCAGAATTCAAATGAAAACTTTGTGCAAATTTTGACTCGAAATGTGAGCGTTGCTTTGGAAATTGAATACCCAGCATGTTGTTTGTGTGTACATTTTCCCAGCACTCACACGAACCACACTTTTTCATTGAGTTTGTTGCCGAAAGTTGTAGTGCAAGCGTCTTGTTGAACTATAATTGTTGGCCCTTAAAAGATCCTCTGCTTTCTTTGATTTCTATTATAAACTGACTGCAACAGCTCATTAAAATTTCCTTTTTTTTTTCAATGAAATTTCATCCAATAACCCTATAAATTCAATCGATGCGCGAGACTTCGCGATAAACAAACAATCGTACAGTGTAGCCAAAACGCGATTACAAATAACGTCTTTTTTGCGTGCCACGTAAGAGAATTATATATATATAGATTAATCCAAACTGGAACTTTTTCCAACAAATATAAATAAGAATGGAGTGTTTGTTTGAACATTCAATATTTTCGACCCATTTCAAGTTTTCTATCCGTTTTGGACCCTTCTGATGCCGAATCCGCCTTTTTCTCGTTTGGTGTCTGTCTGTCTGTCTGTCCGTCTGTCTGTCTGTATGTTTTGCCCTATACACGTCCACGCGGTTTAAGATATTTTCATGGAAATTTGCATACAGTGAGTACTTATCTTCATTTAGTGAGTGGCATTGGTTGCGAAAGTCTGTATGTACGTCTTTCTGTTCTATGCTCGATTTTGTGTTTGTGTGTTTGTGTTAACATCACATGAATTGTATTCCAGATATTTGATTGTATTGTATTTTAATGTATACCCTATCTATTAGGTTTAGTTAATGCAATATTAAATATTTCTTTATTGTTATTTTTAGTTGAGTTTCATGCTAAAACACCTGAGTAAGTATACTTAAATCAACCATAATTTGGTAATTTTGGAAAAATTGGAATGTCTATTGAATATTACGATTACTTCGATTGCTTTACCAGTACTGCTGATTGCATTGATTTAATAAATGTGTTTTCCTTCTCAACACACGCAACAGCACTACAAAGTATTAGACTTAAAAATGTTAGGTAAGTCAGTATAAATTTTCAGTAAATTTTAAGTGTAGTTATGCCATTATTGAAAGAATAATGCCGTTATTTAAAGAATGATGCCGTTATTTCAAGAATAATGCCGTTATTTAAAGAATAATTCCGTTATTTGAAGAATAATGCCGTTATTGAAAGAAAAATAATGTTTATTAATCCAAACTGGAACTTTTTCCAACATTAAAAAATTCGTTGTAATAATGACAGGAGAAGGTTGCAAAATGTCACAATGTCGCATACCGGAGGCAAGAGTGTCACAAGTAAAAAAATATTGTTTTGTTGACTATGAGTGCGAGAGCACTCGCCGTAAATCGTAATTTTAATTAATTGAGTTGAACATGAAAAGAACTTAAGAAAGGGAATTCCAAATCTTCCTATAAATCGTCTTTTATAGTAGTAACCTTAGTATCACCTTTCGTCATTTTGTAGCTTTGTCATACAGCAATTGTGCGATATATGTGAATTTATTACATGAATGGATATGCATGTGTAGGATTTGTGTCCAAAGTAAGTTGTAGAAAATATAAAGATGGCGAAAGATGTTAAAATAAATTTTTATTCTACAAAAAACGTAAGTCATTACATATTTTGATTATATCTTCAATCTAGAGTAAACGAATTCAAACCGAGTAAGGTCGGGTATATATATATATATTTTGCTAGTAAATAAATAAAATCCAACTCATCTATATAAATAAGAATATAGTGTTTGTTTGTACATTCAATATTTTTGACCCATTTCAAGTTTTCTATCCGTTTTGGGCCCTTCTGATGCCGAATCCGCCTTTTTCTCGTTTGGTGTCTGTCTGTCTGTCTGTTCGTCTGTCTGTCTGTCTGTATGTTGTGCCCTATACACGTCCACGCGGTTTAAGATATTTTCATGAAAATTTGCATACAGTGAGTACTTATCTTCATTTAGTTAGTGGCATTGGTTGCGAAAGTCTGTCTGTCCGTCTTTCTGTTCTATGCTCGATTTTGTGTTTGTGTGTTTCTGTACACATCACATGAATTGTATTCCAGATATTTGATTGCATTGTATTTTATTTTAAACATTATCTATTAGTTTAGTGAATGCAATATTAAACATTTCCTTATTGTTTTTTTAATTGAGTTTCATGCTAAAACACCTGAGTAAGTATACTTAAATCAACCATAAATTGGTAGTTTTAGAAAAATTGGAATGTCTATTGAATATTACGATTACTTCGATTGCTTTACCAGTACTGCTTAAAAAGTAATTGTTCTTCAAAAAAATTTTTTTTATGGAATTTCATCTCTGATACTTCATTTATTTCGAGTCTTATTTTTATTCATTGCGCAATGAAAACGATTTCCGAATATTTGGGACAGACGATATTTTTCAATGAAACGAGAATGAACAAGATCGTGCGAGCAGTGATATTTTTTCTGGTTCTTTCGCTCTGAATTAATTTCACATTTCTAAATTTTGTACACTTTTAGTTGTAAGTTGTGGCAACTGCGCGAGATCAAGACATAAAATTGAATCACAAATTAATATCTTTAGAACAATTTTTTGCGATATCTTTTATTTTGTTTTACTTCGCTGTTTCCTGTTTTAAATATTTATTATTTTAATAAATGTGTTTTCCTTCTCATCACACGCAACAGCACCACAAAGTATTAGACTTAAAAATGTTAGGTAAGTCAGTATAAATTTTCAGTAAATTTTAAGTGTAGTTATGCCATTATTGAAAGAATAATAGCGATATTTAAAGAATTATGCCGTTATTGAAAGAATAATAATGTTTATTAATCCAAACTGGAACTTTTTCCAACATTAAAAAATTCGTTGTAATAATGACAGGAGAAGGTTGCAAAATGTCACAATGTCGCATACCGGAGGCAAGAGTGTCACAAGTAAAAAAATATTGTTTTGTTGACTATGAGTGCGAGAGCACTCGCCGTAAATCGTAATTTTAATTAATTGAGTTGAACATGAAAAGAACTTAAGAAAGGGAATTCTAAATCTTCCTATAAATCGTCTTTTATGGTAGTAACCTTTGTATCACCTTTCGTCATTTTGTAGCTTTGTCATACAGCAATTGTGCGATGTATGTGAAATGTATTACATGAATGGATATGCATGTGTAGGATTTGTGTCCAAAGTAAATTGTAGAAAATGTAAAGATGGCGAAAGATGTTAAAATAAATTTTTATTCTACAAAAAACGTAAGTCATTATATATTTTGATTATATCTTCAATTTAGAGTAAGCCAATTGAAACCGAGTAAGGTCGGATATTTTGCTAGAAAATAATATTTTTGGAATAGGTAATATAACGGACACGATACTGCAAACAGAAACAAAATTCCGATCCTTAAAAAAAAGGCTGAATCCTAAAAAAAAAAACATATTCTAGCATGTTGAATTTCAACTTTCTGAATATATTCTGAAGTAAAACAATTCGACAATAAACTTATACAATAGCGATAAAGACACTAATGGTTTATAAGTAAAAAAGAACACATTTATAATACTTGAGAATCATCAAATATGACCGCAGCCATCCACTGCCTTCTAGAGATATCAACCTTCTCGTTGTCAACTCAAATACCCAAAAAAAGAACTATAAATCAAATTAAAAAATGAAACAATTATTCTGAGATTGCCAGATACCGAGTAGCAAAATTACTCTTTTATTGTCAATTAGTTTAGTATTTGGGCTTTTCGTGCACCATTACAAAATGTAAATAAACGTAAAATTAACTGGTCTAAATATTTCTCTCTCTCTCTTTCTTCATCAAACAAATATTTATAAATTATTTATATCATAGAAAGTAACAAAAAGTCAGTTCAAACATAAATTTTAAAATTTAATTTGTTTAAAAAAATTGTTTTTCGGTCAAAGCTGGTATTCTATAAATTCAGTAATCTGAGCCGCGTAAAGCAATCGATTTATACTCAAGAAGGGACGCCACTGCTCGCTGACGTTCGCCTACCCTCGGAGGATTGGAAAGTTCGTTGCGCGAACCTTGCTCGCTTCGCTCGAATCAATGAAGGCACATGTGTCTTAGCAGAAGGGATTGTTTACGAAATATGATATACTAAAAAAAATATTCAGTACCTCTAAAATCAGAACTTGCTCAATTTGGAATTCTAATGAAAACCTTGAGGAAATTTTGACTCGAAATGTGAGCGCTGTTTTGAAAATCGAATACCCAGCATGTTGTTTGTGTGTATACAATTCCCCATCAATGGAACGACCCATAAACCTTTTCATTAAGTTTGTTATCGAAAGTTGTAATGGCCAGTGTCTTATTGAACTATAATTCTTAGCCCTGAAAATGACCATTTTTTTTAAATGGTCCTAAAAAGAGTCTATGCATATGACATTTTGAAAAAAACTCATGAATATGAAAATAGTAAAAATTATTGAAGCAAATAGTAAAGCAAAATAGTAAAAATAAATAGAATAGTATAAGTTCTACCTTTACGTATTGCATCACTTTCTATTAAGGTATCTCTTATTCGTCTTGTCCACCTTCTTTGATTTCTATTATAAGTTGCAACAGCTGGAATAATATTCATTTTTTTTTCAATACAATTTCATCCGATAACGCTAAAAATTCAATTGAGGTGCGAGGCTTTGTGGTAAACAAACAATTGTACAGTGTTGCCAAAACGCGATGATAATAGCGTCATTTTTTTGTGCCACGTTAGAGAATTATATATATAGATGTTTGAGTTTATCATTTGGGCTTTTCGTGTTCCGTTACAAAATTTTAGTAAATGTACAATTAAATGTTCTAAATGAATCGGTTGTTTGAGAAACCCCATAAGAACCCAAATCGGGAAAAAACTGTTACTGAGTAAACCGGCAACCTATATATTATTATTTATAATAAAGTGTATTGTTTGGAGCTAAATACAATCTTTGTGCTCAATAGAGGTCTCAAAAGATAAATAATTAAATTATTATGGATTTTCAAAGTGAGTTGACTTATGGGGTTTCTCAAATACAAATACTTTTGGCAAAATGTAATTTGATTCTAAACTGTATAAAATAAAAAGTACACTTAGTACACCTCAAAAATGTATTCTAAAACAAGTAGAAACATTAAATAAATATGAAACAAAAATAATATTATTTAGTTCCATGAATAAGAGTGGTATAAATGGTGAAATAAAATGTATTCATCATTAGCGTAGTTCTGTGGTAACTCAGAAGCAGATGTAGGACACTGGTGAACTAGGTCTTTGTAGAATGTATGAATGTTTTCTTCATATGGGATGAATTTCATCAGTTTTTTTATGTTTCATATTTTTTCTTATTGATGGGGATTTTTCCTCTTGGATATACTGGTTTATTTGGGAGTGACAGAGGCAGCTAGCTTTTTATTGTTGTTTAACCGAAAAGTGGGACTGCAAAACCCATCATTAAGAGGTTTATCTATTACAACATTCTTTTGTTTGAAAGAGTGTGAAAACTGCATGAAACTGCGAGATTTTAAAAGCGACTTTCTCATCCTTTGGAACTTTACGCCTATAAGTCATTTTTTTTTCGATGTCGAGTTTTCGGTAAAAAATCTATTCTTCAAAGGTAGACGCATCTTTTAGAAGCGAAACCTCACTAGTCAGGTTATTCTACACAAAGTTGGCCCTTATGGAAGTTTTCATGTATTCGAAAAACCCCATAAGTCACTGACTTATGGGATTTCGTTTAATCTAGAAAGACCATACATTTTTTGCCCCATTTTTTACCAAAAACTCGATTTCGACAAAAAGTGACTTATGTGGTTTCTCAAACAACTAACTATTCTTTCTTTATCAATCAAATATTTATAAACATTATTTTCATCATAGGAAGAAGTAAATAGTCAGTTCAAACATCAACGTTATAATTTAATTTGTTTAAAAAAAATTGCTGTTCGATCAACACTGGTAAAGCAATCTGAGATGCGATTGCAGTCGTTTTATACTCAATGTTATTTCTAAAGCGATTTAAAATTGATTTTGGCATAGGCCTTATGCCAATTTTAGGCCTCTTAGGATTCGAATTTTTCAAAATCCTTTCTTAAAGCACCCCTACGGTATAAAAAAAGTCACTATGCAAAATTTGAGTTTCCTAGGACTTGTATTTCTTGAGATACAGTGATGAATGAGTGAGTCAGTATCAATTCCGAATTGCTATACAGCTAAACCTTTAGTCAGTTCCAAAATGTCAAACAAGTTGTACGTCTATTAAAAAGAGATATTTTCTGTCAAGTTAATTATAAGTGACGGTATCGTGTTAAGACGGTATGTGTTTCCTGTACGTTTTCTGAATGTGTTACTAGTTGAACTGTTTCTTGAATACCATTGCAACACTTATCCAATAAAAATTCCGCATTGATATATGATAGCTACCTAGTATACGCCAGTTAGATTAAACACCAAATTTATCAGCTCAGATATGCTCAGATACGTATCAGCCAAATCCCCACCATCATCCTGATTTGTTTGTTTTCACTGAAAATTCCTCACATGTGTATATAATGTAATTAAGCTTTACTACTGTGAAAATATGATACTCTGCTTAATTTGTAGTTGGTTCCGATATAAAAGAATTTTAGTGTGCATGTAATTTGCAGTCTGGTAATAGAGAACTTTTTATCGATTAATAGTTTATTCATAAAAATGTATCCCTAATCTCGTTCATCAGAGAAAAAATTGTGATTAACTTTTTTATGCATATTTATTATGCGTTAATATTAAACTTTTACAGTGCATTTGAGACGATGGTTCATTAACTAATTTTAACTGAATTTTTTAATTCCGTCTACAAATTGCATGATCAGAATTTAATATAAAAATACGAACTTCAACGTTTGCTTCGAATAAATATGCAACTACTTTTATCTGCCGCTCCCTTTTCAATAAAGAAGCAACAGAAAACGATCAATACACACAAGCAAACAAATAGTCCCGTCACTGAAAGAGCTCGAGTTGTGTTTACTCCGATCTTTTCACTTCATTTCGCGCAAAGAACCGCCTGATAATTAAACTTAGAATTTCGGAAACGATCAAAAGCCATGCTCTTTCTTCTCTTCTTTATTTCTTTGCTTTCAGGAGAAAATAAAGAAACTTCGAACGAAAGGAAAAAACTGAGAGACAGAATGAAAATCTTAAAAAGGAGCAAAAAAAATATCGAAAGTTACAAAGAAGAATTCAGTGATTTACAGAGAAGAGGAAAGTGGAGGGGGGTAGGATTTTTTGAAACAAAAGTAGAAGTTGAAGTGTGGGCCGGCGGCATATAAAAGCGTAAAGCCATGAAATTCAAAAGATAATGACTCCCGCCATTTTAAGTCTTAACCGCGGGATTACTATGCACTTTTTTACCCGTTACTGCCAGAATAAAATGTCGGTGTCTTTCAAAGTTTTTAAATTTTCTATCCTACAAATGTTAAAAGCGGAGATTTCGTAAATTCTTTTTTCTCTTTGGAAGTTTTGACTTTCGTTCTGTTATTTTAAACAGAAACACCTTATGATTTCAATATCTCAACAATTTTCAGTGTAAACATAGATTTTTTTCTGCGGTCCAAATAATCTCACGTGAAACATATCAGTGCTACTCGAAAATATACTTTATCACCATTTTTATTACGTTTGCTAGTTTATATAATTGATGTTTACCAATATAAACTATCATATTTGTATCGATTCGGAATTTATGTTTTGGAATTTTTAATGTTGAAGTGCTGGAATCGTATAACAAAAGCAAGCCAACGACCACGTTCATAATATGTACAGAAAAGACCAGTATCGCCTCAAAAACACTACCACTCCTATATTTAATTTGACAGAAAATGGCTCTTATAAGTTCGATGAGGTTCATTTTATGTTTTTTTTTTTTTTTACTGCTGGTTTTATTTTTAAATATCATTCTAAAAATGTAAATGTTTGTTTAAAAGTTGAATCCCTATTCAGCTTCTAGTGAATTTGAGTTTAAGAATAATAGTATCTAATAAATGTAAAAGGTTTTTAAGGATTTCATTACATTTTATGAGCATTTAAGTAATTCCAAATGCATTTTAAAATTAACCAAGTATTATTTAGAAATGAAAATTAGCATGCAGTTGAATTCAAATTTAGATTAAATGAAACACGTTTTATTTATTAAAGAAATATAATAGTCGCTTCTTATGTTAAATAGAAAAATGCTTAATATAGAGGAGAATCGTTAGGTATGTAAATGTTTCCAGTTTCATGAATTACAAAAGTAAAAATTCAAACACATTCCATTTTTCTAACCATTTAAAAAAATTTTCTACTTGAGAAATTATGTAAAAAAAAGTAATAAAGAATGTGCATCGTAAGAATCAAATTAAAATTTTTTTTTGGATTTAATATTACTTTTTTTAACTTGTTTTTAAAGTACACTCAAGTTAGACTTTTGTTTAGTTTGATTTTGTACGATTTTAAGTAAGTATTCTCGTGTATTGATTACAAATTGTTTATTACTGTATATTTTCTTGAGTCTATAACTGTTTTATATGTTTATATACAGTATGTAAATGTGGTAATAATATCAAATCATACATTTATGCACTCGTTTGGTGGGATGATTTGTGTTACACTCCGCAGCTTACGTAAGTAAAGGTAGCTGTTTAAACCATAGGTATTCTGAATTGCATGTTAATATGTAAATTAAAAGATTGCTAATTCCTTATTCCACTTTCCGATCCCTCATTTTTACGTCATAATGTGAATATACAAGATATTTTTCTAATTCTTATTAGTCCAGTCAAGAAGTATGAAAAAAAGGGCTTCCCTTGCAAAAGGTGGGGCAGAATATTTTTTTCGAATTTGTACACATTAGTTCCGATATGAAAAAAACCTAGTTATCCAACATGACCCATCACTGGAGAACTGATGGCGGCCGAAAAACCACGAAAATTTACTATTTTTTGGGGTTTATTCTATAGATTTCAGAAATGGTTGAATTTAGCGATACTTTTCTGATATAAAGTTTAAAGAGGATTAAATTTCCTACAATTTTCATCATTACAACTTCTTTGTAGTACGAGAACGTTACAGCTTCATCAAAATCGGCCTTTTTTCTCAAAAACAATTGAAGTTACTAATTGTGAGCGTTCTGAACATGCAAATATTATTAATACATGTGATCAACCCATTATACTCACAGTCTGTCAATACTACCTCTCTGAAGAATATGTTGAAAAATTTATACAGGCTTTGTGCGCTCTCAAATGTAAGAGACCCATTGCAAAATTATGTCTTCAATACTTTCGTATGATAACACTGCTCAAACAGTTCATCGAGGCTGAGAGTACAGGCAACAGGAAACTTCATCTTGACACCGTTAAAAAATCTCTACCATTTTTCCAAGCAGATGGACATTTCTTATACTCCAAAAGTGCGCACCTCTGCTTCCACGACATGTTGAAATAAGAACAATTAATGGACCCAACTGAATTTCACGATTTTACCACCAAATGGAAGTTTACCATAAGACGCTCTAAGGAGTACTGGTGTGGAATTTGGTCAGATCAACCCACTGAGCAAACACTTATGAAAAATATGAAATCCCGTGGAGGTATTACACGTAGGAGAGGATTTTGAGACAACGTTTATCAAAATGGACTTTGGCAATGATAGTCATGCAGAACGTCTATGATGAAATTGAAAATTTCTGTGACATACATTATTAAACAACCAATTGACAGAGTTTATTTGGCCCAAGAAGTTGGCATGGAAATGGTTACAAAAATGGTTACTTGTAACAATTTTAAAAATGTGACTTTCAAGAGGAAGCACCATGTGGTAACCCTTGCATCTGTGGTTAATATTTTTAAAGCAGGATCCCTCAAAGTTACTGGTATTGATCCACTTACACTTTTCCAAGGATTGTGCCTTTCGAAACAATCTTATGAAGACTTGAAAGTATTTTTATGACATGAACTTGCACCTTACCTGATGTCGCTTTTTTTCGAAGAAGGTATGCGAAAAGGTAATAAATCTTCTTTATAGAAAGTTTTCACGCCAATCAACAGGAATGAAATGACAGAAGAAAGCGCTATCTGTTGTAGATGAGGGATATCTCCTACATAAAGTTATTTGGCCTAACAATGCTTCCTTTGTAAACATATCTCAGAGTTGTTCTTCATTTCTAAAAAAGACATTATGGATCTCAGGTTGTGATTGTATTTGATGGATATCCTGTTGGTACTAGCATCAAAAGATCTAAATGATTGCGGCGAATGAAGATGCGCTCTTCCCATGAAGTAATGTTTGAATCCGATCTGATCAATCAAATTCTCCAAGAAAGAGTTTTTGCAAATGATCAAAACAAGAGTCTTCTGATCAAACTTCTAAGAACAAATTTTGAAGAGTGTGATATTGAAGTCAAGCAGGCTCAAGAGGATATCGAGTTACTAATTGTCAACACTGCCATTTCGAAGGCCAAGGAACTTGAAAAGGTTGTTATAGTTGGGGGGGGGGATATAGATATGCTAGTGCTGATGACAGCGTTAGGGTTGTATCTTTAGCCTGGAAGAGGGAGTTCTGGTGATGTATTTTTCTCAACTAAATCATTTAAATTATATCCCTGCAGTATTCTGTTCATTCATGCATTTAGTGGATTCGATCTCTCAGTTACTGTAAGGAATCCTGCTTTAAAACTATTAACAACAGATGCTAGGGTTACCACCTTGTGCTTCCTCTTGAAGATGGCATATTTTAAAATTGCCATAAGCTAACATTTTCGAAACCATTACCATGCCAACTTCTGGTACCAAACGACACTTGACATCTGCCCCTCCAACAATACCACTGCTGAAGGCCTTATGGTGTCAGTGTTTGCAAGGGAGGGGGTGTTATGAAAGCCACTCCAGCAGTTTACTTGAGTCACTTCTATCTCTGTCGATACAAAAACTCCGCATGTTCGCATGTTGCTCTGCTGTTTCATAATGCATGTCACAGAAAATTCCAATTTCATCACAAACGTTATGCATGATTATCATTGCCAAAGTCAATTTTGCCAAAACGTTGTCTGAAAATCCTCTCCCACGTGTAATCCCACAACGGGATTTCATATTTTGAATAAGTGTTTGCTCAATGGGTCGATCTGACCAAATTCCACACCAGTACTTCTTATAGCGTCTTATGGTAAACTTCATTTTGGTGGAAAAATCGTGAAATTCAGTTGGGTCCATTAATTTTTCTAGTTTCAACGTGTTCTGGAGGTAGAGATGCGCACTTTTAGCGTATCAAAAATTTACAGCTGCTTTGAAAAACGATAGTGATTTTTTAATGTTGTCAAGATGAATCATCCGGTTGTTAGTTCACTCAGACTCAATGAACTGTTTGAGGAGTGTTATAATACGAAAGTATTAAAGCCATAATTTTGCAGTGGGTCTCTTACATTCGAGAACGCACAAAGCCTGTATAAATTTTGCAACAATATCCTTCGGAGAGGTAGTATTGACATAGTCTGTGAGTATAATGGATTTATCACATGTATTAATAATATTTCAAGTTCAGAACGCTCACAATCAGTAACTTCAATTGTTGTTGAGAAAAAGAAGTTGTAAGGATAAGTATTGTAGGAAATTTAATCCTCGTTAAATTTTAAATAAGAAAAGTATAGCTAAATTCAACCATTTCTGAGATGTATCGAAAAAACTCCAAAAAGTAGTAAATTTTCCTGGTTTTACGGCAGCCAAAAGTTATCCTGGGGTCGGCCATGTTGGATAACCTGTTTTTTTTTTCATGTTTCACCAATATATACAAGTACAAAAAAAAACTTCTACCCCATCTTTTGCAAGGTACGATGTATCTACTGACTGGACGTACAGTAACCAAACTGGACTGTTGCGAAGTTTTATTTTGCTTGTGTTAATAATCACTCTTAAAAAAACATGTCATTCGTAGATGAATAAGGTTATAGCAGATAAAACGCACATTTTATTTAAAACTTACAATAGGATATACTTTATGCACAAACCTATATCAATAATGAAATAGCATCAAAAGTGTGTTATAATCAATTATTGTAATTATAATTTAAGTAGAATATCTACAATTAATTCAGCATATTCGGGAGTACATGGACATTTTTACGTCAATATTTAACAAATACATTTATTTGAACTCCTCTAATAATTTTAGACTACTAAGCGTTGAAATGAAAAAAAAAAAACTGTTAAGTAAAGGAATAAAATTTTAAAAAATTAAAAGGTGTTAGTAATTAAAAAAATTAACTTCTACTATAAATTTTCTATTTAAATACTATAATGAGAATGGTTACGCTATATGCTCAGAAATAAGAACAAACTGTAAAGGTCCGCCATATGCAACTTACTCATAAACCGCAATACGATTTTTTTTTTACTTTGACAGTATTTGAGACGAGAAATGGGTTCTCTATTACCCAATGATGGGAAAATGCTTTTACACTAGAGAACCACCAAGAAAAATTCCAAAGACCAGTATCCATAGAAGCAAGATTCTCCTATGTGTTTGGTGTAATATTCATGGTGTGATTCACTTCTACCTGTTTAATGTCAGCAAAAAACGCTACTGCAGACATTTATTGTGGTCAAGGTGACCTATAAAAGCGGACATTGCAAATAAATATCATGTTTTAATCAACAGGAAAGGTGGTATCCTCCAACATGATAACGCGAGGGACTATATGTAGCAAAGGTCACTCAACAAGCTATTAGTTAACTCGGATGGAAAGTTCTCCCCATCCTCCATACTCATCTCACATTTCCCCATCTGATTATCATGCTTTCAGATCCTTACAGCCCTATTCTTGAACAAAAACTATACAATTCACGATAGCTGTTATTAAAAGATAGGATGTACAAATTTTAAACGATCTAATGCGTATTGAATTTCCTAGGAGTTTCGACCTAGTTTGACCAAGACGAGGTATCTAGACATCAGGATCTTACCGATTCTGTCTGATGAAGAGATACGTAATCGAGAAAATCACCTAAAGGGTTCATATGTGTACATAATTTTCAGACAGTGATTAATTAATTAAAACTACACCAATATGGAGCTTACTGGAAGTCTTAGGCTTGAGCTATCTGTGCTATTGATTGTCGCAATTGATACTGATCTCATAAATAATGCAATTATACACTTGAATGTTATTAGCCTTACTTATACTCAATTATATTTGTGTTTACATACTAAACAAAGGATTTTAACTTTCATTTCAAAGTTGCAATCTTACTACGAAATAAAATAATATCGTTTGATTTGGTTTGGCGTTCTACGGCTACCTTTTGCTATAAACAGAGGCCACCATGATTCAATCAATTTTCCCACTGATCAAACAACTTGTAAATTGTAGTGTGAGTAGGTTTGACCATGAGTATATTCTTTGTTGTCTCATTAAAACTTCCCTTGAGTGTACTTGACGTTATCTGTATTTTGTGCAGCGTGTCCAAATATGGTCCGTGGGCCTTTAAACCCAGCCAACCATTTCAATACACGATAAGTATATGAATGTAAACTTTACCTAAATTAAAAATACCAGGTGATTAATACAGTCTACAAATGTTTATTAACAAAAACGTAGATATTTGTAATTCATTTTTGAACTTATATACTTTGGTGTAAATGACAACGCTTACAGAAACTAATCAAGGAAAGAAACCTCCAATGAAGTATCAGAAATAAAAAACAGAACCATCCCCTTCTTAGTTATGCTCCAAGGAGCCCACAAGGCATTTATCCAAAGAGCAGAGACGCTGCGAGCCTATCAAGTCGAAAAAGATCCATTGAAAGGATTTCAGGATCTCATAAACAGCACATGGTAAGGGATCAGATATCATCTTAAACGATCCCTTCATACTAATAAGTCTGCATCATTTACTTCAAAGACCGGGAGATTAGTCAATCGGAACTGCACAAAAATGAGGGCTCTGCGGAAGTACAAAAACATCTCGAGCCCTCCTTAAGGTCTGAGCAGTAAGTAGACGTGGGGGTTGCTGAAGAGGTCGATTTTGAGCCATTTGATCGTGTGATCTGATTACATAACGGTTGGGGCGAGCTCGAATTGGGCGAGAACGTACGTTCGTCCTCTTCATAATGAGGCATTTGTTAGTCCGCCTCATTTAGTCTTGATATCGTTTAGAAAAAGATAGCGTCTTGATGGAGATGGATAGAGGGGCTTGTGCGTTTTTACCAGGAGGTAATGACCGGGTCGTTTGAAAGAAGTGCGAGCATAAAACGCGATTGTACGGGCCAATTGAAAATTAAGTTTGTGCGAAGGGGTGTTTCTGAAGCGCGATAAATGGTAAAGATTGTATTATGCATTTGTTATATTGTATTGTTGGTTGCGTATTTTAATCCGCTGTAAATATTATTGATGTACTCCATGTATTATGTTTATTAACAAATTGGATCTCGCGTAGAAAAATTATATAGAGCGTCAAACCAAATTTATAAAAGTGTTTCTTTATTGCCGACCAACCGGTATAGTGGTTAATGTGAAAGCCTATGGATAGGAAGGTTCCTGGTTCGAAGCCGGGCAAAAGGAACGGGGGAGGGCTCTGCGCACTTGGGGCGGTGTGCATCCTGAACCAAGTAATTGATAAACAGTTAGTAACTTGTTATCAGTTTACGTAGACAATGCTTGGGGTCCCTAAGTGGACGTGTGTTAGTTCCAAGGAATGAAGAGTGATGGCCCCCACCACTCGGACCGTGGCTCTTTCTGGAGTTGCAAGGTGACTCCATAACTCCGCAGATCATGGGTCTATCCGTGTAGGAGGAATATGTCAGTCTCTAACGTGGCGAAGCCGCTCTAGCCAGCAGGCTATCGGTTTGGGTCGTAGGAACTGGCAAAGGGCGATGCCGCTGTTCCTGCGATCAAGTGACGACAGGAACCTCCTTAGGTGCCACACGGAAACTAACGGTGTCGGGACCACTCCCCGGCTGCCCTAGGCCAATACCTGTACGCTAACGAAAGAAGGCTATCTGGCGGACGGCAAGGGTCTGCAAGACTCCATAGATGATGGTATCGGTTGCCCACGGTACCGGATAAACAGGGATGTTGGGGCAGCCTGCTGTTCCGTTGGGCTACTCAGGAACGCCGATAGGTTCCTAGGAGATGCCTGGATGTGCGTCTCTGATCACCCCTCGGCACGAATCTATGAAGAAACTTTTCCGGCTCAAAACGGACCTAAAGTTGACTGATATCATTGAGCCGGACCACATATCTTCAGCGCACACATTCCAGGGTCGACCACGTCCACTCCCTATCGTGTTCATCCTGGGCAGATAAGGGTTTTTCGGACGGCGTGTCATTAGGCCCACTTCTAATATTTCTCATTAGAGGCTTTCCCTAGCTTCGGCTAATCCGCTGTGGGTTTTCAATAACTCGGTACGGAGGGGTCTGCTTCCATTCGAAGGAAGGAAGGAAGGGCATGGATGTTTGTAAGCGTATGGCGTTGAGGCGGATGGTGAACCTTAAATCTGTCGTGGTCGAAAGTCCTCACGTTGGGTTGGTGTGGCAGTTTGGAGAGTGGGGTGCCTGCTCAGGTGTTGCCTAGTCATCTGACCGTGGTTCACAATTACGAGGTGTTGTCCTTAGATATTTCCCATAAGGGATTGGTCCCGGACCGTCGTCAATAGCGCATTGTGTTGCTCTAGTACGACGTTAATTAAAAATTACCAATAAGTTTCTTTGTTAATGCTAAGAATGTTTCTTTGTTAGTTATTTTGGTTTGTTTACTGCCTATCATGTCTCCTGCTTAATAATGACAAACTAAGTCAAAATATTTTGGATTTGAGTTTTTTAACTACTCTGGATTAGAATGTGGTGACGAAGGAATACGAAGTAGGGATGCGACATCGATGTCAATGTTTTCAAAACATCGATGTTTTTTAAAAAACATCGATGTATTGGAGTCGATGTTTTTGTAACATCGATGTTTATACTTGTCGATGTTTTTACGTTGTCGATGTTTTATTTTTAAATGAGAAAAGTACGGTTTTAAAAATAATCTAGTAGCATAATTTTTATAATCGGCTAATTGAACATACTTTTAGACCAAAGTGTTCAAAGGGTGAAGGGTCAGAAAAGTAGGGGTGCGACATCGAGGTCGATGTTTTCAAAACATTGATGTTTTATAGAAAACATCAATGTATTGGAGCCGATGTCGCATCACTAATTGCTAAACCAGTTTTAAGAAATGGTGGAAAAAGTTTAAATAAACAGAATTTTAAAAACAACGATGGTTTGGGTGCCATGTATTATCAACATCGATGTTTTGATTGTTAACATCGATGCTTTTCTGTCGATGTTGCATCACTAGGTGCTAAACCAGTTTTGAGAAATGGGTAAAAAAGTTTAAATACTCTGAGTTTTAAAAACATCGATGGTTTTGGGGTGATGTATTATCAACATCGATGTTTTAATTTAGAACATCAAAGTTTCAAAACATCGATGTTTTGCTGTCGATGTAGCATCACTAGTTGCTAAACCAGTTTTAAGAAATGGGGGAAAAAAAGTTTAAATACACTGAATTTTAAAAACATCGATGTTTTTGGGGCGATGTATTATCAACATCGATGTTTTAATTTTGAACATCGATGTTTCAAAACATCGATATTTTGCTGTCGATGTAACATCCCTAATACGAAGGTCAATATATCTTTGTTTCTTTGCGGAATAGTGCATTCGTGGTTACATATTTTCATCAACTATAAGTATTATGTATGCACTTTCTAGACATTATGTTTATTAACTGATTGAATCTTACGTAGAAAAATAGTAGTGAACGACAAACCAAAAATTACGAGGTTATAAAAGCGTTTCTCTGTTTATGCTAATAATGTTTCTTTGCTAATTATTTTGGGATTTGCATTGTTTATCATGTCGTCTGCTTACTGATGACATACTGTCAAAAATTTTGGGATTTGAGTTCTTTAACTTTTATGGATTAGAATATGGTGACGAAGGTATAAGAAGGTCACTGTGTCTTTGTTTCTATGCGGAAGGACGCATTCATTTTTTTGGGAAACACACTCAGTATAGTAAATTGAGCTTAGTGAATAGAATTTTTTCAACATCGTTACCTTATAACTATTTTGTTTGACTTTGTGGGTTTCATATGTGAAAATCTATGTATTGTATTGGTTGTAGTAAAAATAGAGCGCTCTCTGTTTAATTTTATTACTTGTATGAATAAACATTTAATCAACGTATTGAATTATATCAAATTAAGTGATCGAAATATCTCTACAATAGAGTATCCTTTACTGTATCCTTTACTGAGTGTATATATATATATATATATATATATATATATATATATATATATATATATATATATATATATATATATATATATATATATGTATATATATATATATATATATAATATATATATATATATATATATATATATATATATATATATATATATATATATATATATATATATATATATATATATATATATATATATATATATATATATATATAAATGTCAAGATTATCAGTGCAATTATGAAGATCATATTATAAATTTTCACTTGGAGCCATTTGCAGATAGTATAACGAAGAAGTATTTCCTATATAATGGCGTTTAATAGTTGATAATGTCTAATAAGAATATGTTTAAAAGCCTCATTGGCCTATCATAATAACTAAGGTATTTCATTAAATAAGAAAAATATTTATTTCAGCAAAATAATTTGTTATATTTTAATAGTAATGTTCAAATACTTAATCTGGACAAGAATGATTTTTGTCGTTTTTGTATTGTGCCAACCGAAATCCGCTTTCGAATTACCAATAATTCCAAAGCGTCAAGTTATATAGACCAAGATCTTATATCTGATGGGAGATTCAGTTCTAAGCTATTTTCAAATTGTAAAACGATACGAAAGCACGATTCAATTAACAAATCATCCATCTGGATTTTGGGAAAACTGCATCAATAAGAGTGAAAAACATGGAGCAACTTTAAGCGTTCCAAGTAACCCATCGTAACTACAGTTACTTTTTCTACGTAAATGTAAGTAAATAGGATTACAGCTTCTCGCCATCGCCTTGACATACAACAACTAAAGCCCCAAACCCTCATCCCATAAAAACCCTGCATCAGGTTTCGGAAAAAATCCGCCATTGCTTCACCAAGAGACACTTTGCTTTCCGATCTCTATCGAAAACGGGCACTCAACAAATTAAGCTAAAAGGTGGTATTAAAGTAACGCATTTGAGACCTAATCTTTAACCTGGTCAGGGATACTTCAGACAAAATCAATGGATAACGAAAGTACATCTCGCACACAGCTAAGTGCCAACGCCCTGGCACCCCACCGCCCCAGGCGACACACAATCGGGGCTTTTAACGATATCACGGGGCTTTTCCTATGTAAACGAGAAACGAATGCCCCACTAAACCCACATATCAGGGCGCACGCACGCAGAAAATAAAGCCGCCCCTGTGCCCTACCCTTCTGTCTCGTCGCCTAAATGGGATTATTTTCCCATTGCAATATTTTTAATGCGCGTCTTCACGGACGCACTTGAACTTTGATAAGCCCGGCGAAACAAGAACAAAGTGTGGCTGGAAAAACAACACAAAGACAACAGGGCTATAAATCCCGGTTGCGCTGTTTTTCGCGCTTGGTGTTGCTTTTTTCTCCTGGCTCGGTAAGTGAAAAAGGGCGCAGTAGAATTTAAAAAAAAAAGTGGATGCCTCTAATGCATCTCGCAGAACAGGAAATTGCAATTTCATGTGCTTTCTTTTCAATGCATTTTATTAAAACTTTTTCTGAACGCGGAGGACTCTTCTTTTTAATATGTTTCTAATGTGGTTAATTGGCTGAAACTGCATGGATATGTTGCAGATGAGGGACTCTAACTTAATTCTTTTTTGGGACGCAGCTTAAGAGATTGTAATTTATACATGTTGTTTTGTCTTGGAATGTTAAGTTCAGTTAGATTTAATACCATAACATCGGAAAACGCTTCTGTCGTAACACAGCTATTCATAATGTGATAAAAAAATTTTAAAAAGCTATTAAACTATGCATCACAGTTCTACAAGTATTTGAAAGATTACAAATAAAATAATACCATGATGGAGCAGAAGAAAGTAACAACTTGTAAATTTTGTGACAATGTTTAAAATTTGCACAGGTTGCATTTTATTAAGACTTTTTCTGAAAGCGGAGGACTCTTCTTTTTAATATGTTTCTAATGTGGTTAATTGGCTGAAACTGCATGGATATGTTGCAGATGAGGGACTCCATGTTGTTTTGTCTTGGAATGTTTGGTTCAGTTAGATTTAATACCATAGCATCGGAAAACGCTTCTGTCGTAACACTGCTATTCATAATGTGATAGCAAAAATCTTAAAAAAGCTACTGAACTCTAGAGGTGAGTGTATAAGTATTTTAAACGATTACAAATAAAATAATTCTATGATGGTTTAGAAGAAAGTAATAACTTGTAAATTTTGTGACATTGTTTAAAATTTGCACTAGTTGCACAGTGATGATTTTCAATACAGTTAAATCATAACAGGAAACAGATAATAATTTAAATGCTGCAGTGTAAATTGAACTCTAGGTGTATGTATAGTAGTATATGGAGAATACAAATAATATATTTTAATGTCAAGCTGATGCAAAAAATTTGAAATTGTTAAAGCATAATTTGTGCAGTGATTACTGTAGAATATATTAACAAGTGCAGATCTTAACAAAATAGTAAGAACTTATTTCTGTAAAGTACTATATCAAGCTTTAGATGTTAGCATAGAAGTATGTTGCTAAAAACAAGTAAAATAATTCTATGATTATGCAAAAGAAATAAAAACTTGTAATTGTTAAAGCATTTTAAAAAGCATGTGTCCAGTGTAGACATAAGGATATTTTAATAACAATGTCACTCTTAACAGATAATTTAAGGATTTAATTATTGTAAAGTTTATTGAATTGTAGAGGTGAATATATAGAAGTAGCTATATTTTAAATATAAGTAAATTAATCCATGATCAAGCATAGGAAATAAAAACTTGTAGTTGGTATAAAATTTGTACTAGTATTGCACAAGGATATCCTCAATGCAAAGCTTAACACAAAAGCGGAATTTATGTACCATTAGCAAAATACCCGACCTTACTCGGTTTGAATTTCCTAACTCTAGATTGAAGAGATGATCAAAATATATAATCTCTTATGTGGTTAATGGAATAAAAGTTTATTTTAACATCTTTCATCTTTTGGCAACTTTATAATTTCTATAACTTTACTCACAAATCCTACTATTCATTTATGCCTATCCATTCATGTAATACATTTCACATACATAGCAGCCTTGCTGTATGATAAAGCTACAAAGGACGAAAGGAGACACTAAGCTTTCTACTACAAACGACGATTTGAAGGAGATTTGGAATTCCCTTTCTTAAGTTCTTTTCATGTTCAACTCAATTAATAAAAATGACTACTTACGATGAGTGCTCTCGCACTCATAGTCAGCAAAACAATATTTTTTACTTGTGGCAATCTTGCATCCGGCATGTGACATTGTGGAATTTTGCAACCTTCGCCTGTCATTGTGAAAAATACTTTTTTAATGTTTGAAAAGTTCTAGTTTGGATTTTTTTTAACATTATTATTCTTTCAGTAACGGAATGATTACACTTAAAATTTGCTTCATTCCGTCTTTCCTGACACTTAAAGTCGAATACTTTGTGGTGGTGTTACATGTCATTAAAAAGAAATACAATCTATTAAAATAATGATACAGCTACACTCTACGTTTATGAGCGGCGGCAACGGCTTTGGCGATTTTTTTGGCGAACTTCTAGTAGCAAGTTACGGTTGATTAAATCAACCCTTCTAGCTTTAAGGTTATTGTGGTTTTCATAGCAACCTTGGCAAACTGTGACTTTCAATTTTCATTTTGAATATTCTGGAAAGTTCTTCCAAAATCTGTTGAAGTCGTTTGATTTCATTGGTTCATTTGAAATTTTTTCTTATTTTAAAATATCTTTTGATTGCATTGTTCTTTTAAGTTTTTTTTCTTTGATACCACTGGTTCATTTATTTGTATTTCTACAGTTGTGTAATTTTTATTATTTTTTTTCACATCAGAATTCTGTTATGTATTGTTTTTTTGCCATTTGTGAAATATCCTAGTTTAATCATTTTTTTCTCGGAACAGTTATGATGTATCTGGTTGTAATATTTCTTGCTTTTTTTTAAATCTTTTTCTTTTTCAACATGCCCACTGTATGTAGTGTAGTGGATGTTTCAGGGTTTTCTTACCCAACAAATGCAGTTTAGTTTTTCTGCTGGTTCACAATTGTGTTTTGAAATGTGTTTAAGCTTATCACTTTGTGTGAAAGTTTTTAAAAACTATACTTTTCAAAACATTCTCATATTTGTTTTCAAGCTTTTATTTTCCGTTGTAAAAAGAAAAATATTTTTGGAAAAAAAATATTTTTGAAAGAATTATTTCCTTGGCAACATTGGAAGTGCGCCAAAAAAATCGCCAAGGCCGTTGCCTCCGCTCATAAACGTAGACTGTATCAAACGTAGAAGCTGTATCAAAATATAAACATTTAAAACAGCATTTTAGCATGAAACTTATCTAAACATGAAACCAATGAAAACTTTAATATTACAATCACTAAACTAATACATGATGTACAAATAAAGCACATTGTAATCAGATATCTGGAATCAAATTCCCTCGATGCCTGTATAAACACACAAACACAAAATTGAACATAAAACATAACGATGAACAGACTTAAGCAACCAAGTTCAGTCACTAAATGAAGATAAGTACTCACAGTGTGCAAGGTTCATTAAATTATATTAAATCGCGTGGACGTGTATAGGGCACACACAAAAAAATACAGATAGACAGACAGACAGATACCAAACGAGTAAGGGGCGGATCTGGCATTAGAAGGATCCAAACGGATAGAAAACTTGAAATGGGTCGAAAATATTCAATGTACAATCAAACAATCCATTCTTATTTATATAAATAAAGGAATGTAGCCATTACATTTAGTTACAATGCTATTCCATTACATTTAGAAATTGCGTAAATTCAATTGCTTAGTTAGCTTTGATATTTGTTGCAAGTAATGTTTAAGTAATTCATCTGTATTTTGAAAGTTTATTCGTAAACAAACATTAAAATGTGACTACTTTCGAAATTAAGAACTTTTAATATCAATATTCTCTTTTAAAATAAAGAATAATACACCCATAATTTTAATACGAAAAAAAAAAATCTGTACCATCATTTTAATCAACATGCAAGGCAGTCTAAGAAATATTGGAATGCTATTCATAGTAATATATACTTGTATCCATTATAGTTTTACAACTAATAGATGAATTTTTCATCAAAATTTAGAGCAGAATATGTGTATTTCATAGTAATGGTACCGCACCTAAGAATAAGAATGATACCATCTTCTATGGTGTATGCAAAAAACACTTTTTATAGTATACAGCAGCTTATTCTGTCTGTGCGACTTATGCAATGTTCCATCTTATGTTCGGTTGACATTTTTATGTTTATAGTACTAAACATACATATTAATACAGTATTTATATTATATAAAGTCAAATTAAACCACTTTGATAAAAAATAAAAAAATACGAAATTAACATCCATTCACCAGAATAACAACTAAACCCCTTTACTTTCTATACTACTTATATACTATAATGTTCCATCCCATCTCTTATTGAATTTGTTCGTTATTTTATTCTAAATATTAATTGTTCATTGTTCTATATATTATTCTAAGTATTAATTGTTCATTGTTCTATATATTATTCTAAATATTAATCGTTCATTGTTCTATATATTATTCTAAACATTAATTGTTCATTGTTCTATATATTATTCTAAATATTAATTGTTCATTATTCTAGATATTATTCTAAACATTAATTGTTCATTGTTCTATACAATATTATAATTATTTATTGTTCATTGTTCTAGATATTATTCTAAATATTAATTGTTCATTGTTCTATATATTATTCTAAATATTATCTGTTCATGGCTCTATATATTATTCTAAATATTAATTGTTCATGGTTCTATATATTATTCCAAATATTAATTGTTCATTGTTCGATATATTATTCTAAATATTAATTGTTCATTGTTCTATATATTACTCTAAATATTAAGTGTTCATTGATACATGTTATTCTAAATATTAAGTGTTCATTGATACATATTATTCTAAATATTAATTGTTAACTGTTCTATATATTATTCTAAATATTAATTGCTCATTGTTCTAAACATTCATATCAATTGTTCATTGTTCTACACATTTATATTAATTCCTAACACTTGAAAGAAATTTTGTATTTAAACAAGACAACAAACGAAATCAAACTCCTTAGATAATAACTTGCACAGATAGAAATTAACATCCATTCACTGTAATAACAACCAACCCTTTACTTCATCAACATTCCATTCAGTTCAAAGATGGAATTCAATTTCATTTGATGAGTTATGAAACGGCAGGAAGCCCAACATTTGGTACATCTGTAAAATGGTTAAAACAGGCGCCAGTGCATGTGAAATCGAAAACAAAGCTTATAGATCGGGGTCTTTGAAGGGCCGAAGCCTGGGGCGATTTCCCCTTCGATCAATAGCCGGTCAAAGATTTCAATGCAAATGCCCCGCCGGTCAACAAAAGAGGGGCTAAATAGTACGAATATTTGAATAACGGGCAGTAGGGTAAGCTGTTTGGGTGTTAGACGAGTGGAGGAGGGGTAGGTTTGAATGGATTTACCCTTCGAATTTGCACATCAGAGTTAAAGTTTTGTTTTGGTAGATAGTACAGGGATAGCTTTGTGTGGTTGCTGTTATGAGTGGTGTTGACTTGGAGGAATTGAAAACGTTGAGGGTTGTAAATGTTGGCTGAGAAACAATAAAAGTAGTGCTGCTTTAATGGTAGAGGAATCTTACTCTGCAGCTTTTGTTATATAAATTCAAAAAATCTCTGCAACTCAGAAGCAGTTTAACATTGTCAATGTCTGCTTACTGCGAATTTCTCAGTGGATTTGTTGTAGGTGGAACAGGTTCAATTGGGTGTACTTCTCATTTTTCATCAGTAAGACTTCCCTTGTTTGAGTATGTCCGTTTATTTGCCGTTGTTTGGAACAAATCCTTCAAAATATGACCGTTGCGCCATTGAAACCAAACAATACATCATTTACCGTGTGCCTAAAACGACAACTATCACGACAAAATTTACTTCTATATGTTGCCCTAGAAACAGAGCATATCCCATTTTCTATAGGGATGTTTGAATTTATGAGTTAATGACAGTCCCATTGTCACATTTGACGACAAATTAGAAACCTATTTTGATATGATTTGTATTTATTCCGGAGACGATCAAAAATAGGAATCTATCTCTTCCAGACTCCAGCATTTTTTCACACGCAAAATATAGTTGAGTTACCCACCACTGTAACTTCTACTCCAAATGGCGCTGGTAGTCCAAGTAAGGCCCATCCACCATTAAGCCCAAACCAACCAATCTGAGAGTTGCTGACGTCGCAGGAAATTTCTGAAACTTACCCTTATTGTAATTCTTTCTTCCGTGTCACTAAAACTTCAACTGTGTGCATGAACATGATTTGGCATTTCCTGTGTTGGGGTTGGCTCATCGAAATTATCCTTACATTTTAAACCATACCAATTTCAGTTTATGGTTCATTGGATCCTTCAAGCACTAATTGGCAAGAACTTAACAATCTCTGCTTTATCACGAGGCACCATGTCAGGTACAATTACATCGTTTCACTATGGCAGGAGCATGCATTCCTGGAAGACTTTGTAGAAGCTGGTCCTCATGTACACGTCTCCTTGAAGAAATCAGGTATCTTCACTTGGACAGTCTAGCTTTCGGCGTATACAACATTCGAACTAGAAAACATGTTTGATTCTGTCAGTAACTTAATAGTGACGACTTTACACTTGTGACGACGCCACACTCGTGAGTAACAAAGTGAATTTGTCAAGTGACACTCATGACAACACAGAAAAACATTTTTAAAAATACATTTGAAATTAATTAAACATTCTTCAGCAGCGTAAGATCAACCTTCTCAATCCAAGACATTCTAACAGTACCACAAGATGGTAAACAGGCTATTTAATTTTCAGAATAATAAAGGCAGAGTTTTAAATAAATATAGAGTTGTACATTTGTTTGTAGGAAATAGTTATGGGCTTCCCTTTACATAATTTAGTCATATTCTTATGTTGAGGCGTGTACTAAGTATGAAGAAAATATCCTCAACCATGTTTTGATAACACGGAACTGCAGCACATACATGAGTGCTTATTAACAGGTACGTACTATAAATCCATTGTTGTTAAGTATTTTTGTATAAATGCATTGTTGTCTCCCGTGGAACAACCACAAAGTTATCTAGATTCAATACAATTTACAAATTTGTAAATATTATTGACTATAAGAATATTATACCCTGTAGATAGATTATTGGAATTTTATGACTGAACACGTTGTAACACATGCAGTTTTTTTAATAATATCTTTTAAATACCCCAATATACGAATTGAAATTGCGTAATTCTTATTTCCCTCTGAAGCAGAAACTGCTGTCACTTTCGAAATCTTAGCAGCAAAAACTTCAGTCACAGTCACGGAAATCAATACCAAGTTTCGTGTCATCCAGAAAATTGGCTGACAGATTTATAAGGATATTGATTATGAATAACTTCTGAATGTCGATAAGGGGATCTTAATGCATACAAAAAACCTTAATGGTATATTTATTATTCATCTCAGCAAACAATTAGATGGAATACTAAATAGTAATGACCTCTTCGAGCTGGGTAGAATGAACTCTTGTTACACTCTCATCCTGCTTCATACGTCACAAATCTGTTAGATTTCAAATTTTCCACCATTTCTCTTATTTTTATTTCTCGAATCAGATTGGCGTGATATGAAAGTGTGAAGAGGGTAGGTTTCGATCAAGCACAGGTGTTAACTTCGTCATCTGACGATGGTTCAAAATTACGAGGTGTCCTCGTGTATGTCCGGGATCAATCCCGAAGGAATGATCCAGGACCGTCCATACTCTATTGTTCAAGTAATTCAACTACCTTTCAACAGCTTGTTTCTCACGATTCAACTACACTAAATTTTAATTAAATAATTGTAATTAGGTATAAAACTGAAATATAGATGTAATGTCATGAATAATATATGTATTATCATAATGTAATATCAGGTAGATTAGTATCATCAATAAAATATGTCCATAACGTAAAATCAGGTAGATTAGTATCTTGAATAATTTATATTCAGAAACAGTACGGAATTTATCTGATATATAGTGCATATAAAAATTTGCAATAAATCTCATACATGTAATATTTTCTGATGAAATGAAGTTGCATTACCTTACCATCTGTCAAATTACAGGTGTTACACACTCTTACATTTTTATACTCTTGGATGGACCACGATAAACAGTTGAATTGCTATTATGAAGCAAATCAATTCTGTTTGCTTTTATATGTTCCAGTATTTTACCCATTACATATATATTATTTGGGAGTTAGATTTTAATGATTTGATAATTTCCTGCAATATATGAGACACGGTAGTTTCTTGGTGGTATATGTGTATTTCGATCAACTTTCCTTAAATATTTGGTTAACTGCTTAAAGGTTTATAGAATCCTGTTTCATAAAAACAAAAGAAATATTCAAATAAAACATTTTAAGGTGAAAACTTCTTATGATCGCATTTTTATTTCTGTTTGTTTTGATGTCTTCCGGTAATTTTCTAATGCAGATATAATACTTCGGAGCTAAATTTTAATTAGTTATAAATTTTCAACAAAAAATCACTAGACATGGGCAATTTATGAGTGCGTATGCATCTTTCCACCAACTTTCGAAGTGTTTGGTTGAATGTGTAATATTTTGTAGAATGTTGTTTTATAAAAATTTATAAAATATACAAAACAAAGAATTTTTTAAGTAAGGCGTGTAATTTTTTATTTTAAAATGACCGGTGAGGTTACGAAAATCACTTTAAAATACGCTTGGTTACGTTAAATTTAACCAGGTATGCACACGTTGTACTTAAATGTATTTCAAAATTTTGCTATAGATTTTCATAACTAGACGAATAAAAAATCAATTATATTTACAATTACTTCGAGGCTGCTATTACAATTTGTACTCCATGGTCTACTTCATCTATCATTCTAAATGAGCACATGGGTTTTATTTAAAAATCAAATATCTGAATTTTAAAACGTATCATGCTGATTCGATTCAAGACTGTATGTCTGTTGGAATAAAGGCCATTTATATAATACTTTGTTGACATTGGAATAATATCACTATTAGTGAATTGGAAAATTTGAATTGCTTTTCCTTAAGTGACTCGTAAGTGAAAGTCAACGTTACTTACTCTTAAAATTGAATCTCCTTTTACTCAACTTAAATATATATTAAACATTCGTTGTAAGCAGTGTTTTCCTTTTACAAAAGCACTGTAACTAAAACATATTTTTTTTTCAAAATTTGAATCAATTGAGTTTGATTTGTCAACATTGATGATATTTATAACTAACACAAGAAGTTCTGTTATTCGACATGCCGATGAATGGAATTTTCAAGAACGATATGTGTTTGCTTCAAATAAATTATCACGAATTCCTTAACAATTTAATTTACCATCCTGTCATATTGATGATGAAATTCGAAAACATTGCATACCACGTACACGAAGGCCACAGGTAACACTTTCATAGGAAAACTAAGAACAAGACTATAAGCGGAAAATTCGCCATTTTTGATGAAAATGAAACTACTGAGAGATTCGTAATCATTCGAAAACTGAAAATAGACTTCTTTAGTTGTCACCTTAGAATCAACTTGTGCTGTTTGTCTTACTGAAGAGGTGCGATCATTATGAAAGTAATTATACGAATGGATAAATCATGTGCGTCCAAAGTAAATTGTAAAAGCTATGGTAATGTTAAAAATTGTTTTCCGTACACTGAAACGTTGATTGCATTCTTTTATGAAATAGAAGTGATTATTTTGATCACTTTTCAATCAAAATTTATTTAATTAAACTTAATCGACGACGAGTAAATCTCCTATTAGCATATAAAGCAGTGCAACCGTTGAGTACTTTTTGGTAAACTGAATTTGCTTCCTTTTATAATAGCTGATGCATATTTATATTTTAAACATTCCATAAGTTTATATCAGGATATTTAATTTTGAGCTTATAAAAATGAAATTTTCCCAAGAATATTTTCTTGTAAAAGTGACATTAAAAATTTACTATTAATGCATCGTTCATATCGTGTTACAGTATTTGCATGGCGTTACCTCAAATACACTAATAATGGTTATGTTAGACAGTTTGCTTTTGTAAAACTAAGCTGCGTAGGTTTTTACCAAAATGCACGATGATTGAAATTTTTATTCAGTTTGAAGTTAAAACTTCTTACCACATCAATCTTTATCACAATAATTTGCGCCATCAAAAAGAAAAGGCAGTTGTTATTAACCAAGATAGCTTGTTATGCTGGATTCGATAAGAATACCCAGTTGCTTCCCTCCTTCCTACAATTAGTGCAACGAGGGCGGGATTAAGTCTCACGGGATCAAAGGATCCTCCACGAACTAGGGTGAAGAGGATCAAGAATTCTTCATCAGTCACCCGCTGATTGGCTTGTTATTGAATAATAAATTAACGACAAATTGAAAGTTATGTTTAACCTTTAACCGAGTGAACCTCAAAATGGGCAGGAAAGATTTATCTGTAGAAAAATTTTACATAATCTGTAATAAAAATGCGTTTGATCTTAATGTGGTTATATTCATAATTCGATCATATTAAGTATCTGAACATCACAGATTGGCAAACTTTAGTGGATACTTTTACAATTTAACAGAAATTTATCCGAGCACATTCCATTCTTAATTTCTATGTCATTTATGTTCAACTTATTTTAGTGTCCGTCACATATTTTAATCGACTGTCCTACTGTTAACCATCATTTATTGAGATTGTTTTAAATTATAAATTTAAACTTCCAGCAATTCCTTTGAGAAAATTAACAGTGAGACCTTTTTTTCAATTTTACGTGCCATTGGGTTTTTTAATCTTTTTAAGTATTTTCATGGTGCTTTCAAGTCAAAATTTTATAAATCATTCTTTCCAGGCATTAATTTTAAATACAACTTTTCCAACATGTTTTAACCAAATTTTATTTGAATACAAATTTTTGCACTTGATTTTTCCTATCTCCTCTTTAAATCTTCTATAATTACATAATTTATAGTGATTTATCTTTCGATTTTGCGCACCTTGTCCATATTTAGATCATGTGTTATAATACCTAAACATACATGCTCCTTTTTAATTTTATGAAGGATTTCAATTAAGTCTCATCGAGTTATTCATCAAAATATCTACTGTAATATATCAGGTAACCAAAAGCGTTCAAACGTTTTTCAGTAGAAGTCACTGCAGTAGCTGATTTTGTATCACAGTCAATTTGTATTGCTCATGTTTTAAAGTGTGTCGTAGAGTCCGAACACTAATTTTTCATTCATGAAAGTTTCACTACCTTTCATTTGGTTTTCGGTGAATTACAACGTGAATGTATTACCATAGACGTGGAATATAATTGTCCTGAGCATTTCTATTGAAAGGAACTATAAAAAGTGTGATCAGCATGTTGGCCCCCTATTGACTGCTCTGTGAATAATTAACGTAGTTGGCAGACTTGGCATGTTATCACCTCGTTTGGTAATATAACATTTTACGATTGGATAGATGGGTACATGAGTATTTCTCTAGAGTGGCGACAAAAATGGCAAAATCGACACTCTAGTATTGTTCCCACGGACAAATCAGATGATGAAACAATAGAAGGGCGTCCTTTTCCATCCTTTGTACCAATCAGATGATGAATGTTATTTTCCAAGCTGCAGAACAAAGTAGAGTAAGGGTGACATTGTTTTGTGTTTTGGTCACATGATTCTGGATCCCTCTACGTCTCATTCTCCACAAACCAACGTAAGGACATTATAGGTCTCGACAGATTTAACGTACATCAGCCCGTCATTTCATGACCGTATATTGTTAGATCGAGTTTCGAATTAACGTCCCTCCGAGTCAATCAACCGGTATGGTAATTAAAGTGTTGGCCTATAGATAGGAAGGTTCCTGGTTCGAATCTCAGTCAGTGCATGGATGTTTGTAAGCGTATGGTGTAGAGTCGGCTGGTGCACCTCAAATCTGTTGTGGCCAAAAGTCCTCACGTTGGGTTGGTGTGGAAGTTCGAAGAGTGGGGTGCCAGCTCAGGTGTTGCCTCGTCATCTGACTGTGGTTCAAAGTTACGCGGTGTTGTCTTCGGATCTTTCTCTTGGGGGATTGATCCCGGACCGTCGCCAGTAGCTCGTTGTGTTGCTGTACTGCGACGTTAATTAAAAATTACCAATACCTTTTCACGACCCTAAATTATCGAATCAATGAAAAACTGGGTAACTATAGCCCTGTAAATTTTATTAGAAAGTGCAACAAAGGAAAATGAAAGAGAGTATACAAGTAAACTGAAGTTTGATTTGATAACAAAATAACTATTGGTCTTCCAAGACCATAACTCTTCGAATAACTATTTTTAACAGCTAAAAGTATCACAACTAATGAGTAGAAAGTAGGTCTCTGCATTCTTTTGTTTCCGGCTAAAAGATTTTCCGCCCACAATCTATTTATATAAAATTAGCTCCCAATAAAGCTTTCAAGGTTATGTAATATTTTTATATCAACCAAGATTTCTGTGTGGAACTAGATTGTTAACCATGGACCGTGTAAAAGAAATAAAACGAAATGGGTTTTCAGAATGATTTTCTTTGATTACAGTTAAAATCTGAACTATGGTTCCAAAACTATTCATCTTTACATGAAACTTTGAGGAAATTCTAACGTCAATTTATAAATACATTTATTCTGTTTCGTAAGGTAAAATAAAATAAAAAGTTATATTTTCTTGCCAGTGAGATTTTCAAAACAGCATAGCGAAAATATTTTCATCGATGGAATACATTTTATGAAACAAATTCATCCATGTGTATTTAAGAGTATTTTAGCAGCAGTCATGTATTTTGTGACTGGATAGGTTGGTACATATTTAAATTATCGTCGTACTGGAGCATTTCAATGGGATATTGACGACGAGCCGGGATCAATCCCAAAAAGGGAAATATCCGAGGAAAACACCACGTAATTTTGAACCACGGTGAAATGACGAGGCAACACATGAGCTGGCACGCCACTTTCTAAACTTCCACACCAGGCCATAACGGATCTAACGTGCACTAGCCCATCTTTGCACACGAGTCTTTGGCTGCATTCGAACTCCCCACCTTCTTATTTCCAATCCGATGTTCTTCCTACCAGCTCTTGAGATTAGATAGATGCAATAGAATGTAAGAAAGATTTTACTCTATAAAAATACCATTAAACTTTTGTGATTGTATAAGATAAATAATAGCTTATTTTTTAGACTTATTAATATCAGACATTCTGGTAGAATCAAATTAGAACGGATATTTCTACTGAGAGAGAGTGAATTAATTATCAATGGGGCAAATATCAATGGTAATGATATTTGTATTTCTGAATGCATAACGGTTGTTATAGTGTATATCTGATGATGACATTTCTATAAACTATTTTCCTTATTTATTTGCATCGAGATTATTCACGGATCTACGCAAATAAATAAATAACTCCATTTTGATGTATATTCAACTCCTATCAACCGACCTCCCTTGTTTATTCGTCTCATTCGGAAAAATTATTAATTACAACGCATTTCGCACAATTATTTTAAACAAATATATGTGACTTTTGAAGAGGAAAGTCAACTGTCATTTTCACGTTAGGTACTTCAATTTTACATTGCACTAGAACAACACAACGGGTTATTGTCTAAGGTTAACATAAAATGTTTGTACAGGTGAAGTTCACAGACAGCGTGTTTTGGACCGTGTTGTTTGTGCCGGGATATTTTTGTTCAGATTGTTTACCTTTATACGGAAAATCACCAACTTCTGAAATCACACTTGAGCAGAGCGACAAGGGTAGATAAAGAACTTTCAGATAGGTGGATCGAACGAAGTCCAACTGAATGGTCTTCGAGATCATTCTATAGCACTTCTTTTGGTGTAGATATTCTCTAGTACCAGGTCTACAAGAATCTACTGCCATTTTGCATATCAGTGCCATCACCAAGGTCTGAGATTGACTGCAAACCGGCACGAACACATCAGGATGTGGTTCGACCACAAATGTAGACGATTCAAGCATTAGAGTTTTATTTTCCCTGTATCTTTAATGCATAAACATTCTCCGGAATATTTACTCCTCCAATTTTTTTTTCATAAAATGTATGGCACTAGTAACCATATAATTGTTTCTTTTATTATTACGGACATACACTATCCTATAATAATGAACTGGACTCCAGCGGATTTTCATAAAATCCGACTACTTGTTTCGGGGTGTTTTTCGTGGTATGGCATGGGTCCTTTTCCTGCTAAATTGAATTTCGACGCCTACATGAACATTTTGGACAATCAAGTTCTTTCTACGCTCTGGCAATTTTATGGAGTGGACGAATGTTACTTCCAAGACGACAGCGCTGCATGTCATGTTGCAGCCTCTGTCAAGCAGTGGTATCATGATATGGACATAAAATGGCTTCCATGCCCTGCTCAGAGTCCCGACCTAAACCCCATACAACATTTGTGGGACGAGTCAGTACGACATCTACAGACCAGGGAACCATGTCCGAAATCTACAGCTGAGCTGGCGACATTCATGCAGAAGTAATGGACACAAATACCCATAGCTGTGTATCAAAACCTTGTTGAAAGAATGAGCTGAAGGGTTGCTAGTGTAATTACAGCACGCAGGGGACCATCCCCATATTAAAGCATGTGTTATTTCCCTTATACCATAAATAGGGCATTTTTTTGTTGCTGTAAAAATGGGAAAAGTTGCATTTATCATTCCCTAAAGTTGCATTTATGGAAATAAAGTTGCATTTATTTTTAATAAACTGAATTCTAAAATAAATTATTCGTAAAAAATTAAAACAATTCAAAATATATTGACAATTTTAGTCGTGTATAGCAGTATTATAATACATTCTTAAATACAGAAGAATGTTGAATGGCCGATCCTTGGCTAGTAATTTCTTTAACATTGAACAACTGCGCCATCCGCATTCATATAATGCGCTATATTCTGTAACAGAAGCGCCAAATCCTCTCGCTCAACATTCAGAGATTTTAAAACGTCATATGTACGAGGCGAACAACATATTGATGATCTACACTCCCCTCGCAAACTCTGCAGTCGATTACGCAAGTTTCCTCTGCATTTTCAAGAGTGCCAACCAATGTGTTCAAAGTACTTCTTGCCATTTCACTTTTGTCTGTTAGGACGAACAGCTTCTGTCCATTAACTTCTTGTTTGATCCGAAATACTTCGGCGTTCGCAAGAGCAGACACACGGGATCGAAGAGTTGGTTCAGAGGGGAAAAAATAAAATAGTAATTTCATATTCATTCATTTTACGCTTAGATTTTTTTTCAATCGTCTCCAGGAACGGCTCTTTTGCCTGCATGTCCAACCCCCCTTACCCAACTTGAGCGATAGAGCCTTGAGTGGCATTTGCGACTGTCGTTTTCCTTTCAGAGTATTGTGTGGCGTATATCACCAGAGCGACCTTCTGCCTTTCCCCCAAAGAGTTCACACGTCACTGTCGACAGGGCAGGGTACCGACCCAAAGGAGGGATCCTCTAGATCTCTCTTTCTCCCTCCTGTCCTGACCCGTAAATGGTGATAGATGCCGGCGGTCACTTAAAAGAGGATAACATTCACCGTACACAGATCTATATCATGAAGCTGATGTAAACGAAATTGTAGTGGTAACAATTATCTACCTGCCTCAGGGTAAACACATAATCTTGAATTCTAGGGAACAGCTAAGTGTAGGGAATAGCTAGTGCCTCAAGCTAAATCGTGAAGAAGCTGCTTGTTCTACTTCGAAGCAATCCTTCTAATAAGTCTTAGGGGGGAAATTTGTAAGGTTTAAAGTAAATTATTTTAATAGATTTTCATACTGTTTTGATCAGTCAGTAGTCAATACAACTTTATTTCGTCTAGTACAACAATTTTCACAAAGTGCCTTAAATTCAGCGAAAAGAGCTTTTTCTTGGTCAACATTCCCTGTCTTGTATTCATATGGGTACAGAAGAGATTCTTGCAGATTTGTCATGGCTAAAGGTTAAATTATAGACACACACACTATGCAATTTTTACTGACACATAATAGAGAAATACGTACATCCAGTAAGGAATCAATCTTGACTGGAATTGAACCTGCACCACCTACAACTCACCGATTGCTAAACTGGATATACCCATTGAGCCACACTCCCCACCCCCGACACAATGAAATTTTTACTAACACAATCCAGTACGACGCAAATTCATCTACCTATCTTTACTTGCACAGAAAAAAGGAATACGCCCAAGGAGGAATTGAATCTGCGCCCCCCTATTACTCACAGGTTGCTAGAGCAGGGAAGCCACATAGTTGGGGGGTAACTATTGTTGGTTTCGGAATATGCGTTTTATCGTAATAAAGTAACACCCTTTTCCCATTTTCAACCATGTTGCTACCGAGTATAAAACAGACAAGTTCCACGGGGAGTTTAAGAGATTTTTCATTCAATAATGATGGCAAATACGTGAGTCAAATTTAAGGCATACCCTAAGGAATGTGTACTGTTTCTCTCCGAACCATCCTATATTCAGAAATATATCTGATAGGTCTTTTCCCCGAGGTAAAGATTGATTCATTGGGTTTAGAAACGCTTATTTATATTTTGGTGAGAATAAAATGTATCAAAAACGATCATTTATCCAGAAAGCTATTCTTCTGTAAAATACAATATTTTTATTGATATCGAAGCATTCTTACACGTTAGTATTTATTCGTGAAAGAAATGTGTTCGAACCTCTAAATTTTTTTACTTCCAAATTATTTTAAAATTCAGTTTTGTTTTTTAATGATGTTTTAATTTCTTCTTACAAATTAATTTAAGTGCATTAGTAGTTACTACTATAATTAATTAGATTTTGGCATTTAAAATAAAGACCACATCTTGATGGACAAGATATCTTGTTATTCGGAAAACAAATACCTGATCTAGATGGACGAGATATCGTGTCATTCTAGAAAAAGACCAGATCTTGATGGACGATACATCTTGTTATTCGAAAAAAATAAGACCAGATCTTGATGGACGAGATATCTTTCTATTTGAAAAAAAGATCATATATTGATGGACGAGACATCTTGCCATTCAAAAAAACTGACCAGATCTTGATGGATGAGATATATTGTCTTTCGGAAAACAAATACCTGATCTAGATGGACGAGATATCGTGTCCAGATCTTGATGGACGATACATCTTGTTATTCGAAAAAAATAAGACCAGATCTTGATGGACGAGATATCTTTCTATTTGAAAAAAAAGATCATATATTGATGGACGAGACATCTTGCCATTCAAAAATGTGAATACGGTTTTGTCGATTATCCGGGGATTATCGTTGATCCGTGGTTGAACTCGGGCTTTAGAATAGAGCCGTAAGTGTTGAAAGTGTACTCGAAAAAAAAAAGCCATGTGACGTCACGTTCATACTATCGTAATATGTACAGGAAAAACCGCAGAAACACTACCATCGCCTACATTTAGCATGACGTACATTGTCTCTCATAGCAATAATGACCACTTCAAACGTTATCATCCGAATGACTGCTGAGTAGTATGTTTGACTAACTGCAGTTTCAGCATTTACCTACAAACCTGTTCGACTACATTATTCGATCTTTTAACTGAATTGATTTTTTTAAATGTTTGAAATTTTTTTATTATTTATACCCTAGTCCATTTTCACCGCAGTCACTATTTATTACATTAAGGTTGCTAATTCGTGACTATTAACTGGGCTACCCTGGCTATGTGAAATAAAATAAAAATTTAAGTACAGTTAAAATTTCAAAATATATTTTTAGAAACAGAAGATGTTTTTAGTATTGGAAAAGGAGAGAAAAATAATTATTGAAAAACTTTCCGATGCCGAATTTTCCAATCATCCCAATTCTACTGTAAAGCTTTTTTTAGGAAGAACTCAAATCACAAAATCCAAGTAACAAACATAAAGATAAAACAGGATTATTTTAAGTTCCCATAATCCTTATGTTTACAGATCTGTTTCTTAGCGCTCGGGACCAGCTGGTTTTTTTTTAAATCTTTCCTCATTAACTTTTTACTGGAAGAAACCGTCTTACAATAAAAATCAATTTAATACCACCCTTCAAAAATGTTTATTAAAAAAAATATTGCTAATAAACAGAATTAATTTTAATTCCATTCATAACTTCGTTTTCATTTCATTTTGTTTTTAATCCCTCTATCCTAATATTTATTAGCTTTTTTTACAGTGTCGAAACTCAAAATATTTTTTTAATATTGTAAAAGGTGAGTTAAGGGGGACATTAGGAAAATATCCTGTTTGGCGAAGCTTCGAAAAATATGACCCGGTTATCATGAAACCCTAACCATAACCCGCGTTTCAACCCTCTCAGTGTTTCGCCGAGATATATCGTCCAAGATCTGGTCATTTTTGTAATTACGTGGCACCTCGTCGAGACAAAATTGTTCTATTTCTCCAAGAGAACGGAGATATAATTGGAAAAAATAATTCCCTTTTTGGAACTGGAAACAGTTCTAGATCAGACTGGTACAAACCTTTCTACAACCTTTGCATTTAAATGAGTACATGATAATAACATACTATTTGGCCATGTTTGCATGATAACTTTTGAATTTATATTACCAGGAGGTTTAACTTCAAAAGTTATAATATGAACATGTTAAATAGTATGTCATTATCATGTACTGTTTAAAATGTTTATATTTCAATGTTAAATTCATGGTAACTTCCAAATTTGAAGCTCACCAATCATGCTATGGAGATTAATTTCACAAATGTCAGGCATTGACCATCAGGTCATGAGTCAACTAGCTCTCCAGTATTTTTCAACAATACAATCCAAAAATCAATATGTGCAGAGCACTCGTCCAAATGATCAGCAGCTATGACTTATCCGGAGTCACTCGAAACACAGTCAAGTGATTTAGTCAAACTAAATGAAACAAAAGGGTACCAAGACTATCGTGTCCGGTCAAAAGTCTAAACTCGGATTAGATCTGGTTACTTTAGGTAATCGTTTGATTAGATCTGGTTACATTAGATAATCACTAGATTAGATCTGGTTAGATCAGTTACATTAGATAATCACTAGATTCGACCTGGTTAGATCAGTTACATTCGACCTGGTTAGATCAGTTACATTCGACCTGGTTAGATCAATATATTGAATCTAGTTTGATCAATTACAATTGAATTAGACCTGGTTAGATCAGTATATTGAATCCAGTTCGATCAATAACAGTTGCATTAGATCTTGACTGATCCATTACAGTTGCATTAGATCTGGTTCGATCCATTAAATTTTCATTAGATCTGGTCTGATCAGTTACATTTGCATTAGATCTGGTTCGATCCATTACAGTTGCATTAGATCTGGTTTGTTCAATTACATTAGATCTGGTTAGATTAGAAAATGGTTAGATTGTGTATAATTCTATAAGAATAGAAACTATCTCTGGTTATGCATTCATTGTCCCAGATCCAACCTTCACTTGGATCATGATATGAATCAAGATCTTAATAACTTTGTAAAAATATTTAGCATAATCGTACTGTTAGTTTCTTGAATAAAGTGGTTTTAAGAACAATTCTACTATGAATATTTTCCTTCGTTTGAAGAGGTGTGTGATGAGTTTTGAAATTCAACCATTTTTTTAATAATTGATAGCAATCATAGAACCGTGGATTTAATAACCAATACATACAAAGTCATTGGTTCTAGATCCGGTAATTAAAGGATGAATAACATTTTCAACAACCGAATGGAGAATAACGTTTTCCTAACGTATTCCCAATAGTCTGCCTTCAGCCATTATAAACCATTTACCATTCACATAACTTGCCGTTTTAAATTTGAAATGAATCCACATTGGTAATTATTATCAGGTAATTTAGGTCATATCTTTCGAGTTTCAGAACTCTCAATTCAAATTGTCGACCAGCAGCATCATTTAAAATCAGCAAAGCTTGCATTGAAGTATAGCGTTCAGAACTGAATAGGATGGTTTGCTTATGAATGATAGTTAAATGTTTGAATAGGATTCTCTGTAATATGGAGAGAAATTATTGAACTCATTGAGGAGATGGAATATATAACATGGCTTTAAAGTACGTATTTGCTCAATTGGATTTGTCTTCAAAGATTTTATTGTGTATAGTAAAATAAGATAACGTATTAGACTACGTCACGTAAAACTGGATGATAATAAAAACTGGATGATAAAACTGGATGATAAATTCTGATAACTTAACTAAACATAAATCGATTTTGTTCAGTTAAATTAGTCGAAATGCATATTTTTGATTTGATTTCAGATTTGTTTCAATGAATGATGTTTTAAATATAAAGGAAATACATCTATATGGTTGTATGGTTGGGTTTTATAACACAAGGACCCTATTTGGCCATGTTATGCCAGAAACAAGACAACGTCTAGTAAACATTTATATGGATGTAATTTGAAGTGTTTACTATCTTTGGCTTCACCAGGGAGTTTTTGTTTAGTCAGACAAACCAAGTTGCGCTTCTTTCACTAGCAGTTTCGTTGCGTCGTCGACAGCTTTTTCAGCTTTGCATCAAGTGCTTTTTTTTACTCTTCCAATATCTCTACTCGCGACATAGATTGGTGTTTAGTGATAATTGGTCTCCTCTTTTTGCTTAATGTTCTACATCAAATTTTATTTCTATGGTTCTAATAAAACCAAGTAGCAAACTGAAAAAAGTCATATTGACCATGAAACAGATGTCTTTATTGACAGATTACATAACCACTATACGATTTTCATTTGCTCTAATGTTATAACTTATAGATTATTCAGCTAAATGTAACTTGCTGTGTATCACTGTGTTTCATCACAAAAGAAACCAATCCATGGTCAGTGTCCTATTCGTGAAGACACTAGGTGTTATTACCAGCAAACGTAAGCAAAGGAAAGTAACCGAGAAACTGAAGCATTCATATTTACACTATAGTTTTTTTAAATATAGTCCTAATACATGGACATGCATTTAGAATTTGCACAATTAATTATACACATGCATTTAGAATTATGCACAAGTAAACTTTTATAAAATTGTCTTCATGGCAAAATACAAAATGATGATGAAACGAAGTCAGAGACTAGGAACCCTAAAGTTTTTTAAACATAGTCCTAATAAATGGACATGCATTTAGAATTATGCACAAGTAAACTTTTATAAAATTGTCTTCATGGCGAAACACAAAATGATGATGAAACGAAGTCAGAGACTAGGAACCCTATAGTTTTTTAAATATAGTCATAATAAACGGACATGCATTTAAAATTATGCACAAGTAAACTTTTATAAAATTGTCTTCATGGCAAAACACAAAATGATGATGAAACGAAGTCAGAGACTAGGAAGTATTCAACAAAAATATAGCATTTCATAGTAAAATGTAATCCAGTGTTATCGAATTCCGAGAAATAAGAATTCATCACTTTTATAAGAATTCATCAAGGTTATTAGAATTAATAATTATCATAATTCCCTAAGGTTATGATAATTCAAAGTTATTAGTATTATTCAAGACGTTATCCGAATTAATAATCATAAAGATTATTCGAATTCAAAGTTATGAGTATTCATCAAAGTTACCAGACATAATTAAAAGTTATTACCATTGATCAAAGTTATTCGAATTCATATACACCTGACATCACAGGAAATATTATAGAAGTCCTTTGGGCTCCAATGCCTTCATTGATACAACCGATGTTATAAAAGTATCGGAAATTCAGAATTATCCCGCGTGAACATGATAATCCTTATCTAACCACTACAAGCGGTCTTCCCACTAAAAATTGCAAATCTCTCAAGCATGAAAGTTGTCTTACGTTCCTAGTTAAAACTGATATCGGCTTTGTGAAACTATCAACAAATATCTTCCTTTACGTAGTGTTTATTTATCAAAACTGGCCACAAATTTCTAAAATCTTTCTCCAAACGGTAACTTACTGCACCATAAAATCCAACGACGCTTACACATCATGTCAAAATTTCACTTCAGACTTGAATATCGTGATAGCGTAGCTCTCATGCCTATGCGGGGGTAAAAATATGTCCTGGTAGTAAAAAATTACTAACAAAATGAAATAAGACTATCACGCACTCGGGAAAAAATAACATGGCTATAAAAACGCATATACAACCGAGTAATTGATAGCTTTAAAGCTCTTCTGGTAGATAAATTTTGGAAGTGAGGCATTAAAATGTTTCGATACCATTCTTTTGCTACTACGTGTATGAGAGAAGCTGATAATATATTTATATTAAGATAAAAAAAAGTATTTAGATTTCCTTTGCTTTTCTGGGCTGTCCGTGATACAAAATAACTTAATTTCGTAACATAAGAAGTTATGTAGCTGTTACTGAACAAGATTTTGATACATAAAGATATTTTCCTATTCAATACAATTAATTTGCACTCAAATTTGCTTTACCTCGACGTTCACTGCGTATTTTAAGACAACATTAAAGCAATGCACGTGAAATATTCTATTTGTTTATAATTACTGCTGCGCTGAATTAAATTCGCTATAATTTAGTCAGCGGAATTTGAATCAAAATAACTATGCTTAATTAAATATTCTAATAGAGAAATGAAAACACTGAATTTGTGTTATTTAAATAATCGGTAAGTATATTAATTTATTCCCTCCCGATTCCGGTCGAACTATATTATTCATCTAACATGATATAAATTACAAGGCTTTAGAATTCATTAGAATATCAATAAAAGCATGATATTTAAAATGTGTTCCTTAATGTTAGAAATTATTTGCTTTAAATTCAATTCACCGTAATAAGCAAGATATAGTTGTAAGACCAAAAATATACTTTTTAAAGTGTAATCTAAGTAACTATACAGTAAATTATCCAGGAAGACGCAAAAAATTTAATTTCTTATTCGAGAATTATGTTCTAAACATATTTTAGAGAAAATCCTAACTATGGGTGATAAACATTAAATTTTATCTTACTCTAAGTGAATCATAGGATAGTCGATGTTTATCTTGAAATTGTAAATTCTTAGAACTGTAAAACCACTTTAAGTGGTAAAAAGGTATCTCAGAAAATAGCCCAACATATTTTTGATATTTTATATTTTATCATAGTCGACATAAATTAAAGGGAATACACTTTCCTAGTACTAGAAACACGAATATTTAATTGCTTTTCTTCTATAATAAAATTTATTAAATAAGATTATATTACAAACATATTTTATGTCAGTTATATATGTAATGCTTCTCAGATTCTTAGAAATTCTGGATGGAACGATAATCTAATTTGTTTTTTATAGTGTACAGATTTTACGGAGATAATATTTATAATCTAATTTTTATCTAAAACATTTATAGGATTACTTTCATAAGCAGCTGGGAGATTAAAAGTTAGTTTTGTTTTTTATTTAAATATCTTTATGGTATTTTATTTAATTATATACCGAATCAGGGCAAATTCATTTTAAGTTCAAGAGGTTTTCATTGTATTTTTTATTGAACTATTCTTTAAAACAATATTTATCATATACGTATCTTCCCGAGCATGTAGTTTTCCGATTTTTGCAAGGCTGCCATCTAAATCGTGTCCCTTCTTATTCCTCATGGTATAGTGTTAGTTAGATAATTCCATGCGTCCATACATACAAACTATCATAACCATCACAAAACTTCAAGAATCTCCTTTGTACCCATATGAATACAAGACAGAGAATGTTGACCACGAAAAAACTATTTTCGTTGAATTTAAGGCACTTTGAAAGTTGTTGTACTTGACGAAATAAAGTTATATTGACCATTGACTGATCACAACAGTCTGAAAATCTATTAAATAAATTTACTTTAAGCCTTACCAACAAATTTCCCCCTAAGACTTATTGGAAGGATTGCTTAGAAGTAGAAAAGCAGCTTCTTCACTTTTTAGCTTGATGCACTAGCTATTCTCTAGACTTAGCAGTTCCTTAGAATTCAAGGTTATGTGTTTACGCTGCATCAGGGAGACAATTGTTACCACTACAATTTCGTTTACACCAGCGGTATGGTATATATCTGTATACGGTGAATGTTATCCTCTTTTAAGTGACCGCCGACATTTATCACCATTTACGAGCTGTCAGTGACTGACCTTCTTGAGGATCCCTCCTTTTGTTTGGTACCCTACCCTGTCGATCGGGAGGTGTGAACGCTTTGGGGGGAAAGGCAGAAGGTCGCTCTGGTGATATACGCCACGCCATGAAAGGAAAGCGTCAGTCGTTAATGCCATTAAACGCTATATTGCTTAAGTTAGGTAATTAGGTAAGGGGGTTGGACATGCAGGCGAAATAGGTGTTCCTGGAGATTATTGAATAAATCTAAGCGCCGCAGCTTGAAGGTTAAGGTCCTGTCCAGGTCACCACTCATGGCAATAGCTACTGTCTTTGAAGGACTTATCTACCCATTCCGATAGCTCTTCCTACAAAATATATACGTTTCCATAGAAATTCTCACTAGAACTGTACGTCTAAATAGTATACTTATAAGGAGGACACACACTTCGAAGAAAGGAAAGTTATCTACAGTTTAATGAATTTAGTAAAACAAAAACAAAACAGGATGGACAGTTATAATTATAAAATAACAGCAAAAAAACAAACCTGGTTGAAATAGCTCAATATCAACGGCATAATATAGATTGAGATCATCGAATTATCGAAATGTCATCTGTCATGCGTAACGTAACGTAGGCCATCTAATCGTCCTACTGCGCACTCTCCACTTATTCAGATACAATTCCATTGAATATCTTCACACATGCTTATACAATGGATCTGAAATGAAGTAGCCATACATTAAAATGGAGGAATGATTTTTTAGAAAGTACGAATAATTGGAAGTGGGATTTACAAAAGATCAGACGACATTATTATTGACGGATAAAATTCCTCACTCTGCTGCCAGATTATGAAAGAAGTAATAAATAAAATTGTCACACAGTTTATTTTAACCAGACAGTGATTTCATTCGGCTTCAGAGATAATGCGTAACTTTTTTTCTCTATAATGTGTGACACAACTCAATAATTTGGTACCTTCCCATTACCAAATTGCCGACTAAAATTTCCATCCTTAAACGGCTATTTGGATAGGCCCACGATTGGTTACCGTATTCCAAAATTATCGCCTATTTGCAATGAAAAGGCATCGCCAATTGGCGTAAATACCGTGCTCTTGAGTCGGAATAATTTCTTAAAAAAGAAGTTTCCACAATAATCGTTTTAACGGTTTAGGCCGGTTTATCAACGTGCGACGCCGCTGCGGCACCAAAACCCAACTATGCACAAATAACCGTGAAATGACGCACGAACTCATTTCGCGCCATTTGCGATAAATATTCTATGGAAGAAAACGAGTTTATTTCACTTACGTGGTGAAAAAGAAGTATATTTTGAAACAAAATAGACGTTACTGAAACCAACCATTAATTAAGTATTATTTATATTCTATTTGTTTCTGAAAACAAGGAAATTCAGAACGGTGACTCATGTGCGGCGAACGTGCGGGCGGTGGGGAACTGGGGTACAAATTGCACGCAAGTTGGACGTGCGTCACCCCAGCGGCGCCGGAGGCATGTGTGCACTACGACATTGGATCTAATGTATCTCTGACCGCACTTGCTTTGCCGCATCGGAGCCGTACGTTGAAAAACCGAATGTGTGCACCGGGCCTAAATATCAGATATCCCTTCAAAGCATAAAAATATTCCAACCAGTCCCATTCTCAATCCAAGATTAAAAATTGGATGATAAATACTGAAACACATTTTTCCAGAGACTATAGCTCTCTTCTTCATCGAGATTTTCAGACAGCAAGCTGAGATACGAATGAAATAAAAAGACTAAGGAATCCTTTTTAAGACGAAAAGCAATGACCAAATTTGGAATTGCTTTGCAGCGTCCGATCCGATTACTGTCATATTTATCCTCACCGAATGAGAAACAAGTTCGAATGTATGATAGGAAGCATATGTGACAGTTATAAGGCAGAATAACATATAGGGTACATACAGGTATTAATAAAGATAGTAATTGAATTGGGGCATTTAATGCAATTTCATAGTAGTATCAAATATAGTTTACAGAAAAAGTAGGAAATGTTTTAAATGGGAACATGATTTTATTTGAATTAAAGATTTTAAAGTTTTCAATTACTCCTCTTACATACATTTCATATATATTTCACAATATCAATTTTTTTATCAATATTATTTAAAAGAATTTTCTTTAATGTATATTTTACAATCGTAAGTGACTCAGTAAGTCGATTAGAAGTCGTTATTCGTTTATTCTTGAATGGCAACAACGTATATAAAATTTACTGTTACTGCATTCTCACGCTAATACTACCGCTTACTTTAAATATGTTTGATTTGATCTATGGAGCAGCATAATAAACTACAAGTAATGAAATTATCCATCTGTCTGATCTAAGAAAGTAATGAGAACTCTCAAAGACGAAAATCAATGCAGAATAGAAAATATGAGCAAAAATAGGTTTAGCAACAAAATATGACGAGTCATCTTTGAAATTGAAATTCAGAATCTAGATGCGGAAGGGCATGACTCAGATGTGCATTTTAGCTCACATAAGAATTATGTGTTTTCGAAATAAACAAAATGCTGTTAAATATAGTTCTGAATAATTTTATTTGTTTCGAGTTATAATACACTACTGTTTTTGAAAATTGCAACACTTTAAAAGAATCATCAGAAATAAATGAAATTTATGCTACGTACTAATTGTGGTAGTATGGTTGATGTGCATGAACGTTTTGCCAATTCATTTATTAGAAATAAGTATGATTTTATATTTGTGAGCTATTTTATTTTACTTGGAAGTATGAAACCTCATATACATTTTAGGGTTTAAAAGCTCTAACGCAGAGGTTTGCAAAAATGATATATTACAGGTAAATTCGTTACGTAATTTCATCGTTTATAATTATAAAGTTGAGCTTTATTCTGCTTCTATATCCTATGATGCCAAAATGCTAGTTCAAAAGGCAGTATCTTCACGTTTGTTCTATGTTAGTTACTGATTTTTTTTAATTATAATACTTTTGCAATTTATACAAATGTTATATGTTACATGCAGCGCTTGAACTTTTCGAGTTACCGGGTGATACAGCTGCTTCGTTTGTTCTTTGTTAGTTATTGGTTGCCACCTGCTGTTGCGTTTGGTCTTTGCAATTTACTGATTGTTACGGGATGCGTTTGTAATATGAACAACACTAAATGAGAGTTTAATCACAAACATTTGATTGAATATGCGTTTAATATTTTCCAGAGTTATGAGGCAATATTAATTTTATACGCAGCAATTTAATACCCTTTAATGCTAGAGACGTAACCTGGATGCATTACAATGTTTCGATTTAAACCTGCTACAATCTGGACGGATAACCAATCCAGCATCAGGACATAAAGAACTTTAAATCAACAAGCCTACAAGCTGTAAAATCTAGGATATCCTTCTTTAAACTCCAGGAATTAAACTCTAGTGAGCTAAGCACATGATAATGTTAGTAATGAGAATGCAAGCTTTCTGGATAAAGAAGAAACAGGAGCACATTTCTTAATCACAACAATAAAATGGCCCAGAAGATAGGACAAAACAATAATCACAAACGGGATCGTTTCAGAATGGGAAGGAGGAGAGAATGAATGACAAATTTCAAGGCCCTTCTCAGTGTCAAATTTTATAACAAGGAAGGTATAAGACCGAAATATTGTTCTTTGGCATGCATGGATCTCTCCCTAAATATCTGTTACGTTCTTACGTAATCCCAACTGTGTGTGTGGACCCAAAGGTGGTCCAAATCATTACATTGAATATTGCTTACTAATATAAAGCATGCATATTATCTTCTTATAACTGGACCAACACAACGGGCTATTGAACCTAGCCATTTGGCGCTATCAAACAATAATGAATCCCTACAATTATTAAGATCAAAGGCAGGAGCAAAAAAATTGTAGATCTCATGAGTTTCTTGGAGGAAAACAAAGAACTGATCATTCTTGGAAACTGATCCCATGAAAGAAAGAATAGCCCTTGCTTTCATCTGCCAAAATACTTCTAACTCCTTTAAACAACTGGTTTTTGATTAATGTATTAATATCTATAATTTTACAAACTTTTATATATGAATGCATAGATTTATTTGTGTAAGTATGTGTAAGCATTAAAAATATATGAAAAATATTTACCCTTTTGCTGTCAATGTCTAAAAATATTCTCTTAATAAGTAACTTTTGTGAAAAAGAAAAAGGAAAAGCATTAAACCGGGTTGCAGCAATTGCTGTGACTCTGATGGTGGTAGTTTGAAGTGTTCGTTTTAAATGGGTGAGACGGTCAAACTTGTCTACTCTGCCTATTTCCAGCCATATATCCAACTAGCTCAGGACCATTTGGTCCTAGGTATGGGGGACACGTTCTGGTGTTAGTCTAATCTGTTAGTAACTCTGTTAGTGATTTAACGTTGATATGCAGCAGTTGTAGACTAATAAAAAAATTAATGAGTTTGTAGGTAGCGAAAACGGCGTCGGAGTTTACAAAACAGTTTAGTGATAAAATATTACCAGTGTAATCATTTGTAATGATATGATAAAAATCTGTAAATAAAATTACACGATGTATCTCAAAGAAATGATTTAACAATATATAGAATCCTTAAAGTGCTAAATTTTATCGGCTTCGACTCTATATAATGAGCATTTCTACAAATTTAGTTTTTACATATCAACAAACCTTAAACCTTCCCGCGGTTTAACTTGCTAAATAGAAACTGGAGTTAAATTACATTAGGGAATTACGCAAAATTTCATGTAGAAACATTGGAAGCAATACAATTTCACTTGGTAATTACATAAATGAGTTGTTTATACCAACACTTGGAAATTTATTTCTAAATATATCAAACTGAATTAGGAACTTAGGCTTACAACTCATGGAGATTTTAAAGAAGTTTAATATTTTCACAATCTTTTAAAAGATTCATATATTGAAAAGAGTCAATTTATTGCTTGTTAAAGAATAGATTTCATTATATTTTCTTCGAGTTATAAGGCTTTGAATAATTGAAACCTACTGCAATTTAGATTAATTTTCAGCGTCCTTTGAAATGAAGGAAATTAATCTATCACTATGTCTCATTCATAACATCTGTTCCAAATACATTTTGATTAAAAAGTTAAGTGTATCAACGTCGATGCTTTCAGTGTAATAACTCTTTAATACATTTTTTATTTCAATAGTTCTTTCAAAGTATCGTTACACGCACAACATAATGAGCTATAACTCGATGAATCCATTTAGAAACAGATGCCGATTGATGATAATGTATACATAAATGTGAGTTTAAAAGCATGTATATTTTTTTCCAAAAAATAACTATTTAATTGATTTCCATGCATAGACGTTTCTTTTTATAAAACTAAGGATTTTTTTATCGTCTTCTGAAATTAGAAATTTAAAAATACATCAAAAAGAGTTTGATAAAAAATATATAAGGAATTAAGGAAGGCAGAATAGTAAATTAAGATTTATATCTTATTTGGTGATGGAAAAATAACTTTTTAATGACTTATTCCATCTTATTCAATATTACTCTCTAATAACTCATTAAATAAAATTCCTTCCTTATCTTTCAATAATTTAATAATAATTCATAGGTACACCAAATAGTTAATTTTCCATAATTTTCTGATGATCAAGCCTTTCTAAAACTATTTGACAAAAAACAATGTTGCTTGTAAATACATGTTTTACCAAAATAACTTTGGAATCGTAACCAATCTTACTAGACTTTTCATTAACTACATTGTTTCGTTAATGAACGTAGTATTATGTATTAATTAAGTAGTTCTTTGGATAGATGGTAGGCAAAATTAAAGCAACTTGCTTTTTGTACAAATAATTATGTTTTTACTCTACAGGTGTTTTGAGAAATAACATTCGTTTTTTAAAAAACATTAAGATTATACAACATTAAATTAATTATTCATATCTAAGGGTAAGTAAGTGAAAGATTTTTTTTACGTTAAACAATTCTTTAAGCATATGAATGTATCCAATTTTTGATTTTAGGAGCATACATATGTTACTAGTTTAGTACAAACTGGAAAATACACGTTTTAGACATAGTGTATTTTTGATAATTCTTAAGTAGTTCCAAGTAAAATAATATCCTAACATATCTCGATCGTAGTATTTAGATAATTAATACTGAAGCTGTTCGTAGTAAACTTCATCCACTATTGCATCACCGCAAAAATATTTGTAAGTTTTCTTTACACAATAGTAATATGTAGTTATCATCAACACAGAGAAAATATATATCAAAGAAAGAAACTCAAAGTTATTTTAAAGGAATTATAAATTCATATAATTAACTTATTGTATAATTAAGTTGTATAAAACTTATAGAACATATATTTCTCTTCACCAAGATGATTTTGTGATAAAACAAAAACTGTGTTATCATTAAGACATATCTTAAATCTGTGACTACTATATGCACGTTATATACTTCTTGCCAGATTACAACACTGTTTAAATGATTAATTAAAATTATGAAATGTATATCTATATTTCGTAATATGAGTGATCTATCTATTAATTTGTATTTGTTAATTATGATCCATAGTGGCATACCTTATCTTAACTGATAGAATATATTTCATAATGATAATGAATTTTCTGTCTGATGATTATGAAGATTTACTGTACAAGTATAATATATCTCAAAAATATAGCTTTTAAGAACTCAGTAAATCTGTTTAGTATTTGTTTTTGAATTTTTGTTTATTAGGTAAGGTATATTCAATATTTTAACTTATTGACCAAACATCTATCATAAATTAAATTGATGAAAACATATTTGACGGTGTTCTGTGTAAAAAGAATGTTTCTTGTAAGTAACTGAGAATATAATTATCTTTACTTTAAATCGCTATACAATATGATTACACACATTTTTTAATAGCATACCAACATTGATCACCTTGTACAATGTAATAAAAAATAAAACGACTCTGATTAATTATATATAACTGCTGGTAGTTCAGATGAACAACTAAATTTTCTTAGATTTGAAGAGATTATTTCATTGAAAGGCAGACAAATACATTATTCAAAAGTTATAATCATCACCGTCTATTAATGAAGAGTGTAACATTACATGTTTTAGAAAAGCGTTACTTAAACATTTAGTCTAATCAAATTATCAAAAGTAAAAATGAACTTATAGTTTCAATCAAACACAGGAAGAAAATTTAATAATTACATATTCCAGTTACACTTAAATTTGACTGTCTTTTAATGATAGCACTTCAATAATACCAACTTAAAGTTACTAAGAGTATGTATACTTAGATGGACTGTGAATTTGTACAGTATTAAAATAAAAAATTCTTCTGTTAAGACATCAGACAATAGTTTGATCAAAGACAAGATGTAGGTAGGAATTTAATTAACGTCACACTGGAGAAACACAACGGGTTATTGGCGTCGGCCCAAAGATTAAATGTAGGAAATGGATATGATTTGTTAGCAGGATATCTTGATCGTGAGGTGATTGCTATTTGATCTTCAGAGCAAATCAGAGTACCTCTGTTTAAATAGCTCTGCACGTCACAAGGGGACAATATCACATTTGGATGTGTCGAAATATTAGACTGGCTAAATGCATCTACGTTGGTCATAACACAATCGGGTAGTATATGTCCCTACAATAGAAATACATATTTACGTGTATTAAAAAGCATATCTGCTATCCAACTATACAAAAATCCGGAAGATGTTTACAACACAAAAAGCAACGCACAATATTACCAACACAACACATAAAAATGACCCTAAAATGAATTCTTAAAAAAAGAAATAAATTTTAAAAGGCCGATTAGTGACGATTCGGCCATATTGGAACCGTTATGAAAGCAGTAACTCAAAACGAAAAAGATAACACTACTTTTCATTCAGTTGTATGCTTTGTAGCAGTTCAAACTGCGTGCGTTACCAATTTAGCGATATTTCGAGCAAGATACCCTCCTACAATTGCAAAAATGAGCAGTATGTAGCAGCATAACTTTAATTGAGACCAAGGTAAGAGGCCCCAAAGCTGATCATAGACTTGAAATTTCAAAAATGTCCAAGAAACATGACGAGAGGCACTATCGTGATCAACGAGTTGCACATGGGAGGAATCTGAGTCCTCTGGGATTTAATAGGCAATAGACAAGACAACCGACTGAGTGAAAACATGAATTGACCTTTAGAAATCGAGGTGGCCGGCTGCAGCATCGACTGATCTGACATCTGAGACACATTCCGTGAGCTGTCGTAAAAATTCACTAAGACACGTCTGTAAAGATTGTGACAGGTTTGGGAAAGCTCTACCAGAGTCTAGTCGGACCTTATGATGGACCTTGCAAGTTGGAAGACTTTTACGCCTTTATCATGAGTAACACGATGCCCTTGATACTTATCATTGCCATATTCTTGCTGTGCATGCTTCCATTCAATCTGTAGAGTGCCATGATTTGTTTGCCCAATACATAAAGATTCCATACACAACCGCGTTTCTTTGATCGTCTCATTCACACTTAGTTTAGTGTAAAAATCATACAGCATAGTAAGGATATGTATCTGTCCATTTTTCTATTTCATGTTTGCCACAGCCTGGTGGGATAACTTGAAATTGGAGTTCAAAACTCAAATAGTCAGTAATAAAACAGTAGTTAAAAGCACCGAGTATAACACGCTTTTGATAATTGATTGGAGTCTGATTAATGCTGTTGGTAAAATACGTATGAGATGATGTAAACATAAATGAACGAAAAGTTGCATTTTATATGATATAGTGGCAAAAATTACATATCGTCACACTAATTTGCCTGCCTCGAAACTCCCATACTTTAACAAAGAAGTAACGAGTTTTGCTTATTATAATGACGATATAAGAACAATGGAAACCTTTTAAAATTTCAAAATACAATTTTCAATGATTAAGATATACTTATTTTTGTCTGAAACTAAAATGAATTCACCTTTCCCAATGAGAGAGAGAATTGTTCAATTATGTGATTATTACGTAAGTACGTATTTAATTAAAAGTTACAATGGAGCAACACAACGTGCTATCGACCACGGTCCGTGACCATAACTCTGAAGGGAAAAATCAGATACCAACACCGCATAATTTTGAACCACGGTCAGATGACGAGATCACACATGAACTGGCACCCCACACACCATACTTCCACATAACACCAACGTGAGGACATTCGAAACCACGATGGATTTAATGTGCACCAGCCCTTTTTGTACACGACAGCCTTTGGATTGATTCGAACTCGCAACCCTCCGTTTGCTAATCCAATACTATTCCAACTCGGCTACCTCAGTCCACGTGAATATTAAGAAAAGTGTTTTGGAAATAGTTAAAAAAAAAGAGCTTTTCCCTCGATTTTAGATAAAACATTTTCAAAAAAGTTAGAAATCAGGCATAAGTGAAACAAATAGAACAATTTTGTTGCATCTTTCAAAGACATTTTATTTTACGTTCAATGATCTTTAAAATGCACCATTTTCTTTTATTTTTAATGCATCTTTAATGGTATAAAGGTAATGGATTTTCAAATAAAAGAAGAGAAAATAGCGAAACAAAAACCATATATAAATGTATAAAACAGACGATAATCTAAAAATATGTTGAAGAAATACTTTTTCCTGAATGGGCATTTTTTGCTTCTTCTCTGAAACATATTGACAAGTGAAGAATTTTAAAATCATGCTTACGTCATATATTTCTGCTTGTTTTCAAATATTTCGTACCGGTGTCACTTGAATATGAACCGATGCATGATGCATTGAAATTTTGTCTTGATTTATTTTTTACGCTAGATTTCATTTCGATGCGATCTATTGTCAACAAAACGGGAAACCTCTTGTGCAAAAAAAAAAAAAAAAAGACACATTTAGCCTTACAATTCAAGAAATTGCAATAGGTATATTTAAACCTCTTGGTGATTGCCTAGACAGCCTAGGTGTCTCATTATTTACAAAATTGGCCAGATCTTGATGGGCGAGATATCTTGTAAATAGGTGAAAACTGACAAGACCTCGTCACTATTAAAAATGAACAATGTCATGATGACGATATCATGTTATTAGCAAAATTGGTTGAATCTTGATGGACGAGATATCATGTTGTTAGCAAAATTGGTTGGATCTTGATGGACGAGATATCATGTTATTAGTAAAATCGGTCGAATCTTGATGGACGGGGTATCATGTTATTAGGAAAATAGGCTGGATCTTGATGGACGAGATATCATGCCATTAGCAAAATTGGTTGAATCTTCATAGACAAGATATCATGTTATTAGCAAAATTGGTAGGATCTTGATGGACGAGATATCATGTTAATAGCAAAATTTCTCGGATTTAGATGTACGAAATATCTTGTAGAAACCATTTGGAGAAATAAGGGTCATAAAATTTAATTTCAATCTGCAACTTTCTGCTAGATGACAAACATATCATACAGGGCATCTGAAATAGATTTAAAAAAAGTGTTACTGATTAGACGATATACCTTGTTAAGACAAGACTTTCCTGTTTCTCCAAGAACCTGGCCTCGATTTTTTCAGAAATTAACTGCATTAGGTAGGAAGTCTTTATTATTAAATGTATGTACAGAGGCTGTTCGCACATTTTTAAAACGATTTTGGTTAGCGGTATTAAAAAATCGTTTGCTGCAAAATAAATAACTGCAGTTGCACTATGTTTTTAAAAGTCGAAATTATCGTCTGCGGCTTGAGAGGTTCGTTTTTATTAAAAATAACATTTTTAACGAAGCAGTGGTTCGAAGGCTATATTTATGCTCTTTCCGAATAGAAATATTCATATTCCGTTACCCAAAAACGATGTGAGAGTCATGGTTTTGTGATATCTAAAGCGTCGATAGGTAATATCGTCAACAAGAAAGGGAAAAAAACGTCGAATTGGAGCCACAAGTGGGACAAAAATTCCAAACAAGTATCCAAGGAAGAAACGGACATCTTCGACTATTGCAAAAGTACGTTGTTTAATGTTAAAAGAAAATCCCCCTAGTCAAAGGGCAATTGCAAAATCATTAAAATGTACGGTGTCCACTGTAAACAAAATGATTAAAGTTGATTTAAATCTTAAGAAAGCGAAAAAACGCAATGTGCATCGTCTTTCTCCAAAGCATATCGCTGAACGCAGGACACGCTGCCGAATTCTATATAAGAAACACTTATCCAAAGAAAGATGGAGAAACATTGTCACAATAGATGAATCATGGGTGTATTTAAATGATTGCAGCAACGAAAAAGCCATTTATTATCATAAAAGGGGAGAAAAAAAATTATGTACATGGTTCATAGAATCGAAAGAAAGTTTTTCTAAGGGATTCATGATTGTTGCTGGTTTTTAATATAATGGCAAGTTAAAAATAAAGAGAGTGGAAAAAAATGTCAAGATTAACTCCAAATACTATCAGGAACATATTTTATCGCCAATTTTTCTGAATGAAATACCATCGCTTTACCCACAGTGACATCAATCTGTGGAACTCCATCAAGACAAAGCTAGCAGTCACACATCAAAGTCCACTGTAAATTTCCTAGAAGAAATGGAACAAAAAATCGGTATCAAGGCCATACCCTTCACTGATATCTCTACTAAATCTCCCGATGTATCACCTATGGATTTTTGTGCTTTCGGACATTTAAAATCTGCATTATCCAAACGTCGTCCCACAACCCTTACAGGACTCTGGAAAGTTGTTGAGGAGGAACGGGATAGAATACCTCTTCTGACACTTCAAAAGGCATTATTATCCTGGAAATTACGGTGTCGAAAGATCGTTCAGAATAAGGGATATAAAATAGAACATTTAAAACACAATAATTTTTTTTAATTTAGTTTTGTGAATACAATATACATTGTCTAAAAAATGTGTGAACAGCCTCTGTAGTTCTGAAAAGTCATTTACAGCCTCTGTTTTCTATAGATTAGGATTCCAAGATGGAGTAAAGTGTACATTTCATTTCCACTGAATCAAGTATCCCAAATAATTATAAGTGCCGTTCTTGTAACTTACCATGAGTTATTTCTATGTTCTATGTCTGGAAATTTTCCTTGTTTGCTTTTGTCCACAACATTACTTAGCCAAATACGGATCTTATGCCTTCAAAGCCCAACCAACCATGCAGCTAACAATCGTACTAACATAACTACTAACCAGTTTTGATCTTCTTGTCTAATATAATCTTTCCAAGGAATCTTTCAATTTTAGTCATTATGTTTATTGGGGTGTAAAAGCTATACTATAGTAATTGGTAATTTGTAATGCTCAGACGATTATTACGCAGTTAAATATGTATTCGTGCTCGATGAACGATAGGCAAGTTTACAAATTCTTACCATCCAAATAACATAATGTTTGCTTTTGATAATACCAATGCTACTGTATAAATGCGTATTCCTGAATAAATTACATTATTTTTTTATTATTTACACTCATATCATAAATTCAAATCAAGGATAATGCGAGCTCCGGCAAATAAAGGTTCAGAAACAAAACAAACGTGACTTATTCATAAAGCCCATTTATTAAACAAAAGATAAAGAACAAAAAAGATGATGAATGTATGATACCATTCACAAAAACTACGATTTTTGCTCACTGGAGCAATTACAAAAAATATCGACCTTACAAAAACTTAACATGACATGGTTTGGTATGTATCCCAGACGATGAAATTCAGTCTTTACAACGCCTGGGCATGCTGAGGATTAAATTATTGAGCTGATCTTGGTGAAGATCACTCCACTCAGTAAGCAATGCTCTCCGAAGTTGTACTTAGACTAGTTTTGTTCCCGGGTGGAACCATAATTCCAAATAATGGGCCCACGCTATGGAAGAAGATACTCATTCATTGGTACGTCATTTGAATAATACAATTTAATCACTTTGGACGCCATTCTGTAGAGATGAGCTTTCACGCGCATACCCTGTCAAAAGATGTTTATGTCATCAAAAGTGGCTATACTATGCCAAATTGGCCAACATAGTCAGTTTTTCACAGAGAAGACGCGTGATTGCTAATAGACATGTTAGACACCTATTGACATTCCTCTCATTACCAACGATCAGTCGAAGCAATGTACTTTTATAAATCTTTAATAATTTCTAAGAAAATAAGAAAAGAAGTAACTATTAATGTGTTTTGCAAATTGGGTAGTTAAAAATAACTTTCAATTTTTGAAGTATGCCTGACACATACATTTGAAAGTTGTGTGCAAATATTAATAAAAGAGTGATAAATTGATCAGTATATGAGGAAAATAACCCTAATGATTCCAGTGTGTAACAGCATTATACAAGAAAAGCATGAATTGACAAATTGTACGTGGGTGAAAAAATAGTTTAAAAACAAAGCTTAAAATGACAGCATTTAGAAAATTGCCGAGCCCCAAATTTTTGGTCACCTGAAACTCATAAAATCTCACCAAAACATATTCAATATTTAAATATTTTAAAGGTTTTTTAAGTTATTAATCTATTTTCAGTAGTTAAAATTGTAGCAATTGTTATTTTAAATAATTTTTATACATTTGAATGCACGAGTTATTGTGTCTGTGTGTATTGGTCTATAAACGTTTCATTAAAAAATATATTAATATCGGAGATGCAATTAAGAATCCTGCAGCTTTATGTACAATTGTACTCAAACAGTTTAAGAAAAGAAGGTATTATATTTCAAGTATAATACTAAATTTACTGTCAGATTCATATATAAATTATAAGGGAGTACGTAAAACAATTTTCCTCTTTGTTGACTTCCAAGCAAAAGGAAACAATCAGAAAGAGATATATTAAATTTTACTTCTTTATGTAAAACTGCTATTTTTTAGTTTTTGCCATAAAAATGTTATAGCAAAAAATATTTTGATGGCATATCCGAAAAATTGATATTGGAAAAATAGTAAATTTCAGTGTCTCTGATTGTTCTTCAAGAAAAATAAAAACATTTGTCTTCCTGTATACGCATTCCTTTGCTTTGCTGTCATGAAATAAATTCCACGTTTGTTTTCTTGCTACCGTGAATGTAACAAACTAGGTAAGAAACCATTTTAGCGAGTCACCTGGTTAAGTTAGCCTGGATGTTTTAGAGACTTGTCAGATAATTTCAAAGAATCGGTTTAGTTTTGTTAATCTTGCTCACATTTGCTAGTTTTTCAAAGTATTTTATAAAGATCATAAAATTAATACGCCGTTTCCAGTGTTTGTTTTGAAGCGCATACAAAAAGTGTGGTAAAGTTTTGGTAAGTTACCTGTTTAACACGGCAAAGCCTGAATTAGTTTTTTTCCCAATATCAATTTATTTCTAGTATATTGTTGATAAGATGCTATTCATGAAGTAAAAGTATTTTTTTTTGTTATAAAATTTCAATAATATTGGCAAAAATGCATGGTACCATATGGTACCACTAGGCTTTTAAGGGAGCAAATTGTAAGTAATGCAATTTCTTATTGATATTGACGCAAGAGGTTTAAATATATTTTTACCAATTTATGATTTGAAAATTATACAAAACAACAAATGTATGGCATAGAAGAACGCATTTTGATAAATATATAATAGTAAAAAAATATCCTAATAAAAGAAGAGAATAGTTTTTACTATCCAGAAATCACAAGACAAAAGGTAATACCAATAATATTACTAATAACACTTGCAATTTTTTTTATGAAATATAATCAATAACTTTATTACATGATCTATTTGCAATGTTATTTTGAGTGAAAGTCTAAAAAAAATACAAAACCCTGGGTCACAATTTACGCACATAGTGTGAACTCGACTAGTGTAGTTTATAGCAGCATATCTTGAACCCAACTTCTTTTTAATTTATTTGTATCAATCTTCTTGATTCTTTTTGCTACTTTTTTTCGTTAGCAGAGTTTGTCAGACCCTCTCTCTTCTGAATCTAAATCTAAATAATCTTTTCTGTGGTTTTTTTCCGTGAAGTTTCTACATTTACGCGTAACTGACGACCAGATAAATTATCTGCAAGTTCTCCTTCATCTTCTTCTACCGAGTCTTCATCTGTGATACTACTGCAAAAAAAAAATCAGGAGGTTCAATATAGACATCTTCTTACTCCGACTCTGAGTTTAATTCATCAAACAGCAGAAGAGCTTCTTCTAGTGTTAAATATTTCTGAAAAATGAAACTGTATTTCAAAATAATAAAATATACACATGATTTAAATATATACATAAAAACTGCCATAAGAAATAATATGTTCAAAAATATTGTCAAAGACACATTTTAATTCCATAACTGGGTCATTCCACGTGAAATGAGCAAAAATCAGGAAAAACCCGTGGCCGTATGGTAATGGATTTTCATGAAATTTGGTACAGGGGTTTAGTAAATACATAAATAACGATATCCAAAAGAATTAGGTTCAAAATTAAATATTTTCGAAATTGGAGGCATTTTTAGGACTTCCAACTTTGAAGAACAGTTGCGAGATCGCTTAATGTTGCATGTTTGAAGTTCTGTTTCTCAAAAACTACTTAACGTAGACAAACATGTTTTACATTTTTATAATCTGTACAAAATGTTCTTTTTTTCACTGTGGCAACAACCTTTTTAAGCATCATATTTAATCCAAAATTTAGTTGCAAAAAATGGAAAATTGTCATTTTTGACGGAATTAAAAACATTTCTATGGGCTAAAGAAATTTTACGACATACTTTAAATTTATGCCAGTTACAATGCTAGGTATGATAATATTACTGATAGAGTTTGGAAGTCGTATTTTAATTCTTTCATCTTCAAAATAGCTAACGAAAAGTACAAAATGATAATTTTCTACTCTAAATAGGCATAAGAAATCAAATGAAGGACAGCTTTTACAAAACCGACATTTCACAGGAATACAGTTTCATATGTATATTACTTGTAAAAAAAATCAGGATTGTAATCTGAGTCCTAAAGCAACAATAATAAAAACAAAATCACAACATTTGCTTCCCACTCTATGCATGTTACGAGAACTTCAATGATAATAGTGAAATAAAATATAGATAATGAAACCCTAATTCAACAAAGAAATACCAAATCATGTTTAACTTTAAGGGTGAATTATAAAAGCAGAAAAAATGAGTGTCAAAACAAGCTTAAAAATTTCAACGTAGTATCATAGAAATTATGAATTTTAACTAATTACCTTTTCAAATTCACGATGTGGTAAAGCTCACAAGTTAAACTTTGTTTCTTCTATTATTGAAACGTGATTTTTTTTGTGCTGCCGAATTCTTTTTAAACTATTTACTTATTTTCCTGGCGATTGCGATAAATATGACACTCGAATTAGTGTCGTACAATTTGGAATAGGAATGTAGCAATGACAGTTACGAGTTCCCGTAATGGTTGCGGTCACTTCATTAAACCTTTGTTGAAGATAAGACTCAATTTGAATAACATCAGTTGAAGGCACATAAAAGAATTTGATGTTTGAAATGGTTGAAGTACAGAAGGAAAATAGTTGTTTTGCATTTAAAATCTGATTGTTGTATGGTCTCTGTAAACTTGTTCTTGCGGCTAACCGTTTGATAGTTCCACCGATTCCATCGCATGGGCTTTTGCCATGACTTGTAGCGAAAAAGTGCCATTCTGCCTACAATTCAAAATCGGATTCATGATGGCAAATGTTGGAAAAGTTTTTCCGGTTTTTATACTGTGCTGAACATTTATCGCTGAAATAGATAAGTTTCTTCACAGAAAGAAACCTTTCTTTTATAAAAGGGATTACGGCAGTCTGAAATGCAAATACACTCAATGTATCATGTCTAGTATGGTCACTAATAACACACATTGAAATGATTTGAAACCCGTTTTCGTTATCCTTCCCATAAAGTACAAATGGGTGCAGTGTAGCTTGAGTAGTTTCCCAATAGAATCCTTGAATTGCATCCTGAACAATAAATGAATAATTTTCTGAAAAATCGAGGAGTACAATGCACTCCTCCTGGGAAACAGTCAATTTCTTTTCCTCCAAAAATTCGGACTGCGATTTAGCAATGAAATGATGTTTTGTCAACCCAGACATACTCTCAACAAGTGAGTCAAGAAATTCTTCTGTTGACTGGACTTGTGTGATTAGAGTAGATCTGTCGGTCGAAATCCAACGCTTGTAAATAATTTCTTCTAAATTTTGGAAAACCTCAAATTTTTCTATTTGAGCACGAAATTGATCTTTTGGACACTTATCACATTATCCGAACATACATTTTTCCTTTTCAATGTTACAGACATTCAATGATACAAATTTCATTAGCTCTAGCAAAGAATAATGAGGTTTAATAGCGTGTAACATCAGTTTTATATTTTGATGTATGGTGCACACACACACTCACGAAATGTGTACCATTACTTCCAGCTACTACACAATGTTTCGGTCTTAACTCAGCGAATTTACTGAAACCAATCTTTGCACTCCCATGCTGTTCCGTAAACTGCTGGTATCCTTCTTTTAAGTTACAAAGAATCAACCTTTTTTGTTTTGGGACTTTACCTTCATCTGTGTTTACATTAACATAGTCTTTTTTTCCTGGACATAGCCGACTTATGTCATCAGACTCGTAAAAGTTTATAACTATTGCAATAATATTGTCATTATTTTTTTTGCCTTGTCTCTTAGCAGGTTTTCCTTGCTAAATACAATATGGTAGAAAATTCTGTCCTTATTTTTTCCAGACTCCAGCTCATTGGAACAAGAGTTAGAATTTGAATTTTTTCTGCAGGGGATGTTGTTTCAGCAAACTTTGCTTTCAGCTGTTCTATTAAACAATAAAAAATCTTCCTTTCAGTTGCATGTGTACTATTAATTTTATTGAGATTTACTTTCAAAACAGTTCCCAAATTTATTTTAGCAGTTGAAACAAATTTATGTAATTTTCTTCTGCCATAATGTTTTTTTTTGAGTCATGCTGAGTTTACGAACCTTTTTAACAGGCGAATTTCCCATGTTCTGTAGGCTGTTATTGAGTTTCTCGTACTGTTTCTCTAAAGCTTCCGTTTCAAAATCAAAATCTGTTGCATCATATTCTGTAATAAAATTTTTAACACCAATTTCACATGTGAGACAGATCTTTTTACCTGGCGAGAGCAATCCAGCTGATTTCTTGGCAATATCTAGTGTTATTATTCGCAGGGACTTTTTCGCGGCACGTTTGTGACTTTTAAAAGGATTACAACAAGTTCGTCGGAATAAGTAAGTATACTTCAGTAAATACACTTTCTCATGGTGAAGACAAATGTTTACAAACATCCTACCTAATTTTAAATACAACAATTCTCTGGCTTTATCTGTAAGTTCGGAAAGTTCTTTTAATCCGGTTTCTTTTACATAATGGATTTTATGGCAGTTTTCTTACACCATTTCTCCCACGTCACAGTTCGAAAGTTCAGGAATTTTAAAATCTCTTTTACTATCAAAATCAAACATAGTTATAATATTTCCTAAACACTACAAGAAAATCCAAAAGACTTCTCTAACCGACTAATGATCATTTCAATGGATGGAACACTTAGGATTGCCACTTGAACATTCGCCGGTGTTCGAAAGCTTTCGGTTCAGCAAAAAATTATCAGTTTATAGCAACCCAAGCACATTTATAACCATAATTCATTTAATAGTGTTTATTTATTCTATTATCTGTCATTGAATGTAATAGCATCTCTTTCAATGAGGAAATGGATGGCTTAATGGCGTGTTTTCGCCTGTTTTGTTTCATCATGCGATAAAATAAAACTATAGTTTTCATCTAGTTAAAAATGCTCCTGGGACGAAAATAAGCAAATTACAATGATGAAAATTTCAGGACAGATAATATACATCTGAACACATAATACTGAAAATTTGTGAGTTTCTCGGAGCTGTCCTTCACAATAAAATTTGTATTTAAAAATACAGAAAAATCGCCGTTTTCAATTATTTTCCTTTTTTATTATTTTTTTTTCTTTAATAAGGAATAGGACTACAATCAATAAATTATACCTACCTTTTATATAGAAGAAGGGCTTTGTTAAGAATAATTTTTGATATTGTCTTTCCATTTTTAGAGGTACTAGAGCAGTTTGAAATTGGTATCATATTGGACAAATCTCTATTTTCGCCGATCCTTCAGAACGAGAAGTGCCGGGTATTAAACAAAATTCTGACATTTCCTGAAAGAACTTTTACTGAAGAATGTAACAATATAAAAATTTATAATTTGTGTCAATAACTTTTTGAAATATTGGGTCTCAAACAGGCTACTATTAGTGCTACAAAAATCTACATTTGTGTGACCTTGAATTTTAAAATTCAATAAAAAATAAAATATCCATTTCTGAGATTTAATATTTGGCAGTTCCTCCTTACTATATGCGATCTATTTAGAAACTAATTTTCATTAAAATCGGTGATGTGTCAGCCACAGCCTATTTGTTCATTTTGCGTGGAATGACCCAACTGCATTTTAACTTACCATTTCCATTTTATACTTATGGCTTTGTTATTTTTACGAAATAAACAAAAGTACTGTAGTAAATACTGTTCTGTTTTAGTTTTTTTTATGCACAATTTTCGTACAATTATTTTATACACTTTTTTTTTAACTATTCTATTATATATAATAAAAAAATTAATTATACACTTTTAAACCATTTTTGTATTTTCTAGATCAAAAATCCATAAAAATCTAAGCAGTGACGAAAAGATAGTGTAAAAGCTTAGTGGTACCATAAGGTATCAGTAACATTCCAATACAAAAACAATGTACATAATATTATTATATCTTTTTGAAACACTGTTCACGTAATATCGAGATATAAACGATGAATATTGTATCAAATTTTTATTTCTATATGTATCAGTAAAGAGAGAACGGTTGTACTTACTTTTTCGATGTTTCATTTTGTCATTGCCCAAAAATGTTCTTGTTTCTTCCGCTCAAAGTAAAAATCTGACGTGTTGTTCACCTAAATTATTATCTAGACAATATTTTTCACTCTCTTGTGTGGTGCCATCTACTAACAAACAAACAAAATATTTGCATTATAACGAAGAATATTGTAAGATTTTATACCTTTGTTTCTGGTACCATATGGTACCGCTAGGCTTTCCCGGGTTAAATTAACCTGGATGTTTAAAGACTTGTAAGATAATTTCAATGAATCGGTTTAGGCTTATCAGTCTTGCTCACATTTCCTAGTTTTTCAGAGTATTTTAGACGATAATAAAATTACCCGAAGATATAGATCATTTCCGGTGTTTGTGTTGGAGCGCGTGTAAAATGTGTGCACACTCAATGCAAGAGTTATTAATTTTCATCTTTAGTAACTCTATTTTTTATGTTATGGAAATTAGAAAAAATTACAAATTTACTCAGAATTTCTCCTGGAGTCGAAATAAACTGAACAACGAGTATCTTGAAATTGTTAGGAATTTCACACTTCTTTTAAACATTGTTCAGTAGTTTATAGTATTTTTTAGTAATTTAAAACTAATTATAAATTAAATTTTCATCCGAGTAGACATGTATTATTTTCATACCTACATTGTTACTCAGTATATTAAATAACTATACCAAATCTAAAACAAAATAATATGGGTGCATAAAAGTTATGATAGTCAGTTAATACATGTATACTTTTAAATTTCAATTGTAAAGTTAATATGCAGCAATACGCAACAACACTTTAAAACTATACAGATATGAAGCTAGATTCAGTCTTGATAAATATGTTTCTACATTAAATCTTATTGTAACTTAGGTCGCGAAAGATCTTTAAATACGTGACATATCAGATTTCCACCAATTCCATATTCCTTTGGTACGACTTTTCCATTAATACGTCTTACTGCCAAGAAATTGAAAACTCGCCCATACCGTTGGAATTTACCTGTTCCTCTTTTAAGAACCTTGCATGTAAGCAAATTGTAATTTATGACGTTTATCCTCAGTTTCCAACACCATTTTAAACATTGGTATGTGCAAACTCTACTTTGTATGAACATAACAAAATTGTATGTTGCGTTTTCAAATGTCATAAAAATTAATTTTATTACATGCTATGCCATACACAGAATTCAGGCTAGGCTCAAAGAGGTCTGACTTTCCATTTCAGTTGTTAAGGGTCGCTAAAAAACCTTAATATTAACTAAAAGATCTTAATTTTTTTTACAAAAAGCAACGGGGGTTTCATTTTGTTTGAATTTAAAAGCAATGGTAAATGACACATGGGCTTATATTAGCAATTTGGCGACATTCAAGAGTTCCATCTGATACAGACACCCATTAAAACAAATATCCATGATACTTGACCTTGGAAACGTAGCATTACTGGATATGTGAAGTCCAACCATAGCACTCTTAAAAGTTTACTCACATATGCATTCACGAGTTAATCCCCTTTGATCAAGGTTAAATGTAACTTTAGAAATACGTAAATTTGCCTTGATATGGATCTAATTTTTCTTTCTCTAAGGTCTTGATACAGCTTGGTACCGTATTACATGAATTCTTCCAAGAACGGTAATTTGGTAACCACGTGCTACTGAAACTCATAGTAAAGTATTGACGAAAAACGTAACATATTTCCAAAACTTAAATTTAACTAACCGATACAAATAAAACGATAGCAAGAACATAAGCAAAGGATAAAAAGTTATTTCTGTTGTAGTGGTGGCACTGCATAGGAGTTGGCATGAGACAGAAAAAGGACTGTTGAAACTTAAAAATGAGGGAAGGTGGTTCTTAGTTAGCTGTATAAACCACCTCAAACATGATCCTTATGCACAGCTTTAACATACAGAAAATGAGGTTGCGGATGAGTTCATGGGTTAGCAGAACCCATTCCTCTGTTATAGCCTCTGACCTAATGATTCCAAAATGCGAATAACCATCAGCTTTCTACTGAAAATCCTCGATTATTTTTTACGCTGTGGTGCGTATATTATTTCAATCGTCTCACAGTACGGTTCTTTCTCCTGCATGTCTGACCCCCCCCCCTTACCTAATTACCTAACTTGACATATAGAGCCTTGAGTGGTATTTACGACTCACGGTTTCCTTTCATAGTATTGTGTGGCGTATCGTTTGGCTTTATATAGATATCACCTCAGCGACCTTCTGTCTTTCCTCCAAAATGTTCACACGATCAACAGGGTAGGGTACCAAAAAAAGGAGGAACCCTCTAAAAGATCAGTCGCTGATTGGCACACCTCTACATTACATCACAGTTTTCCCCCTTAGAGCCTCATGACATATAAGAACACCTGCTGACCACCTCAAAATTGCATGGCTCAGGAACATTGCATGCAACAAGAGCTCGAGGGTTAAAATTATTAACATGGTGAGATTCATAGAAAATCATCAGGACTTAATTATCCTAAGAGATTAAGAAAAACGAACTTTTTTCTCACCTTGCATGATATATATATATATATATATATATATATATATATATATATATATATATATATATATATATATATATATATATATATATAATGTAACCTAGTATAATGATTTAATGTATATACTGCATAGATGTAAGGATGTATAAATTTAATGTGCTCTAACATTCTGGGTAGACATGTCACCTTGGTGGCTATGCTCTACTCATACAACCACACTTATTTAAACTGGTACAGTGTCTTACGACAATAGGGACGGGAGTGTGTGTTGGTGTTAGTTAGTTTGTTAGTTATCTCTTAATTGGTGATCGATGCCATCGGTCACTTATAAGGGAGGGGGATAAAATCAACAATACATGGATCTATACCATGGTTCTCGTGTAAACGAAATTTTTGTGGTAACGATTGTCTATCTACCGCAGTGTAAAGGTTATGCAAATAACTAGTCTGTTTAATTCAGTTTTAAGATTTGAATCTTTAACCCACCAATTGGGCTTCGACGAAATATATCGTCCAGCAATATCTGACCAATTTTGATAACTACGAGATATCTCGTCATCAAGGTATTGCCGAGTTTTTATGTTGACGAGATGATTTTTCTTCTAATGACAAGATATCACGCGCATCAAGATCTGGTTTGCTGATGGTGAGATACCTCTTCCAGAAAACTACCAGGAGCGAAAAATAATGGTGTTTTGTAAGTTTCGTTCACCAGCGTATTTTTGTCACGAACCCGAATAAAACACTGAATAAAACCGAAATGAGTAATCGGAGTTCCTGTGTGCAGCTCATAAATTAAAGAATGGAATCACTTAGCAGAACATAAAAATTCCATGGTTTACCATACATCGTCCAAGTCTTCCTTAATGCAGCTGTCAAAATTCTAATTAATGGGAGTATCTTACCGAAGACCGAGGTCTTTTTGAAACGATAAACTTGGAACATGATGCTGTCAAATCGGATAATAAAAGCCTTGCCACAAGATATGATTACAATTTAGTCCCACAATAAGATAGTCTCAATCAAATCGTTAGGGTGTCCCCTTTTTTCGGTTCCCTTGCGTTTAATTAATGTTGCAGCAAGACTCGTTTCTTATATCGGTGCGTGATGGGAGTAGATCTGGAAGTGACAGGTTTATTAGTGCTGTGTTTCTTTTTGCCTCATTGTATCTGTGGTAGTGATCATTTGTTTCATTAAATTCCTAAGAAAATAACTCAGAGAAATGACATAAATGGTGCTTTAAATGTGTGGATGTATGAAGAGTTTTGAATGCATGGCTGGTATCAAAAAAAAAATTTGCATTTTTAATGGCAGTTGAACCTAAACTACGTTAAAACGCTTTTGATGATTAACAACTTAGATCTTTTACGTACCGTAATGAAACATGATGTTATACAGATATTTCTTTTCTTTTAATTCCTCTGGTGATTGTCTTTACGACCATCGGATCCATCCTTAATAAAATCCCATCATTAACATTAATCCAACATCCATCATTAACAAAATTGACCAGAATTGGATGGACGATGTATCTCATCATAAGAAAAACGTACTATATTTTATTGGACGATATATCTCGTCATTAGAAACAAAAATGACCATATTTGGACTTCAGTATCATAAAATGATAGGTATTAACTCAATAATAACTCGTCATAAGTAAATTGGTTTGATCTTGATGGATGACATATCTCGTAAAAGCCACTTCAAGGGTTTAAATTTAATTTAATTCCATCGATTGGTCATGTGTTAGCTTCTCCCTTTGTAGTTATAATTTTTTCATGTTCCATTTATTTAATTGCTACTTATATAGAGGCTGTTCACACATTTTTTAGACAATGTATATTGTATTCACAAAACTAAATTACATAAAATTCTTGTGTTTTAAATGTTCTATTTGATAGCCCTGAACTATCTTTCGACACCGTAATTTCCAGGATAACAATGCCTTTTGAAGTGTCAGAAGAGGTATTATATCCTATTCCTCCGGAACAGCTTTCCAGAGTCATGTAAGGGTTATGGGATGACGGTTGGATGATGCAGATTTTAAAAGTTCGAAAGCACAAAAAATGCATAGGTGATACATCGGGAGATTTAGTAGGGATATGAGTGAAGGGTATGGCATTGATACTGGTTTTTTGTTCCATTTCTTTTAGGAAATTTACAGTGGATTTCGATGTGTGACTGCTAGCTTTGTCTTGATGGAGTTCCACAGATTGATGGCACTGTGGGTAAAGCGATGGTATTTCATTCAGAAAAATTGGCGATAAATATGTTCCTGATAGTATTTGGAGTTAGTCTTGACATTTTTTTCCACTCTCTTTATTTTTGACTTGCCATTATATGAAAAACCCGCAACAATCATGAATCCCTTAGAAAAACTTTCTTTCAATTCTGTAAACCATGTACTTAAATTTTTTTCTCCCCTTTTATGATAATAAATGGCTCTTCTTTTCCTGCAATCATTTAAACACACCCATGAATCATCTATTGTGACAATTTTTTTCCATTTTTCTTTGGATAAGTGTTTTTCACATAGAATGCGGCAGCGTGTCCTGCGTTCAGCGATATGCTTTGGAGAAAGACGATGCACATTGCGTTTTTTTCGCTTTCTTAAGATTTAAATCAATGATTATCATTTTTTTTACAGTGGACAACGAGCATTTTAATGATTTTGCAACTACCCTTTGACTAGGGGGATTTTCTTTTAACATTAAACAACTTACTTTTGCAATAGTCGAAGATGTCCGTTTCTTCCTTGGATACTTGTTTCTAATTTTTGTCCCACTTGAGGCTCCAATTTGACTTTTTTTTCCCTTTCTTGTTGACGATATTACCTATCGACGCTTTAGATATCACAAAACCATGACTCTTACATCGTTTTTGGATAACGGAATATGAATATTTCTCTTCGAAAAGAGCATAAATATAGCCTTCGAACCACTGCTTCGTTAAAAACGCCATTTTGAATTAAAACAAACCTCTCAAGCCGTATACGATAATTTTGACTTTTAAAAACATTGTACAGCTGCCGTTATTTCTTTTGCAGCAAACGATTTTGTATTACCTCTAATCGAAATCGTATAAAATGTGAGAACAGCCTCTGTATTAGAGTGATCTAAGAAAATCACAGGTCTCATCCTCTGCAATGCTCATGTATTAGAATTTTGAAACTAAATAAAATAATTTTACGATGACCTTGAACATCGAGTGGCGATTTTTAGCGAGAGTTTTTAGTCAAATTTACGTGTTCATAAGTGTATTACTTATACTTCTTGTCCATTACTTCCCATTTATCAGTTATTTAATGCGTGAATTTGATTTGATTGTTAGAATTACAAAATGTGTTACTGAGTCTTAAAATCATTCGTATTTATTAATCGTATTATATAATTCGTTATCGTATAATTCGTATTATTTAATCGTTCGTACACCAAAATTCCGTCACTGAGGAACGTCTTAAACTCTGAAAGCTATGAGACTACAAAAGTGAAAAGATCCTTACAGATTGGAATGAAAGATCTCGAAACTCTCAATAAAAATTGTTACTTATTGTATATGTGACCAATTTTTATGATAGTTTAAATATTTTACTGATGCCAAAATTTCTAACAAAATAATGCAAGAAACACAAATGACCTTGAATTAGTGTTAAGTTGAGCACAGTTCTGTGTTACACAAAAAATGTGCTATTACATGAGAGAGATTTTTAGTAAGGCAAATATTTTACGTTCTGGTACATAAATGCTCCTTCCCCCCCAAATAAATAAATAAATAAATAAATAAATAAATAAATAAATAAATAAATAAATAAATAAATAAATAAATAAATATATATATATATATATATATATATATATATATATATATCGCATTATTTAATTGGCATTGGTCAATAACTGAGATATTTAAACTGCGAATTCGATCTACCATTTCTTTTGGTGATGTGCTGAAATGGTATTCGAAAAGCAAACCAAATGACGTCACACCCGGAATACGTACAGGAAAGACATTCCGCCTCAGAAATACTAGTGACACCTTACCCTCAGCTCGATAGAAAGAGCCTCTAATACAAGGATAAACAAGAAATTACAAGCAGCCAGATAAAACAAAAACAAGTATTTTTATATTAAAACTTTGGATATGAGTTGATTTTATTTTAAACTAGGGTGTTACCTGATGGTGTAAATATGTTACAAGGTTTATCCTGTTGTCTTCTCTCATATGATAATAATTTCTGTTTAGCTAAATATACTTAGCGGTAGTGTTTCAACAGCGATACGTGTTTCCTGTACAGATTCTGAAAGTGACGTCACTTGGCTTATTTTTCAGTACTCGCCAATAAAAATGTCAAATAATGAATTCTGAATAAATTTATGGTAGATAATAAAGAAACTAGAATAAACGCCATATGTTCCCCCAAAAGGCTATAAACCGCATTTTGTGGGAATCAAAAGATGTGTATTGTCTAATTTGCTTACACTGAAAATCAATTCAATCTAATACTAAGTCGATGAGTTGAGTGTTTAAATCTTGTTTCATGTTCATGTTGTTTCATAACAGCTTTTTATGTTCAATTTAATGAATTCTGAACTAAGTACCACATTCAAATAACGAAAAGATATTTTAAAATGCGTCATACACACTTTGTTATTACTGATAATAATGCACATTATAATCTCTCATATGAGACTAACTACCAAACAATTAGTTCTCTATATAAAAACATGCTATACCAATACGTAATATTCTGTCAGAAATATCTGGATGGTTGTTAAAAATAAATTTGCACTCATACATTTAAATACGCTTAAATGAAAAAATTGCATGTCAGACACACAATGGTGGTGTGAAACCGGAATATGAAATAACAGTCACAAACACATTTCAATACACCTTTTTGTGTAAAAGTAAAATTTATTTCCAGTAAAATAAGCCTTAAAACTTTAAAATACTATTATAAAAATGTACTATATTCAATAGAAATATTCATCTTTTCATATACTATTACAATATTTAAATGTAGGGAAAATTGTTGTGCTTGAAAAGATAAGTTATTCGTGAAGAGTCGTGTATTTTTATTGATGTGAGAAATAACTATGAATAAAATTTAGGTTTTTGTGGGCATAGACATCGGAATATGTATTTGCTTCTTCGATTGGATCATTGAGAAATTAATTGTTTAGGAATGATAACGTGGTCTTCATAGTTAATGCTGCTTAACTTGAATAATGTTTCATCCTTCTGTAGAATTTAATAAAACTAATTTCAAAAGTTAAGCAGACCAATTGGTCTAGGGGTTCGTGTGATGGTTACGTGATCGAAATCTTCCTGGTTTGAATCTGGGATAAGGTATGGATAGTTGTCCGACTGGAATGTATGTGTGGGCTTCTCTATAAATAGGCTGTGCTTAGAAACTATGGTAGGTATGTGAGGTTTATGTAAATTCATTCCAGTGTACACAAGGGTAACGCCAAGTACCTCGCATTCGGCTCTTGTGTACCATGATTATTAATGTTCGATGTTGATCACACATTGGAAAAAATACTAATTATAGGAAAGTAGTGAAATTTAATCAGCAGATATTGGCATTACAAAGCCTAAACATTCCAAAAAGCCCAATATATACCACAACTACATGAATCTAAGAAGGTATTAAAAACGAAGGAACAGCTACACTCTACGTTTATGAGCGATGGAAACGGCCTTGGCGATTTTTTTGGCGCACTTCTAAAGTTGCCAAGGAAATAATTATTTCCTAACTCTTTTTCTGTCAAATTTTTTTTTCTTTTTACAACACATTTCAAAACGATTAGAAAGGATATTTTTTTAAAACTTTAACAAAAAGTAGTAAGCTTAAGCACATATCAAAACACATTTGTGAACCAACAGAGAAACTAAGCTACGAATGTTGGGTAAGAATACCCTGAAACTTATCAATTACACTATATACAGTGGGCATGTTGAAAAAGAAAAAGATTTATAAAAGAAAAAGAGCAAGAAGTAATACAACCTGATAACGTCAGAATTACTTCGTAAAAAAATAATGAAAACGAAAATGGTCCCAAAACAAAAATTTAATCCTATCGTGAAAACTATTATAGTAAAATAAAACTGTCAAAATACAAATCAATGGACAAATGGTATCACAGAAAACGATTTAAAAGGATCAATGCAATCAAAGGATATTTTGAAAACAAAATGACCAATGAAAGGAAAGAAAAAATTTCAACCGAATCAATGATATCAAACGACTTTAACGGATTTTGGAAGAACTTTCTAGAATATTCAAAATGAAAATTGAAAGTTTCCGTTTGCCGAGGTTGCCATGAAAACCACAACAACTGTAACGAAAGATGGGTTGCCTTAATTTATCGTAACTCGCTACTAGAAGTGCGCCAAAAAAATCGCCAAGCCGTTGCCATCACTCATAAACGTAGAGTGTAGCTGTACCAAAACGAAAGCCGTAGAATTTAGAATTTTAAGTAATATATGTGGATAACATTCAATCAACTAACTTTACTGTATGCCTAGTATGTACGAGTCTCAGTGACATTAATCCTCTAAAGGATTTAGGCGAGATATCTAGTTCATCAAGACCTGGACAATTTTTCTAATGACGAGAAGTCTGTTCATCTAGATTATACGATTCTTTTATGATGACAATATCTATCAATGAAATATATCGTCCATCAAGATTAAATCAATTTTGCTAATGACGAGTTATCTCTTCGAGATAACAATTATTATGGTTAAGACTATAAATCAAGCACAAGCAAATCCATGAGTATCTCTAATATTTGGTAGTTTAACATTTGAACACATAACCTTTCCAAAAGTGTTAAATATTGGGGATTGTGGATTATGCTTATCCACAATCCCCAAAATTATTCTCAGCACATCTTGTATATAATCCTGTATATGTATATAAAGCGTATCCTGTTCAGATTTGTGGATTATGTTTAGTTAATACTAATTCAGTGGTCAGTGATCTAAGGAAAGTAAAAGTGTCGTTAAATCCACATTCCTTACATTTAGAAGAGCTGAAAAATGGCTTGATATAACAACACTTTATCTATTTGATTTATTACAAGCACTTTGAAAATTATGGAACATTCAAACCTTTGAAATTATGATTTGAACTACTTTCATTTGTCGGATGATGTTTACATCTCAGCTTTCAGAGAAAAGGCTTCGCATGCTTGCGTTGTATAGCTAAATACATGACTGGTTAAATGTGCGTGTTTTAAAGAGAAAAGGGGAAAATTGCAATGAATAGTAACACTGTTTACCAAATGTACAAAAGAGAGTAAATATTTAAAAAATTTCAAATTTGACTAACGAAGAATACACTAGTAAACAAAAACGGTAAACAGCTATTTCAGAGCCCTTCTTCTTCAGAACAGAAGTCACGTATCACTTTTACAATCAGTTTGACAAAGTTTTATCTGTGTATATGTATATAAAAGTGTTATTTATACAGACATTTTATGAGCATATATTAGTTCAAAAATGTATTAATAACTATTTGGAGAAATCGATTTTGAATCTCAATACTCGAATGCAAAAATTCTGAAAATAATATCCACATACTTGATAAAATTAAAACATACATAGACTCATACATACAAAATACATTACTATATATAGTACAATGGTAACATTCTTGAGGCATGCTGCAATAAAACTTAATGCATACTTATACTGAACAAAATATATATGACTGAAATTAAGCTACTTGCATGTTTGCGACCATAAAATTTCTGGACGAATCCCCATACTTAATAAAATTAAAACATACATAGACGCGTACATACATAATACATTATTGTATATAGTATAATCATAACATTCTTGAGACATGCTACAATAAATCTTAATGCATATTTATTCTGAAGAAAAGTATATATGACTGAAACTAGGTTGCCTGCATGTTTACGACCATAACATTCCAGGACGAATTTCACAGCTTAATTGAAACCGCTAGTAACATCCTCCACACACATTAAACGGGACAACTTTATCCTCCCATACACTTTGATGATATTAATGAGAGTAAAACAAGCCCGTTATCGGCGTGGCGACAAATTAAAATCATACCGCTCTTAAATCCATCAATGATATTTTAATAACGCCAGCGGGGGCCAATGGACAAAGATTAAGTCCACATAAACTGTTGCAGCAGCGTCGTCTGTCATTCTCCCTCCCCTTTTATGCCGAAAGCGTATTAAATATTGCTTTATGCGAAGACTAATTAGATGAATCGTGCTAATTACTGGCGAGGAGAGAGGGTCCGCTTTAACGTCTCCCTCCCTCGCTCTTGGAAAATAAGTGGGAAGTTTTGAAAAAAAAATTAAGCACTAACGATTTTCTCATTAGATGTTTAGAGGAAAGCGCGATGTAAGCAAGTGTTCTGTCGCCTGGAGGTTGTTAGGGGAGGCTGTAGCTGCAGTCCCGCCCCCTGGAAATGAACAAAAAATAAGGATCGGGATTGGAGGAGGATGAAGATGGAGTGCTCATCATCTAGTTTCTTAAAGTTTTTAACCCATTCCCCTAATCGATGGAAGAGGATGTAAAAGTTTGTAGGAAAGTTTTCGAAGTGAGAGCTCTGTTGTGAATGTATGCGAGGCGGGCGAGTGCGAGTGAGGTCGATGGTGAGAGGGTGAGAGGGTGAATTCTATCTTGTTGGATCTTCAGGTTTGGTGGGATGATTTTTAAAGCTTTTTTTCGTTTCCCCCCTCCTGTGATGGTCGCCGTCTCGACGATATATCTTGTCATTAGCAAGAATTCTCAGATCTTGAAGGACGAGATATCTCGTTATTAAAAGTATACTGACCAAATATTGATTTCGCCATCAGCAAATAATTGGGGATAGCTTGATGACGAGATATCTCAAGTTTATCGCAAAATTGGTTAGATCGTGATGATGAGATGTCTCTTCTTTATACCAAAATTGACCAAATTCTTGATGACGACATATCCCTTCTTTATAAAACATTGGTTAGACCTTAATGACGATGTATCTCATCTTTATAGAAATAATTGGTTAGACCTTAATGATTTTATATCTCATCTTTATAGAAAGAATTGGCCAGATCTTGATGACGAGATATCTCTTCTTTATCGAAAATTGGTTAGACCTTGATGACGAGATATCTCATCTTTATACAAAGAATTGATCCGATCCCGATTGTGAGAAATCGCATCTTTAAAGTAAAATTGGTCAGATCTCGATGACGAGATATCTTATCTCGATAGCAAAATTGATCAGATCTTGGTGACGACATATCCCTTCTTTAGAGAGAGAGAGAGAGAAATTGGTTAGATCTCAATGGACACGATCTACGAAAAACCACTTGAAGAAGTAAATTAATTGGTTGAACACCACTTGTTATGAAAAGTGTCTTAAATACCCGATGATTTGATTACTTTCATGTTCACTTTCAGAATTGAGATCCCCAATATAGATAAGGGGAACATTTCTTTGTGTAGTGAAAATAATGAGCTGATTTGATTTTTTAGTACGTCGTGACACTGAGAAAATTCCCTGAATAGGTAAAAAGAGGGATATGATATGATAGGTTATGGAAGAGTTTTAACTTTAAGTTTCTTGTGTAAAAAAGGTAGTTTACGGTTTTGTCGGGGCATTATATAAATAAATTACTTTGAAAAAGTTTGAAGAAAAATATATTACTATAACTTCTCTTTACTTGAAAAGAAATTGAAAAAAAACTTTAAAAAATAAGATGTCCTTTTCCAGATGTTTTTTTCATGTCCAAAACCAAGAACAGCTGTATAAAAAATTCAACAGAATCGTTACAAATCTAGGTTTTAAGCGTAAAGGTTTTTGAGGGAGTTATTTTTATATTTTAATCACAGAAACCCAAATTTTTAAAAAGTGAGTAAAATATGAACCACTTTACCAGAAGATAAACTTCGATTCCAAGAAATACAGAAGATTAGAATAACCATCGATATGAAAGTTAATCGGTCAATGCTAATTAGATTAAACACCCGACTTCACCAAAACGGCGAGAAGCTACATTTTAAGGTTCTTTGATGCGAGAGAATCTGGTTAAAAGGAAGTAAAATCTCAATCCTCCGGTTGGTTCGTTTCTTTGCTTACACTAAAAGTACCTCTGAAACCAACTTTTGAATTCTCTAATTATTTTGCATGCTACACAAAACTCCTCAAACACTGCACCCACTACTCCAATACTAAACGCGAACCAAATCACGGACAACCAAAAATATATTCAGAGTGATCATCACTAATCATGCAGGACAAAGCTCAGGATATTTTTCAAGGACTTAATGACACGCACCACTGACCAGCTCCCCCCCCCCTTTTCCAAAAAGGTCCCCTGAGGGGAAAGAGTGCGGTATTGCTACCTCTCTGAGACACTGTCCGCGTCATTTGTAAGAGGCCAGTGATTTGTCTTCATTGCCTCTAATTTGCTTACACAGGAAGTCATCTCAGAAGGACCTAATGCGTGTTACGTGCCCGTCGCAATTATAAATCGTCGCATGTCCGCTGAATGTGATCTAATTATCAGGGAACCGGAGTATCGTTTTGGTGCTGGTGCTGCTTCTGCTGCTCAGGAGTGAAAGATGCAGCTTTGCCCCGAGCTCTGGAGAAGAGGAGTTTGTTTACTTATTTAGATTAATGCGAATGAGTGAGCACGTCTCGACGTTGCAAAAGTAGAAATAGGTTTGGGGAGGTCGGTGATGGGATGAAGTCGGAATAACTATGTGGAATCGGAGTGAATATTTCAGTGTGGCGTGTCTTTTACTTTACTTTTGTCTGATAGGGATCTGTGGAGAAAAGTCCAAAGGAAAATGATGTTACAATGTGCTGGCACTAATTGATTTTCTTGACAGGTTTGGACATGTCCTTGCTTATCAAAGTTTAAAGCAGCCACTTTCTCCGGGATTGCGAAAATGGAAAAACGTTTTAATTGGAAACTTGCGTAGTAACAAAAAGATTATTCGCATACTCTTTTGGATTCTTGATAAGATTGCTTTGATTTATCGATATGTTATTACTTAATAAATTAGCTCATCGTTATTTTTCAGATTTTTCTCCAGATCTTTGATTTGCGAGTTCTAGGCCCAGTGCAGGTTTGTAACCTGAAACCTACGCTGGATGTATTTCTCTCTTCGCATCAGTAGAGCTTTTCTTACGTGAAAAAAATTACTTGGAATCGCCTGTCCTGTTAGGTACAGAACCAATCGAATTCATTGTATGATTGATGCGAATGCTCAACATTCAATACTCTCGTTTGAATACAAATTCAATTAATCATCCTGATGTTTGTCTCGAAAAGGTATCTTGTCATTAGAAAAATTGATCAGACCTTGATCTCTCATTACCATCAAAAAATCATGATCAAGATCTTGGTAGTTTTTCTAAGGACAAGAAACATCACCCACACACACATCAGGATCTGGTCAGTTTTGCTTATGACGAGATAAATCGTTGTAAAAACCACCAAGAGCTTTAAGGTATTTGAGTGAAGTAGTGTACTACCACGATTGTTAATACGGCAGCATATCCAGATTTGATCTTCAAGATTCAGTAATTGTTTATATACTGCGTATAGAAGTATCTTATAACGTTATAAAACAATTAGAGAATCCAGAATCAACTGTTTTTTGAGTGTCATATTGTTATTTAGTTTTTTGAGGCGTAAATATTCTTAACCTCTTCGCTACCTAGGTCCACATACGTGGACCTCGACTCTTTCGATTAACAATAATCTTTCTGATAAAATTGGTAGTTAAGAACTCAGAAGCTTACACGTTCATGGACGTGTGAGCTTCCGATTTGCACCAATGAATGCCAATGTAAATCGATAGTTCCTGTGGAATGTTTATTATTCAAGATTGATTGGAAGAATTGGCGTCGACTCAACGTGCTCGTAAAAGTAAGTAAATTTAATTTGTTTTTAATAATTTAAATCCTTTAATTAATGTGTTTTAGTTGATAATTTCTTAAAATATTTGATGAAATAGTCTTTTGGATTTAAATCTGTATTTCGTGCATTTGAAAGCGATGCTTATATAGGGCCACGTACGTGGACGATTGTAGTTCGGGGTTTATTAGTGCTGTTATCTTGTACGTTTTGTCCTTTTACAAATTTAACAGTATGTTTTGAACCGATGACGGTATTTCATGAGATTTTTGTCGTTTTTAAATTAAAAGTATAACATTATTCGGTTATCTAAAAATTTTATTTTGATAATATTGATTCATTATTAGGCAATAGTATCTAAAATGCATGTTAATATATTAATACTAAGTGTAGAATTGTAATATAACTTTTGACTGAAGAAGAAATTCAAGCTTTCATGTAAGAAAGTGATTTGTTGGATGGACCAGATGAAAGTAATGATGGGTGGTCAGAACTCTTGCTAGATTCTGGTTCTGTTTATGAAAGTGGCTCAAAAAGAATCTGCAATTAGTCCTTATTCAGAAAAGCCTTCTTCTACTTCTATTCTTTAAAGGAAAGCAGGATAACTTTGGAAATGAGTATGTATTATTTAATTATGTACCCTATTAAAAAAGATATTTTTCACCTTTATTTTAAGGGAAAGAAACTTACATAACTAAAAATTTACTTATTTGGTAAATACCAAAATGCTTTCTGGCAAAGAAATCTTAATTCTTTAAAAATATTTTAGTTACCAGGTGATAATAAACTTGATTTCATCTTAATAATGTTAGAATAGTGCTACAAAGTTCTTCTGAAGACATGGTTCAAGATCAACCTGAGCCACATACACCAGTAAATGCTTTCTTCACGTATTTGTATGTGAATGTTTGGATCATAAATGCTGTGCTTCATGAAAAATAACTATTTCATAAAATACCACACACAATAGAAATTGTATAAGAAATTGTTTGTGTGTATTATTTCTTACACATATTGTGTTATTTTAAAGTGATAATGAATATAACCTGTACAATATTCGAGTAGATAGACTGAAGAAGTTCCCGATGGTGTCATGCGGAATCTCTTGCCAAATTGTCTCCAACTGTCGGGCTAAGTGGTCATTATTCCGGCATGGTTGAAATCGCCTTCCCATAACGTCCCAAATGTGCTCTATGAGAGATCATTAGACCTAGCTAACCAAGGAAGTGTAGGGAAAGCTTAAAGACAATTCATAGCAACACGTGCCGTGTGCGGCTGGGCATTATCTTGTTGAAAAGTAAGTCAGGGGTGTCGCAAAAGGAACGGTAACACAACCGGTCGTAGAATGTCGTCTACGTACCGCTGTGCTTTAAGTGTGCCAGAAATGACTACCAAAGAGGTCCGGCTATCAAAGAAGATGGCACCCCAGATCATAACACGATGTTGTGGGCATGTGTGGCGTGCAATAGTAAGGACAGGATACCCACGCAGCCCTGGACGTCTCTATACAGGTCTGTGTTTATGTTCAGGACACAGTTAGAAATGGGACTCGTCACTAAAGACTATACGTCACCAGTTAGCACTGTTCCAAGTTGATAGAGCCCGACACAATTCCTGAACAACTCCATCTTGTAGCGTCGATTTTTTTTGTTATAGAATATATTTCATAACATTTATCAGAAAAATAACTGCATTTTAAAAAGTTTTTATATAATTGGTTGTAAAGAGGCTAAAGAGAGCTCATAGCACTCGACCATCTAAAGAACTATGAGATACAAGAGAGATTTACTGGTAGTGTTGAAGTGATTTTACCCCACATCACAAAGAAGGACCAAATAAGGTAATCGATTGGATGAAAGAATCTTAGGAAAGATTTTATTGGTCATGAAGATACAAATTGGATAGAAATCATCCAGGGAGAACTGCAGGTTGCAGAACAAATGCGTACGTGTAAACCCCTCAGAGGATTACGAATAAACTTGAGAGCACAATTTTATGGAAACAGTATTGATGAAGTTGTGAGGTCTTAAATATGAATAAAACTATTTAATTCGCGAAAGGAAGTATTACAAAAAATATGACTTGCTTCGCAAACCAAATGGAAATTCGTAGCCTATTCGATAACAGCCACCACGGGCAACGTTCACTGTCAAATGCTGCCAATTTCGGATTGTGAAGAGATCCTATCTGTGTGACGTCACAATCTCTTGGGAAAATATAAATATTTAATTGAAAAATTATTTACTAAAATAAAATGTATAAGGTATTATTCTGGTGCAAACTTTTCCGTAAATTTCAAATCCGTTGAATTTTTTAATCTATCTTTAACGATCCCGATTTTAAAAAGTAAAAACAAACTAAACAATGCCAGTCAAAATTTTTAAATTGTGTTCTGTTTTCCTTCGCTGGAAGCGTTTTAGCGCAGGAAATGGAATCTGATTTCTTAATCGCGAAGTCATATGGGAAAAAATATAAAAGTTAAAATTTGAAAATTATTTATTTAAAAAAAATTATATTTTTAGGAACCGATCTAATGTGAAAATTTTGACCGATTTCAAATCCGTTGAAATTTTTCCTCTATCTTTAACGATTTAGGAGAAATAGCAAAAAAGAACTTATAACTCCAGTTAAAACATTTCATTTATTTTTTTCGTCCGATGAAAATTGTTCTTCGCAAAATGAAACGGAAACAAATTTAGAATCTGCCCTCTCTTTATGGTGTTGCCCTTCTAAGGAAACAATAATAATTAAATTCATTAAAAACTGTTCTTGATTAAATTTTCCGAGCGGCAAAAAATTGCAAAAAATTCGGACTAACTATGTGTCAAATGTCATTATTGTATGTACGACAGTTTCGTCAGGGCACTTTGGATTGAGACACACAGACAGACACACAAACACTTCCTTTTATAATATCCTAGTAAAATACCCGGCTATACTCGGTTTGAATTGGTTTACTCTAAATTGAAGACATGATGAAAATATATAATGACTTACGTTTTTCGTACAATAAAATAATATTTTAACACCTTTCGCCATATTTACAATTTCTACATCTTACGTAGGAATGTACGTACAATTTACGTACGTACAATTTCTACATCTTACGTATGGCTTGAATGAATATGCATGTTTAGGATACAAATCCTAAACATGCATATTCATTCAAGCCATAGATTTCTCATACATCGCACTCTTGCTGTATAACAAAGTTACAATATGACGAAAGGTGACACTAATGGTGGCTCCACACCAACGGCGACAGCAACAAAGACAGGCAACATTTTGTTGCTTGTCTCTGTCGCTGTTAAAAAAGCCTTCACACCGCGAGCGACAAGAATTTATTTGCGCATGCGCATAATCTTTTTCGAAAGCAAAATATTTATTTGATTATTTCTTCTTCTTGCAAGATGGCTGACAGATCACGTCCGCATTTAACAAAACTCCTTTTACAGCAAAGACGATTGCCAAAGAAATTAAAATTTCTTCCATAGTATTTCCGTATATTTCACTGAAATAGTTCGCTGAAATCAAAGCTATACAGAAAGCTTAGCTAGAACGTCAACAAAAACAAAAACACTGGTAGCGAGAGTCACAATCTTTATTTTGATTGGCTTTTGGCATGGCGACAGAGACAAAAGTTGAACTTCTTCCAAGACTTGAAAGCACAGCGACAGCGACAGAGACAAACCGGAAGAAACAAAACTTGTTTGTAATACGCATGCGCAATAGCGAAGAAATATGTATTTTGTTTCTGTCGCCGTTGGTGTGAAGCCACCATAAGGTTACTACTACAAAAGACGATTTTAAGGGAGATTTGGAATTCCATTTCTTAAGTTCTTTTCATGTTCAACTCAATTAATAAAAACGACGATTTACGGTGAGTGCTCTCTCATTCATAGTCAACAAAACAATATTATTTACTTGTCATCTACAACATATTACTCTTGTATCCGGCATGCGACATTGTGGAATTTTCAAATTTTCTCCTGTCATTATGACAAAAGAATTTTTTAATGTTTGAAAAATTCTAGTTCGGATTTTTTTAAACATTATTATTCTTTCAGTAACGGCATTATTCTTTCAATAACGGCATTGTTCTTTCAGTAACGTCATTACACTTTTAATAATGACTTATTCTTACAACCTGCTTTATTCTGACTTACCTACCACTTTTAGTCGAATACTTTGTGGTGGTGTTGCATGTGATGAAAAAGAAATACAATTGATTAAAATAATAAATATTTAAAACAGAAAACACAGCGAAATAAAACAAAATAAAAGATGTCTGGAAAAAGTTGCCCTAAAGACATTTATTTGTGATTCATTTTTATCTTTGATCTTGCAGTTGCCACAACTTACAACTAAAAAGTGCACGAAATTTAGAAATGCGAAATTAATTCAGAGCGAAAGAAACACGAGTTTCCATTTTATTCCCGTTCGTTGAAAAATATCGTTTGTCACAAATATTCGGAAATCGTTTACATTGCGCAAAGAACAAATATAAGACTCAAATTAAATAAAATATCAGAGCTAAAATTACATCATAAAAAATTTTTCTTTAAAAAAATAATTGTTTTTTTAGCAGTGCTGGTAAAGCAAATCAAAGTAATCGTAATACTCAATTTACATTACAATTTTTCCAAACTACCGAATTTTGGTTGATTTAAGTATACCTATACTCTGGTGGTTTAGCATGAAACTCATCTAAATATAACAATAAGAAAATGTTTAATATTACCTTCACTAAACTAATAGATAATGTATAACATAAAACACATTGCAATCAAATATCTGGAATAAAATTTATGTGATGCCTGCACAAATACACGTACAAAATCGAACATAGAACAGAAACAGAAAGACAGATTTTCGCAACCAATTCTATTCACTAAATGATGATAAGTACTCTCTGAGTGCAAATTTCCTTGAAAATATATTAAAACCGTGTGGACATGTATAGGACACATACATACATACATACAGACAGTCACCAAACGTGCAAGAGGTGGATTTGGCATCACAAGGGTCCAAAACGGATATAAAACTTGAAATGGGTCAAAAATATTCATTGTACAAACAAACACTCCATTCTTATTTATATAGATAAAATATAATGTGAACGAAATCATTGCTCAGAGATTATTAATCTTGTAGGGGAACATTTAATATAAAGGGAAAAAAAGTGGTAAAAGCAAATTCGCTGTGATTACAGTGATGTTTCTATTAAAATTAGGAGCGAAGAGAGAAAAAGTTTTACAATTTTCATCAAGATTTCAATCGGATTACCAATTTGAGACATTTTTAGCGTAACATTGAATAGCACATTTATAATTATGTGTAAGACGGCAAAGGGGTGTTTACCTACACCTCAAGGAACTGTTAGTGAAAATTCGAATTCAAAAATGTAAATTAATTTGATATAATGTTGTTTGCGACTTTCTACTAAAATGAAGTGTTGAGAAATTATTTTTAATTGCACTAATACTTCTGACGAATTATATAGTTGCCGTTTTATCAATTTGAAGTTGAAAATTAAAATTCCAAAGCTTTAAACTTAAATTAACGCAAATAAATTGATATTGAGCCTAATGAATATTTGTTTCAAAAGTGATGTATCGTATCTAATTATTTTAAAATCTAAGGCGATAATCCTTTTGGAAATACAATAAAACGGAGATAAACCTCTTATAGAATTGGTAGCTTTAATAAAGATTTATATATTGACGTATTATTAGAGTTTTTATTGTAAGTAGTCTTGGGCTATTTCATTAAATACGAATATATTTAGTTTAAAAATATATTCAATCTTTTCGCATTGTGTGAATAGATTTCGTCAGTATCACTTTAATCTAAATAAGGCTGACTTTCAGTTTGTTCCTTTAGTTGAAAATTGTATAAAGTGTAAAGATAAAGCCCTATATGATTTTGTTATCCATTTTTCAGACACTGCTTAGTTTAAAGTTGCTGATGGAATCGTTTAATCCATATTTATTTGTAAATTTCATTTTTATTTTTGTTTAGAAGTACCGATTGCTACCATCAGTGAAGAACTGTTAGCGTTTTAGGGATTTTTTTTCTGTCACTTGGTCTGACTGTTTTAAAGATATTTTTCAGGATTAAAAACATTCCCTTGTAAAAGCAGTAAAAAACAATTGTTAAATTTGAATGCCATGTAACTTGAGAAGGCTTAAAAAGAGTACATATCCTTCGTTAGTTTTTTTTTTTTTTGAAAATGTTCCTTTGGTAAAGTTTTGCCCCAAATTTTGTCGCAGTTTCTAAAAATTTACAAAAAACGTTTCTGTTAAAAAACAAATAGAAATTATTAATATGTATTGTTGTTCTGCTGTTAGATAAGAATTAACAAACATAAAATTTTTTTCTTTCCAAAATCTTCATCTGAATGCAAGAACTATGTAACTCAGTTTGGGATTTTGAGATAAATGGAACAACAGTTTCCTCGTCAATGATTCCTGTTTAAAATGCAACATCTTTATTAATTTTCAGTTCATTAGTGATGCTAATACGTGTAACAAGAAAAAATGGTGGCCTGGACAAAGGAGCAATTAAAAACAGTAATTTCGTCGGATGAGTCTTGTTTCAATCTTCTGGTCGAGTTTACGGCTGAAGAACTCCATCCTTAGCCTATAATATAGACTGCTTGTTACCAAGAGTGAAACGGGGGTTCTGTGATTGTTTGGGCAGCCTTATTGAGGTTTTCTGTGGGCCCCACGATTACTCTGCAAGGGCACATTAAGGCCAAGGATTATGTGAACATTTTGACCGATCAAGTCCATCCCATGGTACAAAATTTGTTCCCCAATGTTGATGGCGTCTTCCAAGACGACAAGGCCTCTGTTCACATAGCTCACATTGTCCAGGACTGATTTTCTGAGCACGAGGATGATTTATCACATCTCCCCTTGGCCGCCACACTCACCAGACCTCAATATTATTGAATCTTTTTTTTCTACATTGGAGGGGAAAGTGCGTCATCTCTATCCACCTGCATCATGTTACCTGAACTTGCCACCGTTTTGCAGGAAGAATGATACAAGATTCCCTTGACAAGCATACAGGAACTGTATTTATCCATTCAGAGAAGACTGCAAGCTCTTTTGAGTGTCATTTGTTTTCTTAAACCATTTTAGGCTAGGTTGCATGTTTTTTTAGGTATTTCCGTATTTTCGTCCAACTTCTGTACATAATGAGAATGCGCTCATTCAAAATTTCCGAGATATGTTGCTTCAGATGCATCATCTCTATTTTGCTTAGTAATTTGTATAATTATAGATGAAAACGAAGAAGCACTTGCTGCATTTAAAGTTAAGTAAAAATAACTTTAAAATATTTGGAAAATTAAGTTAAGGTTTTGAGACAGGAATAATTTCAATGCATAAAAATTGAACGATGTAGATTTTTCAAAAGAGCTTGTTGATTATTTTATTTTTTAATTTTGTAAGAAGTTCAAAAAAAAATTATCATAATTACAGTTTTAATGTAAAAAAAAGAGATTGGGAGCTCCTATTTTCATGTAGTTATCACAATAGAAATTTTTAAAGCTTCAGTAACTAATTAGATATTAAATATGATGTAAATAAATTTAATTAATGATATACTTTAAACTTAACATTTAATCCGTAGCCTTCTACATACATATACCTTACTGTTTTAACTTCCTAACGTAATTAATTTAAAATACATTAGTGTAAAAGACATTTAACAATTCAATTTGATTTACTTTCAGCGAATAAATCATTTTTCTATGCTAAACGGTTTTAAGGTTTTAACTTTGGTCAAAAAAAAAATAAAACTTTACTGTGTTTAAATGTAACCCTTCACACAAAAAAAATATTCCTCACCTAAATTATTCGTTTACCTGAATGAATCCAAACAAGAAAAAAGGAACTCCATCTAAAAAGCAATCCACATAACCATTAACAATGTCTTTTTTTCGTTACGTGGTTTTTGGTGCCTGTAAAAAAATGTTAACAAAAAACCTTCACATCAAATCAAACAAAATCATTTCCTGTAAAACAATTTTGAGAATACATTCTACATTGAGGGAATAAGTTTTCGGAAGGGGACCTTAGAATGGACCGCGAAGAGGCAACGTTAGTTAGTTCAGAAGCGGGATTTGTTCTTTTTTTTTGTCCGTCATAGTGGCATCAGTTCATTAGACGCATTGCACGGAGAAACGGACCACTTAATGAAATCAGTTTACTCGCTCGTGAGGGAAAGCACGACTTTTTTCAGTTTTCCTCTTTCCCAGCTCTTTGTACGGAGCATTTTGTTCGGTGTCTGCTTTTTCTTTCATCAATTGATCGGTGGATTGTTTACGGTCACGGTGATTCAAAGTTAAAGTTGCAGTTACACTCTTCCAATGCTGTTTTTTTCTCTCTCTCGCTGCACTTTGAAAAATGCTTTTTCGGATAAAATGTAAGGCTTTTTGCAGTTATTTGGCGCCTTTCTCTGTCTGTTGGGTTTTTGCGCGAAATATACAGATAAATATTGTACGATTGTGTCTACACACAGAGATACACATTATAATCATTACTATGCCGTTCTGTCAGAATGTGGTTATGATCCTCGGTTGTCACCGAGTGGGCCCGGGTTCGAATCCTGGATAAGGCATGGATGTAAAATTGGGAAAAGAAGTCGGGCTTTCGCCTGGAATGGATTCCTGTCTTGAAAGGAAAGCAGCGCACCCCTTCTGTTCTTTTCTGGGATCATCGTTTGTAGTAGTAAAAATATTCTTCTTCTGTACTTGTCTTGAATGTTTCTGTTCATCCCTTGCTTTCATATGTATCCCAGAAGAAAATACGACAATAACAAACAGCAACAATCATTACTATTCCTTTCAACATTGTCAAATTGTAGCGCATATAACAACAAGCTGTGTAACCGTTCGATTCATGCGTTTAGTTAATGACTCAGGAAAATTTATTACCTGGCATTAAGTATGCAGTTCACATACATGAAATCTGTTTATCTGAGTTTGTTTGAGCATTATCACAAGTTTAATTCACACTGTATTAGAGCAACATTATTAAATTTTCAGTAATCGATGACAAAGGAAGAAATTTACTTGGAAAAATTAACCTTCTGACTACGGCCGGTATATCAGTTGTACCATGATCTCGCCAAGAAAGAATTCTGACAACGGCCAGTACGCGATATTCCACATTGACTAACTCCCGGGCACTCGCGTCGCCAAGGATTTCGCAACTACGCCAATCCCTGATGCCAACCTCGCGCTTTCTCGCGTTTCATGAGATTATTCGTGAACCGCAGTGATCGCGCGCTGTTTGTTTACGGTGAATTTAATGTTTTGCTATAAAATTTTTGTTTGCACCAGTTTTTGTGCGACACCACTTCGCGAAATCAATTTCAAAATTAAACTCACCTGTTCAAATTCTTGCGACGAAGGCACTCTATCCAACACGTGTTGGTTAGTGAGCTGAAGCTTTCCAAAATTCTATTTCCTCCTCAGTTTGGATTGCACATCAAAAACGATTTTTTTCGTCAGTGCAACTATCCCCGTCTAATGTAAGAAAGAATTCCATCTTCAACTCGCCTAAATATTTGTCTTTAAACGTGTCTATCTTCCATGATAATTGATAATCAAGCCTGTGGATAACAAACTAACAATAGTTCGCGATACGAGACGGGCGCGTTAACATGAGGACGTGGGTTGCCAACTTACGGGGGAGGGATTACCGCGGAACGACAGACAGCTTAAAAATTCGACTGGTTTGGCAAGCTTGGCGACGCGAGTGCCCGGGAGTTAGTCAATGTGGAATATCGCGGCCAGTACATCATTTGAGTAGCCAATACGCAAAACCCGTTAAATCCATTTTTTGGAATTGCCGGATAATCGAAAAAAAAAACGCATAAAAAGTAGCCTAATAATAATACTTTTATTTTTTTTTTTCGAAAAAGATAAAAATAATATTATTTATCAGTCAAAGTCTGTATTATCTTGCTTTTTTAGATAATTTGTAATTTGAAAAAAAGAAAGTGGATTTAACTGGTTTTGCTTCTGTAAATTATATAATAGGTTTTGCAACGTCATGATCGGTCATTGGCTTTAGGATTCAAGTTGCAAAAGCGGTTAGATTTCAGAAAATAGGTCATAAAAGCAAATGAAATAAAAAAGTATTGAACATTACATCACACTTAAACTGTAATAACTTCATTAATAAGCACACAATATACCATATTGAATGCCAATTTTTAAATTTAAGTTTCACACACATTTATCGGATATCTTCATCGTCTTCATTCAAATCAAAATCCAGCTCTTCTTCCTCATTAACTGTCGAAAGAGAAAGATTATTTAGTAGTAATTGTTCATCAAAAACATCCTTATAAAACTGAAGATCAGAATTGTCTTCTCATCTTTCACCGAAGTGAAGGATTAAGAGACGTTTCATATCAGTAACTTTGGCAGCCTTCAAAGTAACTCTTCTTTGCACCTCTTCAGGATGAATGTTTTTTAAACTTTTACCTTTTTTTACAAAGTGTTTTCCCGATACACATTTCAAAATTGTAAAAATGCTCGCCGCAAACAAGGACGGAAGTTCTAGTTTTATTTCTTGTAAAACTAAAAATTTTCGATTTTTGAAACTGAAAATACCAAACAGTTGTTTTTTTCATTACGTCGTCTGATGACAGTTGTATTGTAGACAATACCGCCTTCACCAGCTTGAGTATGACCCACTGTACAAGAAGGGAGAATCTGTTCGCCTGGCAGACGGAGTATCCTGACACAACCATCGACGTGATCAAAGAGAAATCGGGATTCATCTGACCAGGCAACTCTCTTCCACTCATCCATAGTCCAGTCTCGATGTTCCCGGGTACGCTGTAGGCGTAGTTGACGATGAAGTTTGGTCAACAGAGGCACACGAGTGGGACGTTTGCTGTACAGTCCCATATCCAACAGTGTCCGCTGTACTTTGTGTTCCAAATACTTGCGCTTGTACCTGCATTGTATTTTGCTGTTATCTGAGCCACTGCCTGGCGCCGATTTTGCTTTACCAAGCGGGGCAGTCTCCGACGTCCTCTTTCTTTGATGACTCCTGGACGACCAACACCTTGTCGTCTACTGCTGGTGTCACCGCTATTTATCCATTTTGCATGAATACTAACAACGGCATATCGTATACAACCTACCAGTCGTGCAGTTTCCGTGATACTCGTTCCAAGTCTTCGGGCCATTACGATCTGCCCTCTATAAAATTCGCTTAGATCAGCAGCCTTTCCCATCACTCGCAAAAGTAAGTGCAAGAATGATTACTTACATTCTGCACGTGCACTGCACATCACCCAGACAAGTTCATTGAAAAATGTGGGGATAGTCAAAATGTTTTGACTCGTCAGTCTATATGTATGTGCTCTTAATAATGTAATTTAATAAATAAGGAAAACTGATTTAAAAATTAAAGAGGATATTTCATAAAAATGCAATTGTGTTTTTCTACTTGTATTACAGTATGAATACTTATTTTTAAACCATGTTGAAAGGGTTTAGATTGGGAAACTATTCAATGAATCACCTTAAGATACTGACCTTTTAAGGTTATGAGCTGCTATTTTATTTATTTATTATTTTCATTTCAATATCTTTGATACTAGGATCAGATTGGAAAAGCATCGGATAAGATACCGGAGAATTCCGAATTAGAATCCAGCCAAAGACCGTCGTGTACAAAGGAGGCTAGTACACGTTAAATCCGTCGTGGCCTTAAATATCCTCTCGCTAGCGTGGTGTGGAAGTTTAGAGAGTGGGCTGCCGGCTAAGGTGTTGCATCTTCATCTGACCATAGTTCAAAATTCCTCGGTTCCTTCCCTTTGGGATTGATCGCGACCTTCGTCAATAGCCTGTTGTGTTGCTCTAGTACGACGTTAATTAAAAATACCAATACCTCTTCGATACTATTCAGATTAGCCATATGTAAAGAACAAACTGTTTTTGGGTAAATAAGTAGTTAAACCTTATGAAAAACTTTAAATACCCACTAAAATACCCATTTTGGGTAAATATCCTGGGTATTTACCCACAAAAATAAATATCCTTGAATTTTACATCACTGCACTCGTATGATACCATCTATAGGGTTTACTTTTAACTGTAAATTATCGTTGTTTTGGATAGATTTAGCATTCAATTTACGCCAAACGTAGTTTGGGAATTTTATTTGTTGACGTGCTGGTTTCTTTTTCAATAATTAAGTCTCTCGACGTTATTTTCGGAATACGAATAGGGAGCACATTTATCCAAGAAACCACGACTGTCACAACAGTTTGCTCGCATAAATCCTCTGTTATCAGACGTCTTAGGTCTCTAACTTGACTTCTTAGATTTAAAATATTGTGTTTTTCAATATTTTAGTTAGCAATGTACTGATACTAGCAGGTGAGAACATCGCTTTGTGAACCGAGGTATTACTCGAATTACTATATAATACCAGCTATTGCTTAATCATACAATTAATATCAATTGAGGTTAATAAATTAACGTCAAACTGGAGCCACACGAGCTCCTGACTGTTGTCTAGGATCAATTCCGAAGAGAAAATCCGAGGACAACACCTCCTGATACTGTATTACAGTCAGACAATGTTACCACCTAAGCTGGCACACTACTAACCAAACGTCCAAACGACACCAACGAGAGGACATTTGAGGCTATGGCAGACAACATAAGCCAATCCCACATTATGGTCTATGAAAGAGTCCCGACTTTGCATCCCTTCGGATGCCAGTCCACTATTTTATCATCCGTTCTACCACGCCCCACGTCGATTCCGGAAACCCTATATACACTACCCTATAATAATGGACCGGACAGCAAGATATTATGGTATAAGGTAAATAATACATGTTTTAATAGGGGGATAGTCCCCACGTGATTCAATTACACTAGCAACCCTACTGGGCATACTTTCAACAAGGTTTTGATACACATCTATGGGTATTTGTGTCTATACCTGCTGCAAGAATGTCGCCAGCTCAGCTGTAGATTTCGGACGTGGTTCCCTAGTCCGTAAGCGTCGCTCTAACTAGTCCCACAAATGTTCTATGGAGTTTAGGTAGAGACTCTGAGCAGGCCAGGGAAGATGTTTACATCCATATCTTGATACCACAGCTTGACAGACTTGAACATGGATCGTTGTCGTTCTGGAAGTAACAATCGCCCATTCCAAAAAATTGCCCGAGGGTAGGAAGAACCTGATTGTGCAAAATATTCATGTAGGCGTCGGAGTTCAATTTACCAGGAACAACATGCAAAGGTCCCAGGCCACACTACAAAATACCTTCAAACAAGTAGTCGGATTTTATGCAAATTCGCTGGTTTACGGTCCATTATTGTACTGCAGTGTATGTGAGTTTTCTGTAAGGATATCTGAAGGAATATTACTTCCCAACAAAATATATTTCTTCAATATAGGTTAAATATTATTTACTAAATGAATAATTAATGTGTTATGGTGCTTTTGTAGCGTACCCTTTATTTCAATACTCTTACGTGCAACATGGGTTTAGTATTGTGTATAGTTTTCAGATGCACACGAAGATTTCGTTTTTGTAAAGGAAAATGAACTTCTATTACCATTTAGTTAGTCTCTTGGTTTCTGTAGAGTATCAAAACGAAGAAAAGAAATAAAGTAATCATATGAAAATAAATTTGAATTTATGGACATGGGAGCAAAATATTATATATTTGGCACTGTATTTGTTGGGTAAATCCATGTTGCTCTTTACTTATTTATTTTTTACCTTTATTTCATTTTAAAGTATTTCCTAAATAAAATGTCCTTGATATAATTTATCACATATTGTTTATTCAATGTATGAAAATTGGCAATTTGCATGGGGGGGGATTAGTTTTTTTTTTCAGAGGATGCTAATGAAACTGCTGTTACTATCAATTGTGATCGATACTGAGAGATGATACATCATATCTTCTTGCTTGATATTTATCGAAAAATTTTGCAACACACGTGGTTTCAATAATATGGAGCAACAATGTCATACATTGAGTGCAACACGGCTAATTTTCTGGTTGAATGAACCCTGTCGATGTCGATTCCCCCCCCCGCCCCCGTCCCCCTCATTCCTCTGATTAGACCGCTCCAGATTTTTTCTACAGGGTTGTTCAAAGGAATAAATCAACGCTAAAAAGCTGACAACAATACACCAACTTAAGCATAAAATTCGTGAAAAAATTGCACGAATCTCACCGAAAATGTACTCAAATGTAACGCAATACGTGTTCGAAAGTGCCCGTATATATAGCTCGGACAGAAGTGGTCATTTGGCCAGTTTCCAAATGCGGGAAATTATGTATGCATTATCATTTATTGAGTAACGAATATCCAATTTTTTTTTAATCCAAACAGTTTCAGTTAAGTTATTCCGAACCATAATGAGGGCAATTCCATAAAAAAAACTGTACATGCATTCGCTTTACTTGGCCGCTGTGAACTTTGTTTGCATCCTGAAGCACTCATACTTCCTTTATTTCAAATTAAAAATAATTGATCCAGCAGACTAGCAATTAATAAGGAAAATAAACTTTGCAACTGGGAATTTTCTTGTTCAAGTGCCTTTTAATTTCTTTTGATGAAAGAAAAATCCTAGTTTCTAATCCAATTCTTTCCTGTTAGTTACTAATTTTGGACTGTCATGCACGAAGAACACGATAAAAAAGAAACACACTTGAGAAAACGTTATGATAAAACACGAAGGTCGCTGGATGCGTTATAAAATGCATATAAAAAGTAAATCAAAGCGGAATTTTAATGGTAATTAAGAGGTTTAGAAATTTATTTCAATGGAAAAAAGGAAAAAGAATTTATTTTCATCCTCAATTAAGTTTCAGGATTCTGGAAGTTTAGTTAATCGCTGATGTCTTCTTCTATGCAATGTATTCGGTTTTTTACCATTAAATATTCGTAAACAGATCGATATTGAATGTGCGTCATTCACGTGATTATTATATTTATTATTACGTGTTTTATATAAGCGGATTTTGGCCTGGTGCACATATCCGATATTTCAACGTGCGGCGACATTGCGGCACTGAAGCCCAACTATGCACACATAACCGTGAAATGACACAAGTACTCATTTCGCGTTATTTGCGAAAATATTCTATCGAAGAAAAAGTGTTTATTTCGCTTACTTGGTGTAAAAAAAGTATGTTTTGAAACACAATAGACGTTACTGGAAACAACCTTTTTTTAACTATTATTTATATTCCATTTATATAGGAAAACAAGGTACTGTAGACCTGATATGCATGTGAGGCGAGCTGCTGCGCCGTGAGGAACTGCTTTACAAATTGCACGCAAGTTGGATGTGCGTCACCGCAGCGACGTCGGAGGCATGTGTGCACTACTCCATTGGATCTAATGTACCTTAGACCGCACTTGCGTTGCGGCAGCGGCGCCGCACGTATAAAGACCTGATGTTTGCCCGGGCCTTAAAAATGGACAATAAGTAATAATTAATTCGTTCGTTTAATGAATCGTTTCTTATTACGTTCACGTATCTCTTACCACTCTCTCTTTCACTTTCACTCATTAAAAGCCTTAATATATCAACAATAAGATAATATTTTTATCATACAACACTGTTAAAAGTAATATGTAAGAAATTTCAACTGTTTATAATGATTATTTTCTTATCATCGCTTAGCACATATTATTCTTGATACAAGATCTTAATGCTTATTTAGTGCTTACAATGGATTCGAAAACTGATAAAATGCGACTTGCAATTCGGCCTTAAAATTAATTATGTGATACTTGGAAATAAATAACGTAACGGATACATCAATGTGACCATTAGAAATTTAAAGATGTCACATGATTAAATAGTTGAAGAGACAAGAAACACAAGGGTTAAACGTAATAAAAAGTTTTTTACATCAAGCACGATCCAGACTTAATGGTTAGTACTCTGGACTACGGCTGAAAAGGTACTGGTTTCAAATCCCGGTATAGGAACGAGTAATCAGAGTGTTTCGGAATCCACCCTCTGCCGATGGTCCCGTCTAATTAGCTGAAGTATAAACAAAAATTATCGTTGATTGACAAACCAATCTTAGTCTTTAGACTACAGCCGGTACAGCAGTTGTACCTTAGGGTGGGCCGAAAAACACTTTTTTTCGAAATCGCTATTCTAATAGTGCGGAAAGGGTTCTCTCTGGGTTCAATAAACACGGTGTGAAATCTTTTTTTGATTGGATAATATCTTCTGCCCCCGCATCGTACTTGAATTTTGGAAAATTGGGTAAAAATTGCAATTTTTACTCGGCGTAGGAAATGTAATTCTTTTTCAATATTGCTGTTCTAACTGTGCGGAATAAGTGCCCACTGGGTTAAATAAGAAAGGTGTAAGGTATTTTTTCGATCTAATTATATATTCTAGTCCCGCATCGCAATTAAAATTATGCAGTTTTTGAAAAAAGTGCACTTTTTTATGTGTTAGAGAAATAAATAAAACATGAAAAATAGATGGAGTTCAAGCAATATTTATTGCTGTATTGTACTGTACATTTGATTATATTGCCTAAAAATTATTAAATAATATTTGATTCACATTATATTAATATAATATTTGTTAAGAATATTGTAACCATAGAATGTTATGACATGTCAATATCAAAAGCTTACTTACACTTAATCAGCAGGAAGAGGCTTGAAATCAGCCTTATTGTCGAATTCAGACATATAATTGATCGGGAAAAGAATGTGGATCTAATGAACCCGTCTCCACGTTGAAACCCATAAATTTTAGTGGACGCTTCTGTCACTAACTTGACAGACCGTTCAACGGCCTGCGTGTAACATGGGAAGTGATCAAAGTCCCATTCAGGATTTTTTTATCACGCACAATGGAACTAAATACGGCAGTAGATATATCACGGAGGATTGGTGGAGAAGTAATAATAATTGATGAACAGTCAATCAATTTAGTATAGTCAGCAGCTTCAAAATTCAGTTTTGTTGGGATAAATACACGTACTGACTTTACATTGGAAGATGACTCTCTAGACTTAATTATACGTAGTGCAGCAAGTTTTCCGATGTGCGGTCTTTCATCCTTCAACATACACATCAAGATATTCTCGGGATGAGCAAAGAACGAATTTCGACAAATTACTCCATCAACGACGTCCTTGAGGTTTTGAGATAAATACCTGGATCTAGAAATACTATTCCACACATGCATAGCTCCATCTTTCAGCAAGTGTTTAGACTTTATATCAAACCAGTTTGGAGTGTAAACTTTCATAACAAACTCAGCTATTTGTTTCAACTTTAAAGAAGGATCTGGAGAACTAACATATAGTCTTAGAACTCTGTTCGCTGTTGTTAGCCAAATAATGATAATGGACCAGGACTGCGTCTGGAAAGTTCATCAGGACAATTACCCAATCTTACCGCTTGAGATATTTCTATTAAGTACATTTCATCCTTGCTTAAGTCACGTCTATCAGTTATTGATAACTCGCCGACAATAATTTTGAAAGTTGTCACTGGCAAAGTTTCACATGTAAGGAGCGCCTACTCAATATTATCAAAATATGATTTGGGACCATTTGCTGGCCCATCCAACGTTTCAAACAGATGATTCAGAGTTAGTTCTTTAAAATGCAGGAGACATATTACCCATTGCAGAAGCTTATCAAGTTTCATTTCCTAACACCGAATTACACCAGATTTCCATCCGGTATTAACAAATGTGCAGTCACAGCCAATTGCCAGAAGCTGAGAAAGATCTATTGTGATCCCTTCAAATATCCGATAATAGTCGCGGAAATCTGTTTTGCTGGACACAAATGAGTAATTTAGCATGAACTTGATTCTTCAATAGGAGAAAAATGTTCCTCTTTTGCTTTTCTCGTGTATCTTTTAGTATCTACTACCTCCTCTATCAATGTAGAATTTTTACGACCATCGAAATACATCCCCTTCAACAGCAATGCCTAAGCTTCATTTTAAAGCTTGAAATTTTAAATCCTTTCTAACTTTAGCCTTTTCACTTGTTTTTGTAAACCACTAAATCTGAGTTGTTGCTAGTTATGAGATCGACATCGTGAAGAACTCTTGAAGCAATTGCAACCACAGACTGGTCCAAGACTCCAAACCTGTCGGCAACCGCAGCAGTTTAAATGAGGCCAAGTCGCATTTGTGATGATTTAGATATAAACGGAGTTATTTGTCTGTACTTAGGATCAGTAAGATAGTTTAAACGGTTCTATGTCGATGGTTTGTAAATGTCCAGATTTAAATCTACTTCAGATATATCTGCGGAATTATATGAATTGTGAAACCCCCTCCCCTCTCATTTCCTGTCAGATACAGATAGCATGAAAAGACAAGAAAAAGTGCATTTTTCTTTTTAAAAAAAATTAATTGTGATGTGGTTACAGAAGATATTATTCGATCGAAAAAATATTTTACACCATTCTTATTAAACCCAGTGGGCACCTCTTCCGCACTATTGTAACAGCAATATCGAAAAATAATTATATTTCCAACGCCGAGTAAAAATTGTCAATTTTTACCCAAATTTCCAAAATTCCAGTGCGATGCGGGAGCAGAAGATATTATCCAATCAAAAAAAGTTTTTACACCGTGTTTATTGAACCCAGAGAGAACCCTTTCCGCACTATTAGAATAGCGATTTCGAAAAAAAAGTGTTTTTTTTTCGGCCCACCCTATTATACCTTCCAATTCATACGAATCGCGCCAAGAAAGAATTCAGACTTCGTCAGTATATAAATTGTACCTTCAAAGTTATAAGAATCACGCCAAGAAATAATTTAACTACGGCCAAAACAGCAGTTGTTACTTCGAATTATAAGAATCGCGCCAAGAAGTAACTTAGACAACGACCAGTACAGCAGTTGTACCTGCAAAATTATAAGAATCGCGCTAAGAAAGAATTTAGTCTACGGCCGGCACAGCAGTTGTACCTTGAAAGTTATAAGAATTACGCCAAGAAAGAATTTAGACTACGGTAAGGTATAGCAGTTGTACCTTTAAAGTTATAAAAATCGCGCCATAAAGGAATTTAGTCTAGGGTCGGAACAGCAGCTGTACCTGGAAAGTTACAAGAATCTCGCCAAGAAAGAACTTAAAACTACGACCAGTACAGCAGTTGTACCTTCAAAGTTATAGGAATCACGTCAAGAAAGAACTTTGACCACGACCCGTACAAAAGTTGTACCCTCAAAGTTATATGAGACGTGCCAAGAAACAATTTAGTCTACGACCAGTACAGCCAGTTGTACACCAAAGTTATATGAATCGCGCAAATAAAGAATTTATCTACGGCCGGTACAGTCAATTGTACCTTCAGAGTTTGCACCAGTTATATTCCATAGCCGTTGCTAAAAAGCTAAAATATTTAAAGTACAGTATTTTAAGCTAGCCATGCCAGAATAACAGCTATTAATGCTAATTTATCCTTCCATGGGGCTGTCTAGATGAGTCCTCTCGTCTTTAACAAGATTGACCAGGTCATTATAACAAGATATATCGTTCTTATAAGAAAACTGACTTGATTTCGCGGTCATAAAGAAATTGGTAGTACCTTCAAAAACGAGATATCTTGCCATTGACAAAATTGGTGACATCTTCATATTTGTTGGTATCTTGGTATCTTGAGAGAGTGGAGTAACCGTTTGAAGAAGTTATTAATGAAGCCTCGTAAGTTTACAGTAAGGAAAGAAAATCTAATCCAATGATAAGAAACAAAAATTTAATTTCTTAGAGTTCCTTAATCCTATTAGTTTGACCAACAAGTAATTGTAAAGGCGCTCATTTCTTCGAGTGGTTTGACGCTTTCTCTTGTAGTCTATTTGTTTTTCTGGTTTCATATTTTTAGAATTTACAAACCCCTAGAACTAAACGCAAAACATCATTCACAACGTATCTTTACCCAAATAAACAAAAATGAATAAAATAATTTCCTTTAGTTTGCAAAGTAATAGTAACATAGAAATTTTTTTGTGAATATAGGGAATTGGGTTTCAAATTTCAATTATGAATAATCATCGTTGTATTATTATTTAGTTTTATAGAAAAGGCCGCAGTAGCTCAGTTGGAAGATCTACGGATTAGCAACGGAAGAATCGACAGTTCAAGACTCGGTTCAGCCAAAGACAGTCGTGTACAAGGGAGATGGTGCACGTTAAATCTGGTGTGGTCTCAAATGTCCTTTTGCTGGCGGGGTGAGGAAGTAGAAGTAGTTCTTGTGCAATAAGTACTGATTTAGAGGCAGTTTAACTGTGATTTAACGTTGGGTAGGTGTGGAAGTTTGGAGAGTGGGGTGCCAGCTCAGGTGTTGCTTCTTCATCTGACCGTGGTTCGAAATTATGAGGTGTTGTCCTCTAATCTTTCCTTTAAGGGATTGAACCAGGACCGTCGTCAAAAGCCCTAAACTATAAGAAAAGAAATTTGAACATAAAATTTATGGGAATGATCAAAGATACATTTAAGAACATACTCGGTTAAAAAACTATTCACTATTAGCTACAGTAGTTTTGACGATAGGGTTTTAGTTTCAAATTTACAAAATTCTAGGTTGAAACAATTTAGTGCACCATTTTCGCGCAAGAGCACGATAAATACGAAAATAATTGTTGCCAATATTACTGTATATAGAGCAACTTCTTCCAAGGGGCACTGAATTAACAGAAATCTGTATGATTTTTCTAAATATATTTGCCCCTTTTTCTCAGAATTGTTTGTATGTTCTGTGCTTCGAATATATCGTGATTTTTAAACAATAGTTAAAAAATTTAAATTGTTTTCAAACTAAATCAAAAACGGTGATAAATCACTATGGAAACGTTCATAAATTATCTGAAAAAGTTTTTATAACACATTAGAATTTAAATATTTGCATCAATGTAATTAAAATTATAAAATTGTCATTTGAATCACATTACATCGATTTCGGGGCATCGCTTCCATTTTATAATTCGTATTACAATTTTTAAGTGTTTCATTTCCATGAGTTTTACTGGTTTACATACCCAGAAACGTATAACATAACATATCTAAAACACTATACAATGATGTTAAACTAATTTGCATTCAAGAAACAATGAGTAGGCAATTTTATCGTATAATTAAACATTAACGGAAAGTTCCCACTGGATAAATATTTGCATATTCCAACTTTCTGATAAGTTGATCAATATTAGTTCACTCATATCCCATGCGACTGAAGTTACAAAATATATTAACCTTAATTGCGTTCTAGAGAGAGTTTTGAGTATTTTTGGAAACATTATTTTTATGCACAGAAAAAAACAAAATTGTACTCAAATTAATCAGATTATCTTTCTGTGTTTCGTGATTCACATTATATGCAAAATAAATCTTTGAAAATTTTAGATTGGTAAATATCGAGGAAATACACAGTCCAGTCACATTAATGTGACCACCACCTACTTTCGACGTCAACGTGAAATAACCAATCACAAAAGGCAGGTGGCAGCACATTGCAGTGGAGTGTATATAAAGGATGTCCTAGGGCATCGGAAAGCATTTCAATCGTTGGCGTAATGCAGAAACGTAGCGATTTATCCGACGTCCAAAAGGGCATGATTATCGGCTTTCGGGCCAAGGGTGGAAGCATTTCGGAAACGGTTAATTTTGAGAACTGTTCGCGTGCTGCAGGGTTAAAAGTATATCGTGCATGGCAAAATGGCACTATCCAAAATCAGCGGAGTGGCACATGTGGTGCACCACGGGCTATAGATGACAGATGCGAACGAAGGCTACGGAGATGCGTTCGGGCGAATAGACGTGCAACTGTTGAGCAACTGACCGCCCAGATGAACCAAGGGGCTACCAAGAGTGCATCCTATACAACGGTTCAGCGAACGTTGCTGAGCATGGGCCTCTGCAGTAGACGCCTGGTTAATATCACCTATGTTGACTGCTGTTCATCGGCGACGAAGGCTGGAATTTGCACGCCAGTACCGTTACTGGACGTCCACAGAGTGGCGACAGGTGGCTTTTTCCGATGAATCACGTTTTATACTCCATCGGACAGATGGACGTTGGCGTATACGGCGTGAAACGTCTGAAAGCAAACACCCTGGAACCTGAAACAATTGCCGGAAGGATCCAGGCTGGAAGAGGGAGCATTATGGTTTGGGGAATGTTTTCCTGGCATTCACTGGGTGCACTCATCATTGTGGAAGGCACGAAGGATCAGCACAAGTATGCATCTGTCCTTGCGGACCATGTCCACCCCTACATGCGAATTATTTTTCCTCAGAATGATGGCATCTACCAGCAGGACAATGCGAGATGTCATACAGCTCGCAGTGTATGTGCGTGGTTCGAAGATCATCAGGATGAGTTTACCGTACTCCCCTGGCCAGCAAACTCACCGGATTTAAACATAATCCAGAATCTGTAGGGCCAACTCAATCGGGTTGTTCGCGCCATGGATCCTCAACCGCGTAATCTAGCGCAGCTGGTCACGGCACTGGAGTCAGCATGGCTCAACATCCCAGTGAACACTTTCAGAAACCTAATTGACTCTCTTCCTGCACGTCTCGCAGCGGTCCACTCTGCCAAAGGTGGTTATTCTGGCTTTTGACAGGTGGTCACATTAATGTGACTGGACTGTGTAATATAATCGTCGTAATCACATAAGGAATTTTCAAGTATCAAAAAATATTTTTGTAGCAGAATAAAAATTCAATTTTAGCTATGTTGCACTATAAAATTCAATAAATCATAAACTACAAACAGGTAGCTCTTTTCAAATAAATATAATTTTGCCAAACTTAATTTTACTAGTAAAAATTATATTTGGTAATTTTGCTACTCAAATGAAGTATAAATCGAGGTATTTGAGGATTTTCACTATCCACATTCACTGTCCATAATTTCGGGGATAAACCCAGATACCCTATATTCGTCTCTTATTACAGAGAAAAGCATTAAAAAGGGTTTGGCTAAAAATGAAAATTCAATGTTTATAAGAACCTCTAAATTGAACCGCAAACATCAGTTTCAGTTCTTAAATGATGTTATTTGTTGGTTGGAGGTATTGAAATTAAGTTTGTATTGTTGAAACCACACACATGGAAAATAAATTGAAGTATCCAACACTATTAAAATAAATTTCAAAACCCGTGCTAAAAATTTGGGTTTAGAGTCAAATGTTTCTCTTTAATAATATCTCCTCAGAGAGATGTCTTTCAAACATAGTTAAGTTAAAGAAAGTTTCTTTACCACTTCAAAAATTAAGTATACACCCTACCTTAACCTCAGGACTTCAATGGGCTCGGAAATGTGTGGTCCCATTAAAAAATGGTTTTGGGTTAAAAATCACAATATCTACAGAACAGAACGTAAGAACGATTCCATAAGACAAATAAACAAATATGTTCAGAAAAATAACACAAACGCTTGTTAATTCAGTGTTTCTCTAATCAAAAGTTCTTCTACAAGCAATAATATAGGTAAAAAAATTATTTTACGCCTTTTTGTGCTTTTGGAGGAAATTGGAAGGAAGTTTATTCAATTTTGTGACATAGAATGTTGTAAATTTGATATTTGAAATCAATCTTTAAAAATATAGTGGCGAAAATGGAACTGTGTTTAAGCTTGATATGTACTTAATACATAACTTATCATTCCCAAAAAAATTGAATTCAAATTATATTTTGTTACAGTTTTGGGCTATTAAGGATATCTGTATGATGTACACTCAATTTCGGGAGTATCTGTTTGTTGATAGGAATTGAGTTTAAATGTGTGTTTTAAAACAATTCCTTTTTAAACCTCTCACGATTGAGCCATTTTGTTTTTGTCTCTTTGTGTTTGAGTAGCATATAATTTGATATAGCTTACTATCGATTGTACAGTGGTTGCTCCTAAGAATTTGAACTTTTAAATAAGATACGTTGTGTCAAAGGAAATATTATGTTTACTTAATTATACTTTTTATACTGTACTATAACGTAAATAATAAAGGGTCACGGAAAGGTTTATTCCCCGTTTACAAAAATAACTAAATATTGCTGAAAAGCAAGTAATATAATTTGAAAAGGAATAAAGTATGTGATTTCAAAAATACGGTACTAGAGAAAAATACATTAATTCCTTTCAATATTGAAAGAAAATCGTATTAAAGACGGAATTGATTTGAATTTTGCGAATGCAATGAGAGCTTCACTTTCTTTGAAGTTAACTCATATTTTCTGAAAAATTGAAAGAAACTATATTCTGGTTCAATTTATTTGTTTTACCCTAGTGAGTGTTTAAAAAAAGGAGATGTTTGTCACCAAACAAAACGTACAAAGTTCACAAAAGGAACAGAATAAATACGAATATATGCAATATGGTTGTTCCAGTCTTTGAAGTTATACGGACTCTGAAATTATGAAAAACACAATCACTGAAAACTTGGATATTTTCCAATTGTCAAACGCAAAACAAATAGTACAACTATGCTCATGCTCTAAGTTGTTTTCTAAGATAAATGTATAAATTTTTAATTATTCTAAAATATCAAGTGGATTGAACACTTCATGAAAACATTATAATTATATTCATCAGGTACATTTTTATTTATTGTACAGACAAAATAACTTATGCCAAGATCATAGATTTTGCTTTTGTTATTGAACTGTTAAATCTTTGTGAAATTACTACATTTACTGCACGATTGGTTTTAAGAGATTTAGAATTACCTACAAATAGATTCTTACAATATATTCATTCTGTAAATTATGATAATATACACTAATCCAGTAATTCTGAACGAACTGAAGAAGAACGAACAGTATAAATGTGTTAATGACTTGATGGAAAATCATATTTATTTTAAAAGATGCTTGAACTTGTACTATGCACACAAAATCTTATAACAGAAGATATATTCATTCTTTTCACTTAGCTTTCCTGTTAAGTGTTTTGAGATAAAGGAAAAAATAACGGTTTTCAGCCAAGCTTAGTTTAGTATGTGTCAACATTTTTGATTAGTAGAGAGGTAGAGCTTAAGTGGTGTAGGAGTTACCTAGTGCTTTTATGACATTTTATAAATTAGCTCAAAATACACCAGTTTTCGAGTCATTAGTCTTTTGCACTCAGTTGACGACAGAAATAAATTTTAAGTATTGTTCATAGCTTGCTTAATAATGACAGTTACAAGTAACTGTCCTGTAAATAATTTCAACGGGAAATTATAGCTACTGAGAGTTAACTGAGGAGGCTATATCCTACTAATTGTACTTATCCAATATATTTTATTCATCAGAAATATCTATTTCTATTTATAGCATTTACTTACACATATTAAGTACAAAAAAGTGATGTAGCTGCCTTCTATGCCTCGTTTGGTGGCAAAGTTCTAGGCGCGTTTTTTGGCATACTTTACTTTTTATGTCGCCAAGGAAAGAATTCGCTGCATCTACAGTCTACGTTTATAACGGTGGCAACGGCCTTGGCGATATTTTGGCGCACTTCAAAAATTGCCAAGGGAAACAATTATTTCAAAAATCTTTTTCTTTTAAAAATATTTTTCATTTTACAACTGAAAATGAAAGCTTGAAAACACATTTGAGTAGTTTTAAAAAATATGTTTTTTGAAAGCTTTTACAAAAAGTAATAAACTTGAACACATTTGTGAACCAGCAGAAAAACAAATCTCGAATGTTGGGTAAGAATACCCTGAAACTTTTAGTTCACACTACTACTTTTAATTTACAAGTACAGCGGGCATGTTGAAAAAGAAAAGATTTTAAAAGAAAAAGAAGCAAGAAATAATACAACCTGATAAGTCCGAAATGTTCGGGAAAAAATTATTAAAAAAACATTCCACAAATGGCGATTTCGGACAAAAACAAATAAATGTCAGAACTCTACCGTGAAATAAATTACAATAAAATAAAATTCCACAACTGGCGAAAAACCATTAAATGAACCAATGAAATAAAGGAAAAAAACTCTAAATGGATGCAATCAAAGGATATTTTAAAATTGAAATAACCAATGGAATTAAAGAAAAAATGTCAAACGGGCCAGTTAAATCAAACGACTTTAAAGGACTTTGAAAGAACTTTCTATAACAATTAAAATGAAAAGTAAAAGTTCCCGTTTGCCGAGGTTGCCATGAAAACCACAATAACCTAAATATAGATGGGTTGCCTTAACCTACCGTAACTCACTACTAGAAGTGCGCCGAAAACAAAAAAAAAACCGCCCAGGCCGTTGCCACTGCTATAAACGTAAACTGTAGATCACTAAATTTATTTTTTCAACGTTGACGTTTTTTGACGAAAATTTATTGCTATGGTTGCCACAAAAACCGGAATAATTTTAATAAAGATTGCTTTCCTTCACATTTCATAACTTGCTACTAAACGTGCGCCCAAAAACTTGCCAAGAGTTTTACTACCTAAAGAGGCATAGAACGCAGCTGTACCTAGAAAACTACAACGAATAAAATATATTTTGAACAGTATTTAAAAAAAAGCTAGAAACACTACCTCAAGTATGGTTTCTGATCCTCAGTCGAACGTTGAGTTGCATTCACGCTGCATAGTTAATTCAAACAAATCGAAAATAAATGCGTCCTTTCATTCAAACAGGAATTTAAAGCTAATTGTTTGAAATACGTGATTTAAGTACCATTTTAACCGCCATTAACTAGTACAAGATAATCATTTAGCTGCAAAGTTATACTCATTTTCTTTCGTAAAGTATTTATCTGCACCAGCAACAATTGCCTTTTATAATTAACCATTTTTGTTCCAAAATATACGGGAAAAAACATATAATTTTTTCTAAGTACCAAAACCATACATCAAAGCCCGTGCTCGTTCAGTTATTTACAATTAGAGTTAGAAAGATAAGACTCATTGTAAGCGGTTATTACTCTCATGATTGAATAGAGTTATTACTTATTAATGCACCTTCATGCTGCATGACCTGTAACCCTTTTTACTCTAATTGAAAATTGGTATAATAACGTTTAGTTTCACCGTAAAATTCTGAAAGGAGCGAAAACCTTAAAGTTATAATAACAAATTAACGTTTGTGGAGTAGCGTCCAAATCCAATTGCGAAATCCAGGGTATCAAATTAGAGCATCAATAATTCTCAGAGGGCTGAGAAATAAATCATTGCACCCTCAGAAAAGTTGCACTTCGCCTTTTTGGGAAGGAATTAATCAGGTTTCAATTCCCGCGGTATTCTCCACGTGCGAAATTTTATGTAACTAGCTGCTTAGTTTAAATTAATGGGCCTCTTCGAAGGAGGATTTTAATCTTGGATGAGGTCCAAGAAAACAAACATCGCCACTTTAAGCGAAATAACGCGCTTTTCCCAGCCTTGCCTTTATGGAAGTTGGATGCTTTATTTATGAATTTCATCCCGGCTCGCCGAAATAAAGAGATTCTGCAAATTGGGCATTAAACTTCCCCAAATATGCCAGAGAAAGAAAATTATTTGCTTTAAGTTGTTACCATAAAAGCGTATTGAGGTTGGGAAGTATTACAGGATAATTTTATTTCTTCATTGCAAAATTGTGTATACATTTTTAAAATACTCACCATTACTCGAAGTCTCCTGTGTAATAATAATTATCTTTCTATTATAAAATAAATTTTTTTGGTCTTTTTCAGGTTAATTCGCTTTGTGATTGGTAGATAGAGAGTCACGTGATAGAGAGTCTCGTAGTTCAACGGGTTAATGAATTTGGAGCACGCGCAGACGATAAACACAGTTATATTAGTTAGATAATTCATTCATAAAAAATCTGATAGCACGCGCTAAAAGGTTTGCAATGTTTTCAGAAGAACCGGCAAATTAGGTCGCCGTTTCCATAGCAACAGTCGAATATGAAAATCGGAAAAAGTACTACTACAATAAACACCACGGATTAGCTAAAACATATCTATGATTCGGTATTTCTATCCGGTACACGGAGAAAATGTTTTCTTTTTCCCCCTTAGGATAGATTTTAGTGTCCTTTTTTCGGCTTAGGAATGGATCCGCTAACTACGCAAAACAAGTTGGCATTTTTCCGTTACTCGGGCGCATGCCATAAATATCAAAATGTTGTTGTTGTTGTTGCACATCCCCCTGGTGTAGGAAAGCCTACACCAGGTCCAGAAGGCCCCGTCGTGCCAGATCCCCATATACCTGCAAAAAGTCCTGATCAACCAACAGCTGCTTATACGAAGCGCCAAGACAGAGAAGAAGGTGATCAGGACTGGCAGGTAGGGAACAGGAACAAGGAGGGAAAATTCTCTCCCCGTTCTGAAATTTGATACTTTTAAGATGGCCACTTCGAAATCTGGCCATGGCCGATTGAAAAGGCCGAGGGCCACAGCATGTGATTGAGAGTCCAGGGTGATTGCCAGCATACCAATGGTGGGATGGCGTACGGCGCCACAAGGAAAGCAAACGTTGTTTTCCCAGGGAGTGGACCTTAGTGGGAGTGAGGCGATTCAAACAGTCCATAGGGAGATCTCAGCCATTCTTGGCGAGTACATCGGCTGTCTCGTTGCCATACACCCCGATATGCGATGGAATCCATTGGAGGCTTATTGGTGTTTTCAGGCCAATCTCGCAGAGAAGCTTCAGAATATCCTGGTCTGGGATGTCAAAAATTTGTGGCCAATTTTTGAAATACTGTATAGCACTTCTACTATCAGTCAAAATCCAAATACAATTTTTATCAGTGGACTGTGCATAATTAAGGGCTGCACCAATTGCTATGATCTCCGATCTAAAGACTGAACAATGGTCAGGGTTTCGGATGCTGCATTTGACCTTGTCCTCAGCGCTGTTGATGAAAACACCACTCCCGGTTCTACCGTCTTCAAGTTTGCTACCGTCCGTATAGATGACCAATGCATCAGAAGGGATGCTATTGACAACCTCCAGGGCCAACTGTTAATATCAAAATGGGAAGAGAATAGAACCTTCAATTAACGTCGTACTAGAGATCCGGGATCAATCCAGCAGCGACCCAAGTGGGGATGGATTGTGAAGCAATCCCCTCCCCCTCATTGCTGAAAGGTATAGTTCCCGAAACGAACTAAATATGATTGCGTAGCAATCATCGGGGGTTGACGAGTAGCGGGAGGAGCCCCTAGTTCAATAAAACTCTGAACAAAACACATCAATAATTCTATTCTAGGAATTTCATGAAGATGGATATTAATTGCGATGCGTCAAAGGTGAATTGGGAGCAAGGTTTGAAGAGAGTGGTACTCATCGACTGATTCTGGCACTTGTTCTTGGGTGGATTTAATCCGGCTGCGATGTTCCTACAGGTATCTGCCTTAACCATTTGGTTTATTAACGAGCATGTGCGTCTCAGGTCAGACACTCCCCACTTCCATGAGATCTGCGTACGTAATCAGTGTTCCCGATAAAGTTCTATTCTCTCCTCCTTGAAGGCTCCACCCCTAATACGATTCTGCTTCAGAATCAATGCTCTGTCAAATGCTAATAAGTTCAGTCATCTCATATATCAAATATTGTGGTTTGTGACCCCTCCTAGATTTTTATAGGCACAGTAACGTAAGTACTTCTTTTTTCTATAAAATCCCGTTGGGTCGCGGTGACTACTGTGTGTACCTAAGTATTAACTTTTAAGCATTATTATGTTTTCCGTATGTTTAGAAGCCACAAATGTAGAGAATGGAATTGATATGAATGGATAATATTAAAGTAACTGGTCAACCCATAGAAATGTATTAAAAATTTAGTTTTTACACAACAATAAAAACTACTAGCCAACACACAATGATGATTCACATTTTAGTTACTTGCATTAATATATATTAGATTTATCTACACATGAGCTAAGTACTTAATATATACATGGTTGGTTTAATTACACATTTAGTTATCAGGTTATAATTCACTAAAAACGAATAGTGTTTGAATATATATCCTTTTCACGAATATTGTCGATATGTATTTTATCGTAATTTCACAACGATCTTTAACAAAGGCTTTTCCGGATCATAATGGTTCGTGTTGAAAGTCATAAAAATCTATTCATTTCCTCATGAATTACAGAATCTGTTAAAGTGATAGAGCAATGAATACATGCATCACT